>VXBT01001580.1:0-209661 GCA_013400235.1 Oriolus oriolus | reverse complement strand
TTTCCTTCCTTCCTTCCTCCCTCCCCTCCTTCCTTCCTTCCTTCCTTCCTTCCTTCCTTCCTTCCATCCTTCCTTCCCTTTCCTTTCCTTTCCTTTTACTAATAGAAAATATTACATACTCTGTGTGAACATAAAATCTCTAAACATCTCCTGAACCTCAGTATTTCCTCAGAGCTTTCTCTCCTTTACATGGACCAACCACAAATGTGATTCCAGACTGATCAGAGTGAAAAACTGAGAAACAGCTTAAAAAGCTGCGGCACTAACAAAAAGATACCAGGGAGGATGAGTTAACAAGTCAGTCTAATCTGAGAGGGAAACGTTTCAGTGAAGAAGATACTGTGCCTTTCTGAAAAGATGTGTCACACAGCCTCTCGCGTTGCCACACTCCGCGCCCAGTGCTCTGACACCACCTCCGGCTGCCACTGACAGCCCTAATGTCAAAAATTTTTTTAGACTGCATGTGGAAAGAAGTTCATTATTGGAGTCTCTATGAAACTGAAGCTAAAAAAAAAAAAATAAAAACTTAAAAAAAACCCTGCAAGCAACATTGTTGTCAGAATTTTTGCTATCACTTTGTCTTTAAATGATTAATATTAGCGCTATGATTTGCATGGCAGAATTTACCACAGCTTCCAATTATGGCAGGTCAAAAAGCAGCATTCCATTTCATAGCAGACATAACAGTTATTGATACATGCAGAGATAGATAGATTAGATAGATAGATACATAGATAGATAAGATAGATAGATAGATAGATAGATAGATAGATAGATAGATAGATAGATAGATAGATAGATAGTGTCTCTTCCCCAGCTATAAGAATTTATTTTCATTCCATACTTGGCAAAAAATGTTCCCTTTAAAAATCTGCCATGAAAATCTTCTCATGGCTGGAGATCCACTCTGGAGTTTGCAGTGGCTTGACTGACAGCACCGTGGTCATATTGCAGGCTGGGTGTGGAGGCGGGGGCACAGAGCCAACTGTGTGCCCACGACCCCCACAGTCTAGGCCAGTGCCTCTGCAGCTCTTTCATGAGCACTGTCAAGTTTGGGCCATTGTTCAAAGAGCTGTGACACCTCTGCATGCAGAATTTAGACATCTGCCCTAGACTCCTAAATCTAAATTCAACATAAATACTTTTCAAAATGTACACATATTTTTTTTAAAGTATGTGCGGATGTTTCTTTCTATTACAGGTTTCATTTAATGAGCTAGATGAACACCAGAGGCCTCAGTAGAAACATTCTCCTCAGGGTATCAAGAAACCTTACACTGAAGCTACATTGTATTTTATTATCAGACACAGGATTTTAATTTATTTTACTGTTGCTTAAGTGCCCAGAGTCCCATTCTCAAGGGATTTACTTATTTATTCTAGTCAAGGATAACTGAATACTTTCATGATATCTTTGCCCTCTGCCTCTTCAGTTAAGTCCAGGTGTTTGCTTTCTTTTGCTTGCTTATATATCAGTTGAATACTTTTAAATCTCCATCATCTTAGGTATTTTTGTCTAAATTTCCGGAAGTATCAATGTCCTCCTGCTGTCTCTGTTAGGAAATAATGGCTACAAGGCCATGCAGGGTAGCAATTTTGAGAGACTGGACACCACTGTAAGAGTAAAGCTGGCTGCAGGAAAATCTGAGAACAGGGAAGTAGTAGTTCCTCACCCTGGATTTAAGGGGTCAAGCAGCTCCCTGAGCCCTGGTGGGCAGGGAGCCCACTTGTCCCAGTCCAAGCAAACCAGCTCCTCAGTCGGAGTGTAAGGTGAGAAGACAGGATAGAGAAGTCAAGGAGATTTGGGAGGTAGAAAAGAACAGTGTTTGGATACCACCTGAGAGCTGAGTGGAACCAAAGCACATGACTGGAGCCCCTTTGCTTTATCTGAAGTGGCACGATGAGACACGGCCTTGAAAATAAGGAATAGCTTTGAGTAGGTGACAGCCTGAGTTAAGATCCGTTTGCTGATTATAATGATCCTGTGAAGTACACCTAAAAGAGTCTTGAGTGTACTTCTTAGTTATATTGGCTCTCTGCAGTGATTATCTGTTTGTCATCTGTGTCTATTTTGGAAAATTATATTTTTGTTACTGTGAGTTAGTCAGCAGCTTGCACAATAAACAGCTAGTCACAATGAGAGTGTCAGGCTCCTACTGGGTCCAGCTACAGAGATGTTTCCACCAACAGGATTTATAAATGAAGCACACAAAATGCCAGCCTCTTAAACACAGGGCTGTGGTAAGGCTGTTCGGTGCAGCAGCAGTGGGAGGAATTGCTTGGAAAAGGCTCGTCAGAGAGTCAAACTGAACTGGGCTTTTCTCACAACAGTTTGAATTCTCTGAGTCTGGGGGAAGCAGGATCACCGGTTCAGGAACATGAAGGATTAGCTTTACATCACACAGCTCAAGGGAAAGACGACAGCAAAATGTCAGGGAGATGGCAATTTGACCCAGCAGTTTCCAGGGAAGGCAAGGCCTGTACTGCTGCTCCATGTGTTCCGAGTACCTAACACCAACACAGTTTTAATCCATGAAACACTCTTTTCAGAATGGCTGCAGTAAAAATGAATCATGATGATTTAGTCTAGAAAAATATATCAATATAATACCTGTAATTGTATAGTTATCTGCTTATTTGGGCCTGCTTAGGAAGTGATTCCTCTGCACTAGAAGCCAGTGCCACTAGTTTAAGGAGGAAGCTGTTTTCCAAGGGAGAGGGGAAGGAAGGCTATTCATATATGTGGTTGCATGCTTTGGACTGAGCAGTAGAGTGCTCCTAAAAGTGAGTGGCATTAGGTAATTTTCAAGCAGTCATTTTGTTATTTAACATCCCTCAAAAGTGCAAGGTCTTTCTTATAGATTTGGTCTGTGCCACATCCTGTTAATAGCACAATCTCATTACCACAATGGTAACAGTCACTTGATGTTCCTTTAACAGAAATCTTTCAAAACAACAGTATTGCATTTTCACAGTTGGCTCCATATGATACAGGTTAGCAGCTTCTTAACTCTGCTTTCTTAGCATAATTACATAATTTAGAATTAGTCAGTCACGTTGACCTTTAAATAGAAACAAACATTCAATTTAGATAGTTGTTTTGTCATTAGCAAACAGTGAGCAGCTGAGAAAATTTTTGCTACTGGCTGACAATGTCTTTGTGAACATGTTCAAGTCCAGGCAAAATGCAACATCTGTATTAATTATGCCTGTCCTTTGATTTGGGTCTGGATTCTCATCAGTCATCAAAACAGTTAAGGTCCAGTCTCACCTTCTTGAAAGAAGTAGCTTTCCTCCTTTTATCAGAGGCAGACTCAGCATGTCCACAAAAACAAAAATCACTCTGACATACAGAAGATGAAGGGATAAATTCTGCCCTGGAATACTTCTCATCAGTTCTTACAGCTACAGTTTGTACATATGGAGGATGGTAAATCTGAGCCTTGAACATTCTTTCTTTTAATATTTTATCTCTAAAGTTTTTCACAGCCAGAAGTCACTCTGACCACCAAGAAAGTTACCCCGTATCTGGGGTAGGATTCAGCAGCTGTTTGCGTTTTTGTTCTTCGTTACCTGGCTGCACCCTCTTGGAAATCAAAAAGGTGTGCTGGGGTAACAGAAAGTGAAATGTTGCCTGTAGCTTTTAGCTGCTCCAATCCTCGGCGCACATATCCCACACACAGTGGTTTGAGAAAAACAGGAAGAAGCAAGATAAGCCAAAGCCCCAGTGACTACAAAATATACCTTACTAAGTCCCTAACTGATACTGCCTCTTATCAGATGAAATGCCTTAGTATTAATTCCTTTTAATTAAATTCATATTTGATTCTCCAGTGATCTTTGGTGCATATTTATAGTCACTCTTCACTGCGGTATGATGTACTCCAAGTTACAGAACTGCTCAGAGTATTTAAATGAGCATTGAAATATGTGTTACGAAAAGGTGGATAAGGCCTATATTTCTGTTTACAAATACATACAAACACAGAATCACAGAATCTTTAGGGTTGGAAGGGACGTCTAGAGATCATCTTGTCCAACCCCTCTGCCGAGGCAGTGTCACATAGAGCAGGTTACACATCCAAGGTGGGTTCTGAATGTCTCCAGACAGGGAGACTCCACAACCTGCCTGGGCAGCTGTTCCTGTGCTCAACCACCCTCAGTGTGGGTGAATAGAAGTTCTTCTTCATGTTAATGTGAAACTTCTTGTGTTTCAGTTTATGGCCATTGCTCCTCGTCCTGTCACTGGGCACCACTGAAAACATTTGTGCACACACACACATGTCAGCAGCATAAACGATACAAGACTAGACAATGAGTAGATTTACTGACTGCTAATTTTACTCTCTCAGGACACTTTCTTCCTTTTATAGGGTTTAATGTGCTCTTTTATGGACAAGGTCAAATAGTATAATAGTCTGCTGATAAATTGTAAGGTGCCTGTGAGGCAGACAATCTTTACTAATAATTATCAACTTTTGACACACAGCAAACATTAATAAAATACCGTGAGGTTAAGGAACAACATGACAATGCTGACAGAGCCATAGCAAATACTAAGACACATACAAAAGGTTGAATACTTTTTTTAAATTTAAAATGTCATGTAATAAGTTTTTATGAAACTTTGCCTGTTTCTTTTTGTTTCCAGTCAAATTATAACTTTTTACAATGTTTTAAAAGAAAAAGATGATAAGAAGATACAGGAAAATTGCTTGAACATGTGTCTTATACCTGCCTTCAATGAATCAAAATATTTCTATTAATATGCCATATATTTTTCATACTGAGAAGGAATAATGAATAATAACAAAAATAATTATCCTGTCCAAAATCAAAATACATGTAACAGTGCAATGAGTGTTTTCTTTTCGTTACTTAAGCAGGTGAGTTGTAAAATTACATTTTATTCACCCTTGCCTTAGCAAGGTACAGTCTGTTCACCAGATGGACTATCAGCCCTGGCAAACTCTCAGAGATCACTTCTAGACCAGCTTCTCTCAATATACCATCTCCTGCTACAAGTAGAAAAGTCCTGTTCCGTGTTATTACACATAGCAGAAACGAAGGAAATATGTATTCCTGAGCAGCTATATGATAAACCAAGGAATGAGAATTCTAAAAGCCTTGACAATGAGTCAGTGTTACATAGAAAGGTTGATCATGGTTAAGAACTATTATCCTGTGGCCAGAAGACCATACTTATCCCCATAATTTGTGGCTGATTTTGAAAGGGACTCTATGATAGGCCTGGCTAAAGCCTTATCATCATGGTTTGTGGTCAGATGGACCAGCTGAAGCACCAAGCAGAATGTATTTACATACTCAAAAGCAGTTTCTGGAGACATTTCCTCAAAAACAACAGTTAAACCAGCTATTAAAGAAGCAAATGATTTCTAAGGTTAAAACCAATATTTGTGAAAATAACACTGTCCTTGTTTGGGGACAAGAGCAATCTGGATGAAATAGGAAAAACATGAAAATATGATCCAACTCCATTACTCCTTAGCACATTATCAGTTCCTGCGGCAAAGGAATAAACTGAAAATAGAAAGCTGGAAATGTGCAACCAACTTATAAACTTATAGATTTTTTTTTTTTTTGCCAAAATACTTTTTACTGGAAAATGCCAATTTACAAAACTCTGAACTTCTCAGTAATGTATCAAGTTTGGTGGACATTTCACCAAAAAAAATCTTTGTAGGATCAAAAATGAAACTGTAAAACCTAAGTGAAATTGGATATTTCCCCTTGTGTATTGGAGACGTGGTTTTGAATTCCAAATCAAGTAATACATAAACTCTTCTGCTGAGGATCTTCTGCATCTTGAGTACATGCCCTACGTAGTGATTCTTTGCTATTACTGCTGCAGATGGAAGGTGAAATTATTATTTCAGAAAAATTCCTCAAACATTTTAAGTTTCTGTTCTAATGAAGTAGAACAACAAATTAAATTTTGCCAACTTGGGATTCCAGTTTTTATCTTTATCATATATCTCCCTGTGGAGATTTGTATTAAAGTTAAGTTAGTCCTTTTGAGGACCCTGTCCACATAAGCAAGAGTAGTTTGCTTTGTCTCTGCAAAAGGAATCAGGTCTACACCTTAAAAACTGAAATTCAGCTTTCTCCAGGAATTTGTCATCTGTGGTAGCTCTTATCTAGCTGGATGTTTTAATTTAATTTGAGCTCTTAAATTTCTCTGACTCATATTTAGGTGAATGCATGTTACAAAATAAATAAATATATAAATAAATGAATCTTGTCATCCTGGTTTAGTGTTGTTTAATTTATCAGATGAACTTTCTCTGTGTGTGAATGTGCTTGAGATCCAGATTTTTGAGAAATCAAGGCAATTTCTACTGGTGAGAAAATTAGCTCATACATTTTAGATACCACTGCGGCTCGTTCTGGGGAATTTCTGGCATAAACCAAGGCTCTCTGCAAGTCCATCAAAACACACTGGAGCAGATATTTTTGAACGCCTATGCTCAACACAGGGCAAGTGGTTCCAGGCAGAAGTGTATTCCCAGGGGCCAGAGCAGTTAAAAGAAACCAAGCCTTGCTGCCAGCATGCCCCAGTTGGCTGATTAGCGAGCACATAGTCTGCTTTTGTGCTTCTACCATTTCATCTCAGTGTGTTTTCCAGGGTGCTGGTCCGTGTTTACCTGTACACTGTGACACTTGGAAAGCATTTCTTTAGTGAGGAGATAATTGTCTATAAATCCCTATAAACAGTAGGCAAAGAGATTTCTGATAATCACCTTACAAATGATTTAAGGGATTCCTAGGATCAAGTTTAAAAATTCAAAGAGTAGTGTCACTATATGTGTTTCACATGGACAGATGCAGTTTGGCGTTATAATGCAACTTTGAGAATCTCTTTATTTGCCTGACAGAATTCAATGCAACGCTATAAGTATTATGATTATTATCTACAGAACACTGTGGCACATATGCTATATTCATATATGTCTGTGAAGGAGTGCAGCATGCCCATGCCTCACTGAAATTGCATCCTGCTAAGGAGAGAGATTTTGTTTGAGCCTTGTGTAAGGGCTGGCATGTAGCGGCAGCACTCTAGGAGAAGCCCCAGAGGAACAGTGATGGGACGGTGAGTCAGAGAATTCCCATCTCCTCTCTGTCTCCTAAGGGAGTCATTTGTTTTA
Organism: Oriolus oriolus; assembly: GCA_013400235.1. Classification (NCBI taxonomy): domain Eukaryota; kingdom Metazoa; phylum Chordata; class Aves; order Passeriformes; family Corvidae; genus Oriolus; species Oriolus oriolus. Next base: position 202,495 of record VXBT01001580.1, on the reverse strand, counting down.
GTTCCTTACTGATTGCAGTTAATTTGCCTCCTCCACCCACTTCCCGCCAGCTTGCCTGCCCAGTGCACAGATATCAGAGGACTGGGCTCCCAGTCTGTTTCCAGTGCCTGCTTCTTACCTGTGGATTCCTCACGTACATTCCTGGCACTCCCTATGGGAAATAACAGCAAATGATGGTGAAGAGGCTACCAGTAGAACCAGGTGAGAAAATGGAGATACTAATGTCAAGAAAGGACATATTTTGCATTTAAAGGATCAGCACTCCGAGTGCTCATGCCAGCTCAGGAAAAAATACTCACGAGGGGCATCCTTTCATGTAAGGGTAGGAACGTGTCCTTATACCAGTTTTACAGATGCAGTTCAGTTGCATTTGGACTTTCGAGAAGCCTGAGGTTATATGCAAAAATGCACAGGTAGCAGCTCTCTTCATCCTCTCCTTGGCTGGGAAGGCAGGTACAATGGGTGTAAATTGAAGGTGTGGTAAATGCTGTCTCATTGTTCTTGATAGGTTACATTTTAAAATGCTGTCCAAAGACGTAAAAACAAAGTCAAAGCTACAGATAGTATTAGGTCCAGGAATTCTTGCTCCCAATCCCCCTAATATTAACTATTACCTAATACTCCCTCTTGTGTTCATTCATATGTTGCTTATGGCTATGTAGGAGGGATGCTCTTCCTCTATATCTTTTAAGCATTTATATTTTAATATAGTCACAGGGGTTCAGTTAGTTATTAGATAGAGTAATATGATCCACCCCCCAAACCGTTTGGTTAACTTTATAATCATGGGAAAGTCAGCAACAGGGGTAGTTCCCTACTCCTGAGCCCAGCTAAGGGGACAAGTCATACAGAGTATTGACTTGGGGTTCAATATAGGGATGGTGTCCAAAACTTGAAAATATATGAATGACAGCACAGGAAGGGGATACTGTTTGAAAGGTTAACTTTTATTCTCTAAATTAGCACAGTAAAGGCTGTGGAGAAAAAGAGAATCCAGTATTTTAGGAAATTATTTATGAAATGTAGATGGGCCTTCAATTGGGAATAGGGCTGGGCAAAATGTTAGTGGTTCTTTGTTCTTGCAGCTGGCCTGTCAAATTACACAGAGCCAGCACAGTAAATAATACTACTATTGTCTGCCTGTGTCAGAGACAGACAGAAGGTACATTTGGACTTGGTCCAAACACCACAAGGGCCACTCATAGCCACAGTGTCCAATTACTGCTTGCTTGACTATAAAATGCACTTTTTTTGCAGAGCTAATTTAAGAATGGCAGCTTTTAATGGGGTTTGTATTAAAAGGGGACTGCTGCTCTGGCTTTTGCCTGCAGAAAAAGTTCTACACTGTACAGGAAGCAACAAACACATACACAGTGAAAATAATCAGAGTTTGATAACATTAGCACAGCAATAACAACAGCGATAGCAAAGTGAATGCTTCGCAAAGGAAAAAAAAAGATCAAGCCCTTCTGGAAATAGCCCTGTGCAAAACATGCAAAAAATCAACTAGATTATCTCAAATGATGAAACAAGTGCATCCACTCAGTCTCTGCAGATGTGCACATATTGCAAAACTTCTCTCAGTCTTTCGAAGAATCACTGACCACAGCTTTCCAACTCTGCACAAATACTTTTCTTAAATTTCAGTGGCACTTATTTTCTCTCTTACTGTCAAATGCTTTGGAGAGCAGCAAACTCTATGACCCTTCTTGCAAATGGTCAAAATTCATTTTTATTAGAAACTGCTTTTTTTTTAAAAAGTGTTTATAGAAGATTATTCATACAGAAGGAAGATCCCATGGGATTAGGGATGCAGAAGCTCTCCCCTCTACAGTAAGTGCATATCAGGGCTTTCAGGGCTTTGATTTTCTTTGCTTATCTATTAGCTAGAGATAAATTTAGGTCTCCTGTTTAGAGCAATCTGCCTACAGTGCACAAGAGATCAGTAGTTGTCAATGATCTATGAAGACTTACTGTGTTTCTCTCCTCTGCCATGCTGACAAGGTGTTAATTTCTTTCTTGGAATAGCAAGCAAAAAAGCCCCAGCAAACTGATAAATTTAGGCGAAACTCATGCAAGGACCACATCGCTTTTTAAGGCTCCCTGCTACCACCATTCCATCATAGAAGTCTTATAAGTCTTGCATAACAATAATCAATAACAGAATGTGTCTATTCTCTAACTTTAAAATCTTATTCTGTTCTGCAGTTTTTATACACACACATGCACATGCTATGAGTGTTCACAAAAGTATTTGTACTCACGGTTGTAGAAGGGTTTTAAAAAATGTGCCACAGGTACAGAGACACTATCAATCAAATGTTAAAGCCTTCATAAGCTCTATGTAGGTGAGTTCATTCTCCTTCTTTTTTATCTTTGGATGTCTTGCAGAGTGCTTCGTTTGGAGAAAGACCTAAAAGCCACATTGGGTAACTAGAAGGGATAAAAGGGTAAACCTGTCTGTTCATATTTGCCAGCCTTCAACATGGAGAACACAGCAAGCATTCTGTCAAGGAAAATGAGGATATTCTTTTTGCTTCTTTGAATCCTCAAAAGATGCATCTTCTTTGTAATAGAAAAGAAGTATCTCAATACTTAAGTCAAAATAGCAAACTTTTCAAAGGCCAGAAACTTGAAGCTGGTCATGCGACTTGTGAATTGCATACTGTAGGATTGTTTGATATGGCATAAAACAGAGGGAACCTGAAAAATTTTGTCTTCAAAATGATGGATATGGACAGTCCTTTTCCACAAAGCAACCTTCAATTATTAACAGCAGGACTTGTGCTCAGCAGAGTAAAAAAAGTCTTCCCACTATCTGGAGTGAAGCTCCCTCCAACAGTCATGGTTGATTCTCTTATCTTATACAGAGACATTAATTCTTCTCCAGCACACATAAAACTATTCACATAGAGAACTCTTCACCTACAGAGGAATATTCACATACACACTGTTAAAGTCGGGTTAAGGATGTCACTTACCCAGACACACACACAAAAAAAGAAATATTCAGTGTTAAAGCACCTGCTTGTTCCTTAATTCATGCTTTTGCAGGAAAACATATTGGTCTGTGGGTTACATAAGCTAACATATAACACCAAGACATTTGTGATGCTGTGAGTACAAAGACTAAGGATAGTATCCCCATAAATGAGGCTAAAGGAATTAATCTCAGGCAACTATCTGAAAATCCAGCCTTCAGGACTGATTACATAAGAAGTTATTTTGTCCTCATATTTCATGTTTTTATGGGTTTTAGAAATAAGAGGGGATATTTTGTGTAAACTTCTTAATTAAAACCCAAGTGAAGCTTGTTTTCTTTTTAAGATATAATAGTCAACAATTTCTGTGTATGGACTGTCTGGTATTTTAAATGCCTCTCAGTACGTACCAAGTCCATGTTCTGTAATGTCAAGGACTATGGTACCATAGGGGCTCCTTAGTATGCAAATTATTGACACAATAGAACATAGCAACTCTTTTGAAATCGTTATGTTTTATTGTGTCAGGGTCTCATTGAGGACTCTTTAATCTAAGGATTCTTGAGAAGATAAAATCTAATAGTTCCTCTGGAGCTGTAAAGTTCTCTGATGTCATAGGCTATTTGGACACTCCTTATTACAGTATGAGGATTATTAATACGCTGACTATAATGACTTTGTGACTACTTTGTGGTCTGTTATGACTACCTAGAATTTTATAAGGTTGGTCATCACCATGGCATGTGAGTCTCCACCACAAAAAATTATCTTCCTTTTTGTTCCCTTCTGCCATCCTCTCTGTAACGATACACCAACTAATTGCTGGTCTTTGGAGTGGAAAAAAAAAAATCAACAACCTACAACACATTATAAATGCAGAATCTACTGTTTTGAAACACTTTACAAGAATTTGAGTTAGGCAGCCTCACTTTGCATTTAGTTTGGAGAAATTGTGGTGGCCAAACATATTTCGTCTGGTGGTGTCAGTGGAAATTTGCCCAGTATAACACTCTTCACAGGCAAAGAAATTTCACTCCCTAATTCTTTTTATGGAAATTACTTGCAGTGTTGTCTTGGTGTCCATGTCTGTGTACGTCAACATGAATGTTTTACTACTATTAACTGCAAGTTTCCTTCCAGAGCAGCCACTGAAAAGATGAATAACTGAAAAAGAAAACCAAATACAGCAATTTGCATTTTAGACTGATGATCTGCCTCAAAACCAGAAGCTCTGAACTCAGTTCCATCTCATAAACTCCAGGAGTCCTTGCTGTGTTTCCCCAGTGAATCTGGAATTTGCATAGCTATGGATTCACAACCTTTGGCTTACCCTATCCTAAATCTCTTGGGGACTGATACTCAGCTGAGAGCCAGGATTACTAGGATTTAAATATATATCGAATGCAAAAGTGAGGAGGTGCAGGAATTTCTGCAGCACCTACATAAGGCAAGCCTTCATGATGTGTGACAGCATGGAGATATAGGGCAGGATTTTTTCATTAGTCCTTAAGGGGACTCTTATGCCTATAAAGCTCTTTTTTATCTTCTCACTGCTGTTGTACCTTACTCAGCATGTGCTGTAAATTTATGTATTTTAAAAATTTTATTTCTAAAAAGTATATGCTCTAAATTGTGCTGATTTCTTTACTATTTTACCCAAGGTGCCACCTGAACACAGAGATATTGCTAGATATTCTTTACATACCACTGGGCAAGCCCACTGTTCTTTATACTACAAGAGCAGACAATCAAAAAACAATCTCAGAGTCAACAACAGCAGGACAAAACAAGGAGGCAGTACTGGTCAGCAAGAAAAGAAATGGTCAGAACCCATTCACAGCTTCCTTGGTTGCATCTTTTTGGTAATCATTATAGAAAATGCCTTTCAAGAAAGAACTTGAAAGAGGACAATGTGAACACCAGAAACACATCAACCAGGCAGGAAAGTTTTGTGTTCAAGTTAGAACAATGACTGATGGAAGTGACATTCTAGGCCTGAGATAATATCCCAAAAGAAAAACCCAGGAAGTAGAGGAAGCTGTGGGCATCTCTGAGGGCTATGAGAAACAAATCAAATGAATGCAAAGAAAGTGTTTGGAAGGATCCAAATAAAGTGGGAAGATGGTCAGTGCATTAGTGTCAAAGATAATCTCTGAGGAGCATTTTAGGTAGATATTATTCTTGCAAGATTTAATCTGTCAAAGCCAGAGATGTGTGTCCAGAGACAGGAATGCAAAACAATAGAAACAGGAATGCATTTCACAGTGTGAAGAGCAAGGAGAGGGTGTAATCTGAGGACATTATGCAACAAGTGTTTGCAAGGTTTGAAACATACAGCTAAGGAGGTTGTGTTCACTGTTCTCTTTATCAGCCCTGTGTGCACAGCGGAGAGATTGGAGGAGCAGCTAAACTGAGCCCTTTCTGAGTGATCTGCAAATCCAGCAGTTAAAACAGGGTACTGCTAAGAATCCAAGGAGAGAGTTACAGCTTCTCAGGAATTAATGTGCACTTTGGAAAGCCAGGAATGTGGGTGTCTGCTGTGATTGCAAACTCAAGACAATATTCAGCTGAAGGCTGATGTAGGACTGCAAACTTCTGTATCATCAGTGTTCAATAGGAACTGTCAGTGTTTTCTGTAAACATTTCTAACATAGCCCCTAAACTGTATTGGCTTTAATCACATCCACCTAACTGTGCATAGCGCACACTGGAAAACATTAGGAAATTTGTGTTCAGTTATATAGTAGACTAAAAAATTTTGTATTTTGAAGAAAATTTGTAAAATCCTTTCAAATATTTTTCAAGCCATTTAGCAGCACTCAAACTGGTGTATATTTGGAAAGCTTCCAGTGCAGCAGCATGCAAACACTGCATGTGGTTTAGTGTCTGTGTAATCCTTATTTAATTTGCAAAGGTCAACAGATAGATTTGTTCTCTTAAAAGACTCAACATATAAGCATATATTTTTAGGTTCTTTATATGTCCTATATACCTGCTTCAAAGTTCTCTGTTTTCTATACATTGCATCACTGAAGTAAAGGCCAGTTTTACCTGTCCCTTCTTTGTCAGAGAAGAAACTGTCCTTATGAACTGTTCTGTATAAGCTCAGATTCTGCCTGGTGGTTCAGAAGTTGCCAGAGACAAGTTCAGAACCAGGGCACTTAAAAAACATCCTGCTTTCATGGTCAGCTCCTGATAAGTGGATTCAGCATTTTTTCATACTACATTTTAGATTGTGTTGACACTTTGCTAATTTGTTTCTTCTTGTTGGAATATGCAACTTCTTTTCCAGACTGCCAGATTCAGTCAGTGATAATCCTTATTTTTCTTATTTTATTTTGAAAAAAATATCCTTTAGCTAAGTGATCAACACCTACTTTCTCTCAATCTGTGCTTATTTTGATTAAGTATGTTTCAATGGAAGGTCAAAAACTAAGATCAGACTCTTGACTACCAAGGTCATAAATCAATTCAAATAAGGTTGCAGACGTGTAATGGCATGGCACGAGAGAGGAGAGGAGAGGAGAGGAGAGGAGAGGAGTCATTGCCTGACAGAATGTGCATCCCCAACCACCCCACATGTCCATACATTTCAAGAGATGTGTCATACACAAAAATGAATCATTAAGAAGTCTTTCTTTTATGACAATCATACAAAGTGTTCCAGAGGGCAGCCAAAGGAAAGGTTTAATTGTATACGGTCACCTAAATTGTAAAATCAAACTTTTGAAATTAAAACACTGATTTATTAATAAAAAACCTCAGAATATTCCCTTTTGTAACAGAAATTTACTAAATTGATTGTGAATAATTAAATTAGGAGAAAATAATTTAAACAAATAGAAAATGCGAGCAAGTAAGTGAAAACCATTCAGTCTTACTACATGACACCATACTGCTTTTACAGGAACAAAGCCCACTACCAGATACCCTATAAAGTACCTCATCAACATAACATAGCTCTTATTAACTCATATTTCTTTAATTCTTTGTTATGGATTATAACACAGGTTGCTGAGTCACAGCATGTCTCTTTTTCCAAATCTGTGAAATTTTACAACTCCAAATGTCATCTACCAACTCCCTTTATTCATACTTAATTCTTCCAATCCATGCACTGCTAAGAGATTTTTTCTCTTAAAAATTACTTGCTCTTACAGCATTGCATCTTAAAAGCAGAGCATACTGAAACAAAGAAAAGGTGCCTCAATTTTTGATTGAAAATACTCTCATGTTGGGAATTTTTGAGTCAATCAAATAAACCATGAAAGCAACAAAAGTTAGAATGACTTGATTATAAAATAACCACATAATAGTCAATTTCTAATGTTAGAAGTGTAAACTTCTGAATTTCTAAATAAAACTTCTAAACCATAAAATATCCATGAGTTTCAGTTTTGCACGTGTTGTGGATTTCAGATAACTATGTGGCATCACAGTGAGCATTAGGTCTCTTCTTCACTGAGTAAGGGAAGCGATATGTAAAGACTTGATTAAGAGAAAAAGGGATATCCTGAAAAAAAAAGAAGGAGCTATGGATGTAATATAACAACTTATTCAATCTCTGAAAATAAAGAAATATTCTTTCCTTTGCCAATTTTGAATGCAATTATTCTTATTATTTTTACTTTAGCAATGCCTTAGGGACCTAAGTGAGATCAGATCCCCTTTGCAAACACAGTGGGAAAGATCTGGCCTCAAAGATTTTTCAGCCTATATAGGCTATGCAGACAATGGATGAAGATGGGAACAGAAGCGCTGTAGTGTGCTCAGAGATATACAATAGGCTGCAGCAGCTCTGCCAATGGATTTAAAGTTTCTGCCCCTGTATTCTCAACCTTGACCAGGCTGGCTCAAGAATAATGTTCTCTCAGAATGAACTGCAGAAATACATCAGTGTAATACTGAGACTCAATGTGAACCATGCCTCGGGTGAGAGCCCATATTCATCCACATGAGCAACATAATTTCCATATAGTCATAGACATTTTCAATTTAGGGAAAAAATTTGTCACAGACTTTCAGCATTCAGCCTTTCTAGCTTATAATGGCTGTTGAATCTCAAAATGCCACTTGGATTTCAGAGAACCAGTAGAAAGGAGAGATCTGCTTGCAAATATATCCAAGTGATTCTCTTTCAGGACTGTGTTTGTCATTGTTGTTATGTGGCAGAAAAAAGCTTGCATATTTGCTTACAAATGGTTAATTCTGTAAGTCCACACTTGGTCAGAAAGCAGTTCCAAGACATAATAATTTTTTACTAGCCAACATGCAAGTTCTCTTATAAAGACACAATTATGACAGGGGATTTTTTGTTCTTCATGAAACATGTGACAATAAGATACTAAAGAATGATATATTTTTCACAATTTGTACTAAAATTGCTTTTTGCCATATTAAGGACCAAATTGTGACACTTCTCTCACTTTGGGGCCTGCTGTCTTACTGCACAAATCCTCCAGTTAAATTCAGTAGACTGTTGAATATGCCTTTGTATGAATCAAGGTTGCACTTATAACAACTCAGTCCTAAATTTGTGCTTTACATTTAGCATTACCCTTTTTTTGAGGACTGGCAAGATGCATTTCTGCAAAGCATCTGTGGTACAAGGAGCCTTAAGAATGAAGCCTATAAGGCTCTAAAAAAGAACCAAATAAAGGATTTGTAGGCTGAGAAAACAACCAGTCACCTTGATCTCACTTGTACCAAATAGTGTGTTGAAGACTGAAAATGCAAATTAAATAGGGTGGTGTACCTTGCAAGCAAAGCTTTTTTCATTTGCTTCCTCAGATTTTTTGGTTTAATGAGGTCTTTGTTAGCAAGAAAAATTTACTCGAGTTCGTTAAGGAAGTCCCAGAATAATTCCAAATCCTGGAACAGGGAAAGGAGCATCTCTGTGCCTGAGCTGTGCATTGTCAGCTCCCACTGGTTTCAGGAGGTGCTCAGAATCAGGAAGAAGATAATCATCACCTCACAGAAATGGGACTTTTTTTCACTGGAATGCTGAGGTTGGCTTTCAAGGAGTCAAACTCTCCACCCAGTTTACTCCCTGGATTCAGCCTACAGCTTCATCTCGAACTGGTTATTCCAAACTCAGCACTGGAGGATAAAGCCTTTCTTTTTTCTTATTTCCACTGTTAAGTGCTCCTGTGTACTTTTCCCAGACTAAATAGGCAACCCTGACCTGCAGCCATCTACTCTCACACAAACAATTAACTTAGAGCATGTGTCCTAACATGAGTTTTGGCTCCACAACAACCTAGCATTCCTATGGGAAACAACCCAAATTAATAACAGCCTTCTTTTCTGAAATACCTGAAGTGCCCTCTCTTAAAAGAGAGAGATAAGAACACTTTTTTTTCCCCCCTTTGGACTAAACCAATTGATTTTTGGCTTAGAATGTTCTCCCACAGAACACTGACAATACTTGCTGTAATGAATACGGTCAGCATCTATATTCCTGTATCACATCACTGTTTTCCCTGAGAAAACATGAGAGCTAAAACACTAATCTGATTTCCAATATAATAACCCATTTTCACACGCTCTCACTAGTCAGTACTGTATTTGGATTGGGTCCAAAAGAGATGTAAATGTGCTGGGTTTGTTTCTCCCCACCTCCTTGAAAGCTTGAGTCAGATCATTTTGTCATTTCAAAACATATCAAAGTAGAGGGAAAAAAACATGCATTTGTTCCCATAATTTTGAAAACAATTTCAAAATTATTTTGCTCCTCTGAATAAATCTTCTGACCTAGTTGCATTAGTAGCCTCTCCCATGAGATGAAAAAAAAGCTGATAGCTGTATATATCTGAGGTGCCAATCTTACTGAGACAGATGTCCTCTTTCTGAGCACTCCTTGGTTGCACTTGAACTCACTGCTCAACTTGAGCCTCATAAACTTCACAGGGGCATTGATGTCAGAGAAAGCACGTGCTCTCCACTTCCCCACTCTAAGCTATAAAATCTTTTTTTTCTTCATTAAAACACATTTAAAGACTACAGATATGATGGAGTCCTGTGCCTTCAGCTATCTTCATGTCCCTTTGGGGACTTGTGCATCAGCACTTTCTTCTTCTGTTTCTTCTGAAAAGAAAATATCCTTTGCACTCACCACAGACCAATTCAGATTTATACCATGCTACTGCATATCTTAACAAAGCCTAAAAATGACCCCAGGATAAGGCAGTAAGAATGTGTAATTTCCCATTTCCTAGAAGAACATGTTCTTCTTGCTCTTTTTATTCAGCCTTTACCAATGAAAGTCTTGTTTTTCATCTCTTGAGGTGGGGAATGTTTCAGGTCTTGGGACATGATTCTCTGAATGTTTGCCTGGGTTATTCTTTGTCCTGCTCTACATTCTGATAATTTGAAAACCCGAAAATACTCACGTGATATGCACTGAAATGTTCCCCATGAATGGTGTCCACTCTTGTATGCAGGATAGGAGAAAAGAGCACCTGGAGGTGCCTGCAAGGACACATGCTTCCTGCCCTGCAGAAGTCACCATTTGCCATTCTCCCTTGACTCACCCATGATATTAATGGGGTCTTGAAGGGCAATCCTCCATCCTTAGGTAGAAGGGGTCAAACGCTAGCTGTTAAGGGGGGGAATGTGGCAGGAGTTCTCATTGTCTCTAGTTGGTCCTTTCTCTCAAGCTCATGGTCTGTCAGGGAAGAGAGTTACTTTATGAACCAACACCTCATTTTTCAGGACGTGCCATGCAGGTATTGGAGACATTAGCAATGTGCATCAAGGTGGTTTAAAATGAGACGGGCTGTGTAACTCGCTCACAAAATAGGTGGAAAAATTACCCTTTATCTTCAGTTCCTTCCTTAGAACTATTCAGGTAAATTCCAGTAAACATCAGAGGAACTCTGGGAAGTTAAAGTTTCCAACTTGGCCTTTTGTTTTAAATGTTACTGCAACAAAGTTACAACAAAGATGTAAAGACTGTGACTCCTTTTGACTCCTTTGGCAATGTTAATTCAGCTGCCTGAACTTCCAGAATATTTTTCCCTCACTTTCAAATGTCTCACTGTACACACTCCACAAAATACAGTGCATTTCTCTGTGCCAACTAAATGTTGCTTTGCCAGCCATTGCTTTTGTGTCTTTTAATGTCTTTAATTTACCTATGCAACCTTAAGTTCACATTCCCATATATATAAATATATCTCTATCTACTTTTTTAATTCAACATATTAAAATCCTGCTTCAGGCTTCTCCTCTGATCATCCTCTTCCCATTTATCTTTCAGACAGCAATAAAAATATGTAAATATTAAGCCACAAAAACTGTATTACTGTAATTTTAAGGATGTGACTAACACCCACAAAACGCCAGAGGTTTCAAAGTCAAGGCTGCATGTTGAGCCTGGCTCTTTCAACACTCATGTTAAGTAAAATTCAATTAAAAAAGCTCTGATGAGTTGCAGATAAGATTATTTTACTACCACTACTACTTGTAATAGTTGAATTATGGGAGTGTTTGCAACATTAGCAGTGTCCATGCACCGTGGGCCAGAACCCAGTTTCATCTGACATGAGTACAGCCTGGTTTTGAGGGAAGCTGCAAAAATTGAATAAGTAGCCACCACCCCATCTCTTTCTCTGTGATTCTGTAACCCCTGAACCTCTTGACACAGCAGAGGACAGCTAAAGGCTGGTCTAGTTTATTACAGTTGCTAAAAGACCCAGGAAAATGGAAAAATCAGAAATATGTAGGTGAAAGCTAGCAAAAAAATTGAAGCTCTTGTTCACTAGCAGCTATTCACAGGACTTGAGAACAGCAACCATTAAATGTTCAGGTTAGGATAATGGGCAAACTTTCCTTATATCTGTACTGAAGGACCTTTAGGTACAGATAATGAGAGGATATTAGAAGAGCCTGAATGGAAAAGACTTAGGGCTCGCACATCTGAGCATTCATTCACACCCTTGCAGTGTGAGCAAATAAAAGATTAACATGGTAGTAAGTGTGTGATAAAGTGCAATGCTCTCTCCTTAGCTATCTCAAATGCTTTACAATATTAACTGATCAAGCCTCCCACAGAACATTTGCAAGTATGCATCGCTATCTGTAGTTTACAAATAGTTTTACATGACTTGCACAGGGTTGCAGAACAAGACTTGTGAAATCGAATACTCTGTCAGGCAGTGCATGGCAGTCCTTTGCTGCTTAGAGTAGATGAAACTATTCCCCTTTGTACTTTGAGATGTTTACAAATCCGTGTGTGCAAAACAATAGATTGAGAAAGGAATTATGTGTAAGGAACTTTCTAGAAGCAAATTAAAGGAGAATCTTGCTGATATTTGGGGCTAGGCTGATAACTAAAGCCTGAGTGACCAAAAAGTGTCTTATATAGTAGTCCTACTGAATTGTGTTCAAATTTGGGTAGGTAGAAACCTTCTTCTCGAAGAACGTGATTTTCAATTTTCTCTAGTGTTTTATAGATGGATTAAAAGACACGTCCTTCTTCACTGGAAAACAACTGTGGTAATCCCCCAAAAATTGCTAAAAATATCTGTAGATATTCAAAAGCATGCAGCTAGTGAAAATGCATTGCTTCATTTACTCATAAGAGAATTACCAATATAAGTAATTGGCACTTGTAATTTACTACAAACTGCCCTCTTCGTTGGAGGAAAAGCTTTGCAGAATCAAGCTGAAGATAAAAATTTGTTGCTTTTTATCAGCCATCTTTGAAAATCTGGCCCCAAAGTCCTAATTAACTAACATTAGCAGTTCAGTACCTTATGGAGCAAACAGTATCAGATCTGAATTAAAAATGGGTATATCTCTGTCCCAAACCTGTGTTCAATCTCTGATAAAGAGTGAAGTTGGAAAGACAGTATTAATTAAAGTAAGGTACTTTCCTTATATAGTTCTCCTGTTTTATATGCGTGCTTAGTGGAAACAGACATTTTTTTTCTCCAAAGGTGAATGCAAAGAAATTAGCATAAAACAAGAAAAAGTGCATTTCAAGTAGGAATATTTATCCCTCTTTATTTTCTATTACTTTTCATATTTACACTTTGGAAACACTTTTAGCATAAAGGAAATCTGAGCAATGATATGGAAACCAAACAGCTGATTCAAAGCAGCCACATGGAAGTCTAGTAGTTAGCACATTGTGTGTACAACTAGTTTCAAACGTCAGATTCAAAAAGCATCAACTTGTTCTTGGAAGCTGCTTTACCACCATGTGGGGAAGGGGCAGCAACACAGATTATTCCCCAGACAATAGAGGCACACTATTCTCTGCCAGCCTACCATTGCCTAGAAAACCCACACTTAGCTGGGTCCAATGGCTTAACAGGGAAGAACAGAGAAATTACACGTGCTCCACTTATCTATTTATAATTTGCCTATTTATTTTTACGCTGCCTCATTTTCAGCAGGCAAATCGGCATGCATGTTGTCATTTTGATAGGGAATAACTATTTAAATGTGGAGACATAAACATAGTGGCAACCAGATATGGACCAGTAGCTGTGTAATCACTCATCTCAGCAAGGAAAATTACAACTACGTCTGCTATCAACACTCTGGTGCTGCAGCTATGGGCCTTTAAGATATATCAAACACAAGACTTACTCCATCAGTTACAAAATACAGTGGGTTCATTTGCCTTGAAATATAAACAAAGTACATGGGAGGGAGGAGCCTGTTTGCAATGACTTCTTTTAAATTCTTTCCCCAACAATCCCACACAATGTACAACTATTGGCATTGTAGAGGTTTAATCTTGTCTGTTCTCAAACCACAATAAATATCTTGGTCACGACCTGAATGAAGTGCATAGTTCTGATTTTGATCTTATATTAACTTTTCACAAGGAGTTCCTCTTGATTTAAGCTAGTATGTAGAGAGATCAGAGTCAGACATATATCTAGAAATCTGCTATAGATCTCTGGGCATATTTCAGTACTTCACAAAGACACACAGGTTGTCTTTTGGTTTTGGTTTTGGGTTTTTGTTGTTGTTTTTTTTTCTTCTGGCAACCATTGTGGTCTCCTTCATAAAAGGTTGTGAGAGGACATAGATTCAGACATGCTGGAATGTAGTCTAATCTCCTCATTTTGATCTTTAGAAAATTAAGATGTCTTTATTTACTTTTCTTTTTTATACACATTGTCTTTCAAAATATAAATACTTTAAAAGAAGGAGAGAGAGGTTGGAAATAGACACACACACACAAAAAAAGAAGACATTGTTTTAATTGTCTAACCAGCTCAACCTTTGGGAGAACAGCCCTAACCTTTGGACAGATGCCAACAACTGCCATTTAGGTATTTACATCTGTTTATCCTCTCAGTCAAATGTCTTTTGTCTTAGGTTTGACATGGGATTACAAATGTTCTGACCCCTACAAGCAGTTCTCAAACATTGTATAAAAGACTCCTTTTCCCTTTTTCTAAAAGGATGAACACATACTTTTATCCTCACTTATTCCTCCGTACCAGTTATATGCTTCTGAGGCAGTTGTTGACAAGACCTGCATAATTCAGTTTATGTGTGTGACTAGAATCTCTCAAAGGCTCTGCTGAACTTTGCAGCCAGCCTGTTAATTGTCTACAACTCCATCCCAAGTTTTCAATATGTGCTTTTACTTTGCTAGCACTGCCACGTGCGGCATACAAAAGTTATGGCTCTTTCAGAATTTGGTTGAGGATTGTGGTAAGACCTAGAAGTCTATCCAGACTGGAGAAAAATTCAATTAAAGTATGATTGCATATGTTTTCTTCTTAAAAAAAAAAAATTAGCTTTGTTCATTGTGCACGGTTTCTCTTGTCCACATAAGCAGATAGCAAAGGCAGTAAAAAATAATTACCGGAAATAGGAAACTTTGCAATCCCTCTCTTCCCCAGCATCTAACCTGGATTTTTCTCAATAGGTACACCACCTTGCCACTAAAAAAAGCCATCATTTAAGTATGTAAATAATCATAGCTCTATTGTGGTTTTAAAGAACTCCGTGAATATCATGTTTCAGCAATCACTGAATGTTTTCTTCAGGTTTGGTATGAAACACAGCAATAAAGTTATCTCTCAGCTTTATAGAACCCAAACTATTTGATGGTGTCTCTCTAAGATCAAATGGAAATTAAAGTCTGCGGAGGATGTTCAAATGAAGCTTCCAGCTAGAGCTGAAACATAAAAAGCTTCAAGTTAATTGATAAACTCCAAGCAGAGAAAGAAGCCTCTAGGCTTGGCTTGGCTGCTCCCCCAATCTACAGCAGTCTCAAATACCACCAGGCTTTAATCATGCCTGCAGCTGGAAGTAGAACCAGGAGGTCTCCCTGAGCTCTGCACCTTTCCTGCCTGATAAACAGGAGCTTTGGTGAGGTTTTGGTGGTACCCTCCATGGCCAGTAAGCCTCACATTTCTGCCTAGGAAGGAAAGAAACAAATTTCTGTCATTGATAAGACCAATGATGTTTTACCAAAGTTTGTCAAACTTTTCACAAAAAAGAGAGGCCACCATTTGCCACATCACTTTCATGAAGAATCATACCCAGAACTATGCCAATCCCAGAAATTTATTCTTGGAGAAGGACTATCCAGGAGATACTGGAGAATATGATCAACAATTCAATAAAACTCCTTTCTCAGAGAACAGGAGCTGAGTAAGAAGAATTTGTTGCATGAAACTTAGCTGGCAGGCTTTGCTTTTTTCCCATTCCAACGCTGAAAATGTAGATTTACTGTAAAGTTTAGTTCTGATTTTTTTTCATTCTCTCCTAGGTAAAATATTTGTATTTCCCATTTAACCGAAGATGTCAGCAGCAAGTATTGGCTCGCTAAAGGTCATAAATTTGGTGTTACAGTGTTTCTGAGAACAAGGTCTTTGGATATTTTTCTGTCTGAAACAGTGCTGATATAAAGAACACTGATGTCACCTATGTAAGTAATGTCACTGACATTTGCACTTGGAGAAAGTAAAAGGTGAGGTTTGCAGGGTGTTCACCCTAAATGACCCAGTGCCCTAGAAGGCTTTTGTGCTCCAAAATAATGTGGAGTTTTCATTTTCCTGTTTGAGAGCCATTTTCCTCACCAGGCTATTATGAAAATCTAGAGCTCTTAGAAGTCTCGGGCAATGTGCTGGAGTTTTGCTTGTTTCTTCATTTGAAGTTGCTGCCAGGAAAGGCAAGCTAGTTGAAATGTGGAGTTACTTCTGTCATTTAATAATTAGCAAGCACTCAGAAAATATATTATTCATTTTTTGAAACATAAATAATTAAGATGTAATAATGATGCTTTTATAAATAATATTTCATTCTCTGTGAATACACTCCAGGATTTCCTTACATCCTAAACCTACACCTTGCTCCCAGCTAGAAAATGCCTTTTCTGGAGCATTCAATAAAAGCAAATGGGATAAAGGGATCTCAACTTCCTTCCCATTTAGATATCTGTGGGAACATCTTTAAGATCTCTTTCTCCCCCATACCTAGAAAATTAGTCCTTTTTAAGCAGCCAGACTGTTAGGCATTCATATTATGCAATTCAAATGAGTTGCAACCAGAATGCATCTGCAAGCAGGTTTTTTTTTACATGGAAGAGCATTTAAGCATCTAAAAACTACATTTTTGGGAACTCAAAGTTTACAGGCTAAAGAAATGGGTGAGTAGTAAAATGGCAAGTCTATATTTCAGTTAAATATTTTTTAGCTTATTTGGCTTATTGACAAGTGAGTATTACATAAAGATGCAGCCAGGCAGAATTCCAGACAAATATGTTCTCTTATTTTACGATCAAAGACCCAAGTCCTGCAGACACTAACTGCTGAATGTAGTCCTAGTACGCATCAGCCTCCTCTCTCTTGCATCCATGTAGGGCCACTGAACCTCAAACTATGACCCCTTTCTTACTGCAGTTGTAGCATAAGTATATAGCACTTCAGAGCTCTATAATAAAACTACAGTATAAATGAAAATAATCCCAACTATTTTAACAAATTCATTCCTGATTTATACCAGTGCAAATATAAGGAAATCAGGACTAGTTACTTTCTGTAAGCATTTGTGGTTTTGAATGCTTTGGAATTTATTATTCTCCTTTCTGATAGTATAAAGCTGACTTAAAGCCAATGCAAATGTAATTTACATTAAGCAACTTTCCTCTGTCAGTCTTGTGTAAATGTATATTAGCATAGGTGGGAAGCACAAAAACTGCAAGTGATGCCATGATGATTTCTTGCTTTTTCTTTTATACCCCTTTTATACACTCTTTCATATATTCTTAGTGCTTTTAGCCTACATAGTTATAATTCTTTAAGTTTGATAACTTCCCTTAGACCCAATATCCCGTTAAGCCAAGAGACCAAACATTCTAACACCCCAGAACACATTCTGTAAGCAAAGATAGGCCCATCCAGGGGGAAGGTTCCTCGAATGAGGGGTCTCACCCGAGTCCCTCATTGAGGAATCTTTGATAGATATGCTAATTTTTGCAAGGCATATAATTGTATACTCATCACATTGCGTGTGGCCATTTTCTTCGGTGGGGACTTCGGGGTGCATTTCAATGTGCATTTCATCACACCTAAGGATCCTTAAATAAATACTGAGGTAAAACCCTTTTTCTCCTCTTAACTGTGTTCAGCTCTCTTAATTTTAAGACCTGGAAAAGGCATCACAAGCTTTACCTCGCTATGCCAGGAGTCAGTAGTAGAATTTTGTTAACTTCTCTCTTTCTAATATTAAGACAACTTTTCAATACCTAAACTGAAACAAGTAAAAGCTGTAGGTAGAATAGAGTGCTTGCAACTCTCAAAGAAGTGCTGGAGAGCAATGCCAGGAATCCATGAAAACTCCACCTGAAAAATGGAACATAACAGAATTTGCTCACAAGAGACACTACATGTCTCTTTCTGCGAGGCACGAAGGGAAGTTGGTAAGTACATGCCCAGGAGAAACCAAGAGCATTAAGGTTAGCAAGAACCAAAACCAATGGATTGGATTATCATGACTCTCAACCACAATAATGCTTTGCAGAAAACAACAGAAGGAGGCAGTGGAAAAGTTTGCCAGTAATCTGGCATATTAACTGAGTGATGACTGCAGTCTTGGTGCATCTCTGTCTAGCCCAACCAAATGGTTTCCTTCACTGATGCCAGCTACGTTATCAGGTATATCAGTAACCATATCAGTTGTAACATGTACAGAATTGCTGAGATCAACAGAAACCCAGCACTTGGAAAGAGTTAAAACACATGATTAGACACAGGGCCAAAATCAAAGGGCCTTCACCCATCCTACAGGTGGTGCTATCTCAAAGTATAATCACACCCTGGGGTGGCACAAGGCTATTTATCGACTAACTTGCCTATATTTGAGATGGGCAAGACAGAGACTTTTGTTTAGCATGCATTTAAATGCTGCCAAGCAGGAATTGCAGCTGTGACAATCATCCTGTGAAACTCTCAATTGGGAAAAAAACAAGAAAGGAATGAATCAATGGATAAAAGGTGTGTGAAAACATGGGCACACGGGGACATAAAACCCCTGTGTCATAAAGCACATGACACTGAGGGAAGATAGGAATAGAAGAGAGCAGAAACATGGGCTGCTGTATGAACTGGTGACCTAAAACTTTATCCATTCATTTACATATGTGTTATTTCCATGGCAGAAGTCTACAGACTGTCTAAATTAATTAGTCTGCTAGTTAGTGTTATGGAAAAGTACCACCCACAACCAGAGTACCAGAAAGAACACAGTTTCTTATCTTTTTATTCTGGTCTGATCTGCAATGACTAAAGGGAAAGGAAACTGTAAGAATCCCTATGCCTTTACATGATACACAGAGATGTACGTCTTTCTACTAAGAGACTCACTTTACAGTCAGGCTCAACATAGAGCTCTCAGAACATCCCTGTTAAGGATGTTCATTGAGAAATGGCTATCGAGATCCCAAACCCTTCAATGACACCTTCAGAATTTTGCTTGGAAAATAGAATAACTAGAATGGGCAAGGTTGAAAAATTAAAGTATGTGAACGGTATTAGTGAAAACCAACCCTTCTCTTTATTATGCCTCACCCAAAAAAAGAAAAAAAAAAAGGGGGGGGGAAGGAAAAGGTAAGAGATCCAAAGCTCCTTCCTTTGAACTAGAGGTAATATGCATAGAGGAAAAAAAGGACTTGAATTTTCTCAGTGAATTGGCATACTGTGCAATTTAATGCCAGAATGGGTCAGTAAGTCAAATAGCATAACTGGATTTTTTAAAGTTCTGTATGTTTCATGACAACTAGCAACTTTTGGAGCTATCTGGACTAAGATAATGAGGATAATCAAATCTCATGCTTCATTCTACAAAATGATTGCCTATAGGAGTTGAGCAAAGATTTTTCCTCCAAATGCTAAGCGCATTGTTGGTAGGTTGATTTATTTTCTTGCAAGGAGGAAGCTTTCCCTTTCCTCTTCTGCACTGGATATGTTCTATGCTGAGAAGAGAATACCAGCTTGCTTTGCCAGGTATGCCAAAACCTATTTAAAGATCTGACTTGGAAGGGAAATCTACTGTATGTGAATTTAAGCTAATGCATTTTATCTCACGAATGGGGCAGCTGAAGAGAGTTTGCACGATTGGTTACAACAAGTCAGCTGATGGGCACTAACTTGTTAAACTGCCATAATGCAATTGTCTCCCACACGGTGCCCATATCCTGGGGAGGAGAGGGACAAATATCTGAGCATGCTGAGATACCATGAGGTAAAGCCAGTGTGGTTTTTTTCCACAGCTTTTGGGATTTGTCACAGGCTGCCTACACTGTGCAAGCAAATGCGTTTGTCACTACTTTTAAAAAGCAGACTGCTGTGTAATTTGGAGTCTTCCTGTTCTTCTCCTCTACTTCTCTCTTCTTATAAGCACATTCACACACAGACACACTTTTACAGAGATAAACCTTAAATAGCCATATTTGCTTCTCAAGGCTGACTAATGTGGTGAATATTAAAACTCACATGGAATTTCTCCTTTGGGTGAATGATCTGAGAGTGTTGGAAATTCTTCACACACATGTCCACAACATCCACAGCTTCACAGACAGACACAGGTAGGCTGAAAGAGCAATCAGGATACCATCTGTGTTTGGCAGAAGATTTCTAACCACTTTGCTGCTCTCTCTCTCTCTTGTCTCTCTCAGTGTGAAGAGACAGAGGAACCCATGGAGATTCGGTGAGAATTTAAACAGAACATATTGAGGGCTGCACTGACAACTGTGGATTCGAAGTAGATGAAAAATGAGTGCTGGAGCAGCAATGGTGCTATGGATTCAGAAGGAATCTCTGATGTGGCTAGCACAGGCACAGCTATAAGGGCTCAACCTGCTCCTCCCCTGCTCCCCCATCCCCAGCTCTACTTCTGTATGCAAGGTTTTACTGTTCACAGCAGCTGGTTGCTGTTGATACCAATTTGAGCAACTCTCTAAAGTGCATGACAAAGCAAATCTCATGTACCTTGAATGAAGAATGTTGAATTTCTCCACATTCTGAAAATGCACCCCTTCTTTATGAGCATTTGCATTTAAAATAGTGCTAGCGCAAACTAGATTATAAAGACAGTTGTTTTTCTTCATGTCTGTC
The DNA here is from genome assembly GCA_013400235.1 of Oriolus oriolus. NCBI lineage: Eukaryota > Metazoa > Chordata > Aves > Passeriformes > Corvidae > Oriolus > Oriolus oriolus. The sequence continues at coordinate 181,923 of VXBT01001580.1, read as the reverse complement.
ATGTTAGCATCATACACATGTAACTTAAACTTTTTCTATACCTTTGCAGGATCTTCTGCATTTCCTTTGCACAATTAGAGTGGGCTATGCAGTTTGGAGTCTTCTGGTCAGCTGAGGGCCTTGGTCTAGGTGGACACAAATCCACTGATGTCATTGAAATGAGGTCTCTATAACTGCAGGCATGAATGTGATATTCTGCCTAGGAAGATATCTACAGAGTTACAGGAAAGAAAAGGACAATAAGAGGGAGCACATTATTTTCTTTGTGGTTGTCTAGAGACTAACATGTCTGGCACTCATGGCGTTGAATTCAAAATAGTTTTACCCAGCACAGAAAAGGCAAAGGGAGGAAGAACACTTATATTCTTAATACTGAATTTCTCTTCCACAATTCTGCCAGCATCAGAATATCACACCATAAACAAGTTAACATTACTGCACCAATTAGCAAATGTATGCAACTGACTGGTCTGTGTCATCTTTTGAGCCTTAAGAATACCAGAAAATTAAACAAAAGATCCTGGAATTCAAGTAAATCAAATCCATTCCTTCAGAGTCTGTTGGGTATTTGGATTATATGGCTCAATTTGCCATTTTGTTCAGAAATGCATCCAGTTTATGTGATTATGGACGTCAGTGTCACTCAGTAAAAGGAGCCAGAGAATGATAAGATCAAGTTAGACCTTGTCCTGCTTCCTCATCAAAAATATCAAACCAATTCTGATTACAAAATTTTTTAATGGGCAATGCTTTCTTATATAGTTATTAAAAGAGTATAGAACGAGTTGAGATGGGCTCTTAAACAACGAGCAAATCTCACAAACTGGCAAAAAAAAATTCACAAAATGTTCCTGGGATGTGGCTTCTACAGCCCAGAGTAATAGTTTTCTTTCCAAATAATTACTTTAATAACCTGTAATATCATAACTCCTTACTACCCTTAAGGGAGGAGGAGAAGAGAGAAGACAGGAAAGAACAGCTTTATTTTCTATATACCTTCCTGAGTTCGCAGAATAGATGATTTGAGAAAGTATCAGTTTACTTACGCTCCATAATTAACCCAACTATCTCAGCACTCAGGATTCTGCTAAGGATTTTACAGAGATCCAAAGGGACACAGCTCTGACCCAAAGACAATCATCTCCATGAAATGAGGCTCTTTAATTTAAAAATTATTGAAATAAATAAGAGCCTCCCAAAAATAATTTTTAGAATTCTTTTTTCTGTCTGAAAAAAATTTATTGAACTGAAATCAATTAAAACACTAGAGTCTGTATATCTCAAACACATAATAAGAGCAAAATTCCAATGTTGTAAAATCCATGAAGCAAAGCAGGCTTTAAACATAATTCCATTTTTATTTTGTTAGTAAAAACAGATGAAGGATTGATAAAGGATGTTACACTAATTTGAAAAACTGGCCCAGAATTCTGTCATCAGAAATTAAAAATAACTAAGTATCTTTGTAAATTTGCTGTTTGTTTAAGAGCCTATGTAGGAGTTGAGATTGTTAAAACCATTTTGGCCGTTTAGCAGATGCAAAGGCCAAAAACCACTGAGATTTTACAAGAGACTCCCTATCAAAATGGTTTGAATCAGTGGTTTTGAATTTATTAATTTTAGAAACCCACTACAAATCCTCTAAAATGAATTAAACTCCCACTAGAAATTTATGTTTATGCACAAGAAACTTCTTTGCCTTAGAATCTTCAGTAGTCTGTGAACCAACAAAAGCTTTTGGACTACATATTGAAATACATATGAAGCAGAAGTTAGGAATAAATGACCTTTTCTTGTAGTGGGTGAAGATCACCTGTGAAATTCTGTAGAAAACAGCACTGCTCAACATTCATGGGTGACATGGAATAAGTGCTGGGGTGATAAAATGTGGTATATGTAGATATAAAGGAAAGCACACTGGGAGAACTTGTCTTACATTCACACCACTACTACTCAGGGGAGAAAGTTGATCTTTAAAATATTAAAGACACTTCCATGAAAACTATCAAGTCAGTAGTCATCACAAAAGTAAATGAAGTGTTCAGAATCCTTAAGAAAAGAGTGGAGAAGGCAAAAGAAAACCTCATCATACCACAGTAGAAATCCACAATTAGCCATTCTATGACTATAAAGGGATCCGCTCCCATCTAGTAAAAATTACATATTATAATGTGAAAAGTTTCAGGTATATGTCTGAAGGATCTCAGCGTGAAATAATTTCCCTACAGGGATGACTGAGGAGATGAGGACTATCCTATGTGGCCTACAAAATCCCAAGTGGCCCAAGGAATTTGTGTAAGGCCCAGATATCTGTCGTTATCTTCCATTTCAAGTACTAAGGACCTTTAAAGAAACCAGACTCTAAACACACAGAAGGAGGTGTTTATGGAACAGATAGCAGCCCAGGGGAACTCCTTGCCAAAATAAAAGGACAAGGAATATTTACATGGATTCCAGAGGTGAAAGAAAGAACTGTAGGTGGCTAAACAGACAAACAGAATCAGGGTCAGGAATTCCTATTAACAGAACATAAAAGGACATTTGAGGAGAATGACAGGGGAAGATCATATATGTTTACCATGTCTTTTCCTGGTATGTCCTTGCACTCACACTTACAGATACCATTTGGGAAAGGACACTCTGCTGGATGAACCCTTGATTGACCCAAAGTGAATGCTTTTCTAGAATCACTGAATTAAATGGTCAGAAATAGCAGGTATTGTCAACATATTCCATTAATTTGCACCTATAAGACACTTTCTCTGACAAAGGACTTGGTTGCTCTTTTGGTCTATTACAGCACAATGTACAAAAGCGTGTTGCAAAACTCCATTTGTTGAGAATATTGTGAATGGCTTGTGTCAGATACCCAAAAGGAAAGCTTTCTGATATCAGACTTTTGTTCAAGCATAATTTATGTTAACAATAAAATAATAGAAAAGTAGGGAAAAGAATGAGAGGTGTTTATTGTTAATGTAAAGCGTGCTTTATTGATCTCCCATGGCTAGATATCATAGCAGTACCTTTCATCTCAGACTGTGGTGGAAGGAGCCAATGTCTTATACAGAAGAACAATTAGTGAACTAACCATAAGGTGCTGTATTTAGCAATGTTTTTGTGCAAAATTGGATCTTGGCACTTCATGGGGAAGGGAAGAATTTGTCCTCACTGGGTGCATTAAAACCTATTGAAATTTTTGTGTCACCAGTACAGTGTGTAATCAGATGGAACACAACAAAAATATTTCTAAATAATATATTTGTTTCTGAATAATTTCTCCAATTTATCCACTTTTCATGAATTTCAGATTACAAAAGTTGAACAGCTATGGGTTTCATGTCATCCTTGTATTCGTGCAATGGCAGCTGCATAATACTGACTGGTACTGCAACATGTAATTGAAATTAGTTCTTAAGAATACATTAATACAAGCCTTTGTTTAAGTTCATGGGCCAACTTCAACCCTGATGGAAGCCCAGTGAATGCAGTGAATTTGAATTATGTTGACATCAGGTGTTGGTTTAAAAATGTTGATAGGATAACTTTTCAGATATCAAAATGTCACAGAAGCTGGAGCAAGAGCTCTGGAAATGTCAAAAATTGAGAACTGCCAGTGTTCATTGGATTAGCAACATTTGCAAACCTCAATCTAGCCAATGAGAGGCAACATGAAAGAAATCTGTGATTAGAAGAAATGTCCTGGCTTAATCAACTGAAATCCTATATGGCTAATGACAGAAGATTTTGTTCATGAACTCAAAAATGCTTGATAGGTCTGTGACTGAAAATAACTATAAAGTTTATTTTATTTCATTCCAACTGTGGCTTGAACAATTCCAAATTACAATTAGGCTGGGGCAAAAATAACAGAGAAGGAAGCAAGTTTGAATAAGCTTCAACTTGAAAATATAATAAAATAATTATCTGAGCTAAGACACCTAAGAAGAGTATGGGAATGTCTTCTGCCTATCCCTTTGCTATCTCACAAACATGAGGTTCCAGATTTACAGAGAAACTTGAAAAGTGTGAGGTTAGGATTTCACCTGGCTCTGATGTTGTTCAAGTTCTAAGCTGCTGGCGCTAATCCCTTGCCCTCATCAACCTCCACTTATCTAGATTGCAGGAAAGGTTATATTACCATACTTGAACATGCTGGAATGGGAATGTGTATTTAAACATTTAATTTCCTTTGAAAAACTACAGTATAAAGTAAGGGAGTAATTATCCCCAAAAAACCCCACCAAATTCTAAATGTTACCAAAGTTGCATCAATCCTCAAATACTGCTTAATTTTCTCAATTATTTCATCTTACTGCATTTCATCATGCTGCTAAAACATGATGGACTTGATTGGAATTAATAGTCATATTCCAATGTTTCTTGTCTCTGAATCCATTGCTGAAAATAGGAAATATTTTTAGTGCTGCGAAGTTGTGTTTTAGCAAGAGAAACTGTAAAATAATCATAAAATATATACATAGATCTGTTCAAATTGCCTCAGTGAGAAAAAATAAAATGGTGTGCAAGGAGTAAGGAAGTAAAAAACATGGTGGTTAACCCACACACCAAGAACATTCTGAGTTCTCTGGTTAATTAGAGAAAAGTCAATTGTTTAATGTGAAAGATGGCTCATTATTTAAGTATACCCAGAAAATGGTTAATTAGTTTACTTAACCAAGTGTACTTTTATTTTGTCTTCTCCTTTATGTTTTGAATGACTTTAAATGTATTTTATTTAATCCATGCAATATTATTCATTTTTGTTACAAAGTATCAATGCAAATCAACGAATCATCTAGCTACATTTGTCTCTTTGGAGTGAAAAATAAGCAAAAGAAATAAAAGCAATTTAATTTAGCGTTAATAAACTGCAAACTGATGTTTACAATAAATCAGCCACTATTACCATGCTTAATAGTTGTGAATGAGACAAAGCAGACATGAATACATCTCTCTTTTTCTTTTCCTTACTCTTAGGGGTGGATCTCTCCTACACCTTTCTAAATGAGCACATCAGTTGTTCAAGTGGGTGTACAAAGGACCATTTTATAAAATAAGAGCCAAATAAGGGCCAAGGCCAAAAGTCTTAATTCCTCAGGTTTGTTTTCTTACCGGAAAAAGAAAGAAAAAAAAAAGGAGATGGATGTTCAGTTTCCCTGCAACATTTAAACAGATGTGACAGTCTATGAACAGAAGGAAAGGAGAAGAAAAGAAGAAAAGGTCCTTACAGGTTAAGCATTTTCATTCAGCTTCTCTTTTGTATAGTACCTTTATGCAATATTCCAGTCCCCTGGAAAAGAACTGTAGCTGTACAAACATTATTAATTTCAATTTACAAAGGTCTTCTGTGTTCTTGATTTTCCACAGACATTATTAGAGACTAAAACATTGTGTTTCTGATAAGTTTTTCTAAACATAACCATAGCAGTTAATATTCTGGACTTATAGCAGATGCCATTTGCATTAGCCACTGTGTCTCTGCTTCAGGAATCAGTAACAAAAAATATAGGAGCCAAGTGAGAAAGAAATCCTTTCCAAAAATCCCTTACAGTCACCGCACTCAGAACATCCAGAACTCACCTTATGTTTCTATAAGATTGCTTCCTAAGTAGCTTCATCTCTGGAATAATACCCAGGATGAGTTACACTCTCAGCATATTTTTAGGAAGTTTATAAGAGCTAAGAAAGGCAGAGAGGAGGAGGAGCACACACAAAAACCAAAAATATTTTATGCTTTTGTGAGTAATTAATTCCACAGTATAAAAGTCTGAAAAGGGAATGGGCCTGGAGAGCAAATCTGCATGCTAATGCACGCCAATATTTAAAAACTGCACTGCATTTTTTATCCAAGGATCTTTGCAAAATGGGTATCACAGATACTGCATTTTGCTAAAGGTCACTCAGCAAGCTGAAACATGAGCAGAAGTGAGGTGTTCTGTCTCCTGTGTCTGTATCCTACCCACCACAAGACACCACAGCCCTGTTAAGATGAACTGCTATGAAGGGAGGCTTTTGTCTGATTAATCTTTTGTCCTGTCAGGTTCACAAAATTGTAGTTCAAGGTCTTCTGATGTTTACCTAACATATCACCACTTATTTCTCTGAGGTTTTTATAACTCAGGCATGAAAAATTTGCTCCAGGGTGAAAGTTGGCATGAAAGTGTCTCCAGCCAGGAGTATAGCTTTTTTTTCCTTCTTTTTTTTTTTTAACTAAATTTAGGGAAAGGGGGAAAAAAAGGCTAAAGTATTTCCAAGAGCTTGCAAAGCTGGAAACACAAGATCATTTACTTAAACCAGTTTGCCCAGACCTAACTTTAATGAGAATCATACCATGCCTTAACTCAAAATTAACCCAAAGCATTGTTATTCACTCAGTCCTTTTCTCCAACAGAGTTCAGTGGGATTTGAAGGGGGTTTTGGGTATTTTTAGTTTTTTTGAAGTAGTCCACTGTGGTAAAACACTAATAGCAGGAATGTTGTGAGGGCTTAAAGTTACTGGAATTTCCAGAGCATGATGATTTGGCTGAACTTCACTTCTTAGGGCTGAACCTCTAAGATAAGAGGACACCCACTTCACAGCTCTCAAATTAACACTCAAGTTCACCTGTAAGTTGTGAATCCTACCACAGCATTAGGGAGGGTACTAAATTTGCCCCTGCTCCATGTTTCCACAAGTGCTTCAGGCATCCTGCAGCATGCAAGGTATCCTTGGGACAGCTATGCAGATCAGCCATGGGCAATGTGCTTTGGCCAAGGCTGATATGGAAACAAGTTTTACTCTGATTTAATTTTCTTGTGTTTTTTGGCTGGGCTGCTGCCCAGACTGCCTCAACTTCACCACCATCATTACAGGCTTCAGATGGTCTTTCCATAGTCTATACCTGACCTTCTCTTGCAGACATGGTGTGAATGATAAAAGACAGACTTCAGAGGTTCCGGAGAGGAAAAGGGTCTTTTGCTAAAGCTGCAAATATGGAAAATGTCCTACATGCAGCTGTATTAGATCACAGATTAAAGATACCCTATCTGATTACCCTGCCCCACCACGTAAAGTGAAGTAGGCACTGCCAGATAAAAAACATGGCCCCTGTACAAAGAGATTAAAATCTGACCTAACTCACATGGATTGCTGGCAGCACATGACTATTTTTCAGCCCAGGTCTCAACTACACAAGCAAGAAATGTACTCCCACACCTTCTTACACACAAAAAGGAGAGTTTTCAATGTAAAAAATGTGTCTTTAATAAGCATCCAATGGACTTCTAAAACACAGGACTTCAGACTAGGGAAGTCTGGCCTCAATAATAATAATTTTGGAAGGAATTCTAGGTATTATAAGGGAATATGGATATTTAGACTTTTGAAAAAATGGTCTGTGTTTCCTAATTTCTCAACCGTTTGTTTACTTTGTTTTATGTTTTCCTGTCTTACTTTTTTATTGACTTGATTACCAAGGTATCGAGATCCCAAGAAAGTGAATTTATTCTACAAAAACTTCCCAGCCTGTCTAAAATGTGGTACAAGATTTGGCACCATTGAATAATGGTGTTGTCAAATTTAAAAGCTGTCTTTCCTCATAAAAATATCTTTCTGTCCTCAAAGAACTGTAGGGCAATAATCTCTCTTAATTTTAGTGTTCCTGAATAAGAGTCTAAAGGTTTCCGATTCTTTTTCTTTAAACTACCTTTTGAAAGATCTGGTGGTGACAGGCCACACCAAAGCGCCTACAGGGACAGCCAAATCTTCTACCTTTTATTTGCCTGAAGATTACTGCTTTTCCTCGTCTCATCTTTCTTCCTTCAAATGCCATAGGACTTATCCACCCTTACCTTGTCACAATGGCTTTCACAAATGCCTCCCAGGACTGGCTCTTGGCAAATTAAAGACTATTTACTTAATTCTGGAGGAGGTACAGAGACAAATTTTCAGGTAACTTGATATTTACTGGGCTGGAGCACCTTCCAGCGACAATTGTTTAAAATTGTACAGCTATATTGTGGTCTGAAAGAGGAGAAAAATAGTTGATTACAGATAAAACAGCAGTAACTGTATTACCAGTCTTAGAGGTACAACACAGTTTCCAGCTGTGAAAAGTTACCAGACAGGGAGAATATGGAAGCCTACAAAAGAGGACAAATGTGAATTTGAAGCAAGATAGTAAAAGAGATTCTAATCCTTTTCCAAAGTAAAGTCATTAATCAGGGACAGATTTAGGACAGCCAGTGGGTGTTTTGACTCCAGCTTCAGTGAAGTGAGAATTCACCTAGGCCCTACTTTTTCAGCATCAGCATCTGTAGTTGTTTCTGCTTTTACAGATTTTGAAAACAAAGCTTTTTAATATGTATATTTATAGTCCTCAACACTGAGAAGCAACAAGAAAAAAATCTTGGAGCTGCTGATAGCTTTGCAGTGTAAGAGCTTACAGGCTTCTTTATATTTTTCCTGCCTAATAACTTTGGATTACTTCCTGTTTACTGTCAGTGCATCTAATGCGTGTGTCAGCTTGGTGTAGCACTGACATGATATATGCATTAGACCACACATTGATAGCAAAAACAAAGTTACTCGATTCTGACAGGACAAGAAAATTACCCACAAGCAGTAAAATACAGGGTTGCCATGTGACTATGTTCTGCTTCAAAACCATGTGTCACATGGTGATAGCACAAGAATTAGAGGATTGTGAGAGATGCTGGAACTGCAAAGGCGGTTACCTGGTCCCTTTGCCTGTATGTCTCATGCATTAATATGCACTCCTGCTTTGATCTCCCTTGTGTCCTGATGGGCTGCTGAGCTCTGCTTGGAGTTTCTGTGCGTTGTTTCTTACCACAGTCAGCCCAATCAGTACTCACCTCGTGCATTGCCTCGTTTCCCTTGCAGCACCAATTCTCTTTGTTGGTAAGGACTCTGCTGCTCACCTACCCCCACGCACACCTTCTGGTCACACTGCCTGCCCTGCTCTAAATCTACCTGCCAGACTGGAAGAGCTAAGGCAGCCCAGGGGGAAAAGGAAGGGGGCAACAGAAAATTTACTGCCAATGTCAATAGTTTAGTTTTCTCTTCAGAAAGTGCAGACTTGCAATGAATTAAGACTGCAATACCTTGCAATCTTATTGATATTCTAGTTACAAATCTGAAGCATCCAATTCACCAACTCAGGGAAAACAAGGAAGAAGCAAATTATTATCTACAGATAAAACGATATGGCTGAGGTAGTTGAGACCATGTGTTTCATTTCTTAAGAAAATTCTGAGGTTTTATCTGGTTAATGTGAGATACTGAAGGGTAAGTCATTGGTTAAAAGTCCTATATGTGTATTTCTGCCTTTACCATGATTTGCATAAATGCCGACTGTGCTACCTGAAAGCGTTCCTGTTCTGATTTATGGGTGTGTTTGTATTGCTCATATCATAAATCTTCTTCTCTAGGACACTTCTGTTCTGGTATTTATTGACCAAAGACAATTTGCGTTAAGAATGTTTTGAGATCTTGCCAGATATGCACTAGGGGATATTTGAGAAAACATTCAGTACTCAAGTGAATGAATCTAGGCAAGCACATGATCTCACTACCCAGGCAAACATTTTGCCATAATATTTTAGTACCCTATTTTATTAAGAGAAACCTGTGTTTCCATATGCATCTATTTACCATAGAGTCAATTCATTTAGGCCAAATCAAAATAAGTGCTGGAAGAAGATAATTTAGGCTAGCAGCCTCAGGCTGGTGATTATGGCCCAGCAAACAAATTTTTAGGGTCAGATCTTCTTTTACTGAATCTAGCTCAAGCTTGAGTGCTACCCTGTATTGAAACAAAATGCCCAAACATTCCCTCTCTCACCTACTTCTAGGAATTTTACTTTGAGGAGAGAATTCTCTGTTACTAATTATTATTATTATTATCAGGTCTGAAAATAGAAATCTTTGATTGAAATGGACATTTTGCACTACTAGAAGGTGTACATCTTCACTGTAAGAGAGGTAGACACCAAATAAAGAGGCTGTATGAACAGTGGGAGAAATATGTTCATGAGAAACTGAGGCACAAGGAGATGAAGGGGTGTTTGTGCAAGGAAAAATCATCTCTGCAGCATCTGGTGGCTTAACGGTGCATCTCTTGGTGCTCATCCCATGACATAGCCTTCATATAATGTCCCCACTTGGAACTGCAGTGCTAGGAACACAAATTCATCCTCTTCAGGGCTTTATATGGCTTGATTTGGGTCAAAGTCAACCTTCCCCCTGGGATCAGGCACTCTTCCTTTGAAGGGAAGAGGGAGAGAGCAGGGATCCCCCACACGGTTTTCTTTCCCTGGCTGGCCATTCCTGTGCAAGGCAGGGTCACAGCACCCACACTTCAGCTGGGAGATGCTGCCATCTTTGGAGGATCTCTACATGCCAGCTGCTCCTGACTTGGAAGCTGTTGCGGGAGTCTTCAGTCTCTCCTTCCAAATCAGTTTCACTTTGCAAGCGTCTAGAGATTCATTTGGCCAAAGAGGGAAAGCAAGACTGGGCATGAATCTCTACCCTACTAGTCAGGGCACTCACCTGGAAGGAAGGAGACCTGGGCTCCAGTCTCTTGTTTCAATGTGTTTATGTGATTTATATTAAACAGCCATTGGATAAAATACTTAAATAGTTATTAGAACAGGGATGGCAGCCTGGGTCTGCGCCCTTCCCTTCCAGGTGAGGGCCCCAAACTGCTAGTCATGCTCGGTCTTGCTATCTCCCTATCTCTTTCTAATGAATCTGCAGTTATTTGATGCAAAGTGGAACAGCTTCCACAGCAAAGATGGGGAGAGCACCTCCCCCTTTCCCCTGTTTCCAGTGAGGAGGGTTCAAAGGCTCTCAGGCAGAGCAGGAAACCCCGCTAAAGTCTCCTGGTCCCAAACTGTGGGCTCACTGTGGGGCTGGTGGCACTGCTCCTCTGGTGGATGTGTACACTCTGAGGTCACCTGGCAGATCGAGCCCCTAAGGGGACCACACACAAAATAATACCTCATCTGTAGATCCCCAGCCAGACAGGCGGGAATTAGGCACTGAGCTACCTGGGACTAAGACTCCTGGTGGCTTGCCCAGACCTAGAGGCACTGGAGGATCTCCTCATCCCAACATGAGAAACACCGGGGAGGTGGCAGGTGAGTGGGGGCTGGAAATGTGCTCTCACAGGACTCATGATCTCCCCGTCCTCACCTGAATCTAGCTCCGGGTCACCTGCCAAAGACCACCCAGGGAAGTTGGGGAGGAGCGAGCCTTGAGCAGCCGTCTCCTGAGGCACAGGAGCCTTCTTTGCTCTTATGCGCTCCTATGCAATTTCTCAAGGAAGAAAAAAATCTGCAGCGAGGGTGGACGAGGCAGACTGTTCATCACCCAGAAAGATCACAGCTAACAGCCACTGCCATTTCCAGTGGATATGTGTAATTAGCAACCATTCAGTAGGCAGTCCTAAATGAAAATCACAAATAGAGCTAGTGACTTCCTGGTGCAAAGATTTAGTTATCTTTCCAGAGGAAGAAAATACGTCTGTGTGTAACCTTTTAACCCTTCTTCTCTTTCCTCCTCTTGCTCTTACACTGGATAATTATTTATTTTGTAGCTTAATTAGCTAATTATGCATGTGTTATGATACTTTTAAGTAGGAAGCCACTTTGTTTAGTTGTTGGTGGCATGTGGCTTTTGTTCAGCATCTGTGATGTCAGTTTATAACATAATCATCTTTACTTGTAGTGGTCTGAGGTGATGAAGTCTTTTCCCGATGGTAATATTTTAATTATCAGAGTAAAGTTTGAAATAGAGCACTGACTAACAGGGAACTACTTCAGGTGGGTAGAGGCTAAGCGATAAATTTGCACAGGCCCTCAGCTGCCTATCTGTGAGGCAAAGTTGTGCTGCTCCTCTTTAGAAGACGCTTTGAGGATTTTCAGAGGGTGTACTAAAAGGTACTAACAAGAATTGACAAAATCCACCCAGAAGTCCCTTTTCTGGTTATCATTGTGTTTTCAGAAACATAAAGGGACTTGAACTGGATCCTCATCCCATCAGCTCAGCAGTAAAAACATCTAGGTAGAACTTAGCTGCTTAGGAAGCAAATGCAAAGCAGGATAGGTTGCAGGGAGCTGAGGCAGGTTATCTTGGTGCCTGCTACAGCTTCACACAACAGCACAAGTTCCACCTGCCAGCACACAAGCACCAGTTCCCTGCACATGCAGGCCAGGTGTGCAAGGTCATTGCAAGAGTTAGCAGCTTTGTTTCTTATCAAATGCCCAGCCATGAAAGCAACTACAGCATGTATCAGTGGTTCACCCCCACAGCTGTCCAGTTCTCTAGTTTGTCTGATTCAGAGATATCCAGCATGGTGCTCTGTGCCAGCTCCAAACCCTGACAAACATCTTTTGTTTGCATTTGGTTGTCAGACATAATGTATGCAGCCACAGGCCTGCAGTAACATTTATTCCTCCTTCTACTGGAAAGTTGAGTAAGGCTCTTAGGCTCATTTCCCCAGTGGTAAACCCTAGCTATCTCAGTTAGGAAACTGGTCTCCCTCAATTCCTTATCTAGTCAGCTGAGCTGCTCAAGAGGACTATTCAGAGCCTGTGAATTAGTTTCTCCTGAGAATTAACCTTTAGAGAGCCTCTCTCAAGCAGAAACAGTACAGCTACTAGTTTACAGTACTCAGTGCTTTAAAACCCTTTCTATATTCACAAATTAATACTTACTCATTTCTATATGTTCATATATTAGGAAATAAACTTTCCTCTGAATCTATTAATTTGTCCACCAGATGCTTTGCCTGCTACCTGATGAATGCAGAAAGAAAAAGGTACAGCCTTGAGTAAATCCCTTAGAAACCATAACGTGTACAGCAGTTCCTACATCGGCTTTGAGACTGAAATGTTTCTCTATGTTTTTAAGCTCACTGACAGTTTTATGATTTAAAGGCATTTTTTTCTGTCTCTTTCCCACCCTCCCATTCACATATTCTTCACGGTGGTTCCTGTGCAACAACACTCAGTAATAACACCTTTCCCTAAGGGATCAAGGAAGGAAATTCGACAAGTCACTGCCTCTCCCCTTTCATTTTTTTTTATTTTTGTTTGGTTTGGATGGTCTCTGAAATGGGCTGGAATGTAAATGGAAGATATTTGGCAGGTTGACATTTGTCTGCAAAGCTAGGCACCAAGCCAGAAGCATGGAGCAAGCTGGAGTGGGTTTACATAAAGTGGGAGCAATAGTGCCAGAGCACTCCAATACATTTTCCCCTGAGACTCACAGGCAGCCCACTCAATACTTCATTAAGGGTGAAATCCAGCACTGTTTGAAGAGCCATAGGGAAGAGCCTGTGCGCCAATTAAGTTCTTGAGGCCTCTGCACTGGTCTGAATTCCACCCAAAAGAAGAATTGTTCACTGAGGAAAAGATGTTATTACCCAGATTACAGTCTGCTCTTGTGAGGAAGAGAGAGTGCTGGCATATGGTTGGAAGCAGAACAACCCTTCTACACAATCCTTCATAGATGATTCCTTGCAGAATGTTCAATGCAAACAGACTCTTGCCCATCCATTAATAACTCTTACAAGGTGGAAGAGTCCAGGCAGTCAAGAAAAGAGGATATTTCCAGGAAGAACCCTAGAATCTGATCTTTAAACAGGAATACAGGAGTCACTTCTGCGCTGCTGGGATGTTGCAGAGCACCCTGGCTGTGGTGAGGTGTGTCAGAGCAACATTCCAGAGTCTGTTTTACAAACACAGGTACTAGTTTTTCTGAATCTCTTTCTGCATGAATACAGGATGAACACAAGGGTGACAAGCATGATACAGCATTTACTACAGATAAGAAGTGCCTGCTATCACTTCACTAGGCTGGAATACAATTTTTTTGCAAAAGAAGAAGTTTGCCTAAATTATTCTCTTATTTATATCTATAGGGCAGGCAGGCATTTAGTGGCTCTCTACAGCAGTAGGAAGTTAGTCTTAGATGGAGGATATCTTTCTATTAACAAGGTCAACATCATTATTTCGTATGGGTTGCATGAACACTCATTTGTTTGCATGCAGTGCGGGGCACACTGAATATTTTAATTTCTAAACAATGGGGTGGCACAATGTCAAAGAGACACAGAGGGACAGGGGGAGCATGGGGAATGCTTGCAAAGCCTCAGAGCCTTTTCACAGCAAACCAGTGATAATACAAGCTAATGGTTTCTGTAATGTGAACCAGGATAAGGTCAGTTTAAGACTAATTTTTAGCTTCCATCAGAGGGCATCTGCTCCATAAATAAATGTCTTTACACACTGCATTAGACTGAAATGTAGGGTTGAATACTGAATGGTAGAAATATGTTTTTTAATTAAAAACCTCTTCACACTTACATAGATATACAAAAGAAGCTGAGTACAGGGATGGGGACTTACCAAACAATTTGTGAGTTCAACCCATCAATTGAATACTAGCCCCTTGATGCACATGCTTAACTTCCATTAGCGCCACTGGGAGCAACAAGACTGCACCAATGTAGAGAATCAACCTCATAGTCTTTACACAAATGCATATGTTTTCATTGAAATTAAGGTACTTTTAAGAATGTGGGGTTAAGAAAAATATAGTCTACACAATGAAAGTGAATCAAATGTTTACATTATATATTGCTTTTGATGGCTTTGACAAGGAAAATTAGCTCTGTAAAGTGCCAGTTCTAAAATGCATACTTGAATATACTTGATGAGCATAAGATCCCTGCACACCTAGGGCTAGATTGATAAAAAAAACTCACATATGCAATTGAGCTCAATTTTTTTCTTCCTCTTGCGATTACTGTCAGGAGTCTGTGAGTTAAGGTGGTAATTCCATAATTTGCAAAAGTGTCAAATGAAAGAAAATATGCTTTAGCATGTGGGCATGGTGCGCCCAGCAAGAGATGGATTAGAGAAGATAATAGAAATGGTCTTGCTCCAGGCCAGCATTGTGTAGTCCTCAGTCAAGACTTTGGATTTCAAGGTCAGAAAGGGCTATTTTGATCATCTAACATATATTGCAGAACTGAGGTCTTTCTCAAATTAAACACTAAAAAGAAAACCAAAACAAAAAAGTTTTCTTGGATGGAGAGTTCACTACAGTGCATCATAATTACTGTCCTTATCAAAGTGATAAACAAACAACTATTCCCTCAAGATGTGTACCATTGAAAATGAATGTTTGGGTTTAAGCATCATATTTCATCATAAACTGGTCTGCAGAACTGAAGAACTCTCAACACGAGAACTGAACGGGATTTATTTCCCTATTTTCTAGCCAAGAGCACAGGGAGAGAGAGGACATTCCTTTGAAAGGCAGGGCATCCACATTACATCCCAATTTTGCCCCAGCTAAAGTTAAGGGATTTGAGCTCCATTCCCACCATAAGGCACAGAGTCCGCTGGGGACTGGAGTAGAATCCAGCCTTCTATCCACTGCAATTGTGTCAGCTGATAAAGCATTCCCTGGAGCTGGCTAGAAGTTTTCTACATGGATGGTCAGGGAAGTTTGCATAAAAATCCTGGACAATGGTAGAATTGCACTCTCCATCATCAAGTAAAACTGAGGAGAGGAGGTGGAGTCATGAGCTCTTCAATAGTTTCAGTCCCAAGGTTATGTTTTGCAGTGATGCAGTGGCTTGTTTTCTAGGTCTGCCTACAAACACTGGCAAAAATGGTGCAAATTGCAAACAATGAGTGGGAGAAGTGTATGTACATCCTACTGTATTTTCTTCACAGGTTTTATCTGTGCCTATTTCCTCTGTGATGTTTTGTGAAAGCTTTTTCCAAGGTGGCACAACCTGAATATTATTTGTAGTTTTATTTGTAATATATTACCTGAGAAAGTAACAAAATGGGGAGAAAAATTATAACAAAATCTAACAGGTCCCAAAACATCAGGAAAATGTATAATTGTTTTGAATCAGAATGCAAGCTGGGACAGAGATCTTTCAAATTTGGGTGGCTCACAGAGAAAAACAGTGATCTGTGCCAGCTATGGAAATGCATTGCCCTCAGTGGGATCACAAAAATACGTGTAGAGAGATACAATCCATGGATGGCTTATTTAAGCAGATGGCTTCATTTTGGGGGTGTACTGTTTGCCTAGCACATTATAACTCTAGCAAAAGAGATTTGTATCACTTTTCTTATCAAGTTATGACCTGTATTTTCAAATGTGGGTGCTTACAGTTAGCAGTTAAATAAGTGCCCTGATTTCCAAAGCCACAGAAGACATAAGGATGCCTCTTTGTTTTCTTTTCTGTTTGGTTTTGGTTTTTTGTTTGTTTGGGTTTTTTGTTTTAAATGCTTAAAATGTCACTCAGTCCTGTAGAGATTAATGAATCACCAGGGATCTCGACCATCACTTTCTTGAACAAAACAATCCCTGGAGTTCCATGTTTAGAGATATTATTTGAAGCAGGTGATTGGAATAAATTCACCCCACAACAGTTAGGTTCATGTGGTAACAATGGTCTGATATGCAGGTGGAAAAAGGATAGTCTGTATGTTCCCAAGTGCCTTTGCAGAGTCCTCACTGTTTTAACTGCACTTTGATTATGTCTCCTAACTTTATTAAAAGGTCAAAGAATATAAGACAAAACCCTGAGAAATAGAATCTATCAAAATTAGCTTAGCTTTGACCAGTAAATTGGACCAGATGACCTCCAGACATACTTTCCAACCAATATTATTCTGTGATTCATGTTAAACCTTATGCAGTCTGATTATGATGGTGATTTGGGGGAAGTTAGAAATGTTGACTGAATGATGACAGCTCCTGAGCCACCAAGAAACCTAGCAAACCCCAGCGAGGCTTTTAATTTTGTAAGGCCAAGAGAGGCAACGAAAGGGACACTCAATCCCTCCAGATAATTATTAATAAAAAATTAAATAGGTCAAAAAATTCATAGATGGTTGTGGATAGGAAAAGACTAGAGTAGCCTTCCAAGGCATTGCACTGGCAGTAAAATTCCTGTCAAAAGAGGCATAGTAAATTGATCAGGGGGAGGTGAGTTGACTTTGAGTGGATTCCAGGCGCCCAACAAGCTGCTCTATCACTTCCCATTCTCATCTGGAAAAGGGAGAGAAAATAAGACAGAAAAAATTCATCGGTTGAAATAAGGCAGTTAGTAAAGTAAAAGTCAAAGATTGTGCTTCCACAATCAAAGAAAAAACCCAAAGATTTTATTCTCTACTTCCCATCAGCAGATGATGTCCAGCCACTTCTCAGGAAACAGGGCTGCAGCACGTGTATTTAGTTTTCCCACTCCCAGCCTACTGGCAGAGCTGGGGCTTGGAAGGTTGGAGAGACAGCATCGATGCTGCTGGAGCACTCCTCAGCAGTAGCCAAAACACTGCTGTTTATCACTTTTCTAGCTACAAATGCAAAGCACAGCACTTGAGGGCTGCTATGGGGAAAAATAATTGTATCTCAGCCAGACCCAGTACACAGGGCAAAATACACTAAGGCACAATGAGCTGAACTTCAAAGGTATCAATGGTATTAGAGCCCTCAGGATAAAACCTCACTACTGAGGTGATTACCCTGGTCAGAAACAAGATTGAAAAAACTCCTGAAAAAAGAAAAGCAGTAAGGAGTAAGCAGCTCTCCACAGAAGCTCAAGAAAGTAAAGTGTGCTTCTCCACAGAAGTCTTCAATGGTATTTGAGCTGAGAAACACCAGCTCTGAAACACAAACCTCCATGCAGGAGAAACAAGTCTGCAGGGTTCTTCTGGATGAAGATCAGTGCAATGAGAGCCTGGTGATCAGAGGGGCTCTCTCTTCTCTTATCCAGAAGGGATGTGGCAATTCAGATTATAAAAAAGATACAGAATCAGCATCAAAGCAGGAACCTGGGAAGAGATATTTGCAATGTGTTCATTGCTCCATATGGTCCCATGAATTTCAAGCTCCCTGCCACATATTTTACGCTACTTAATGTGACATCTTTCATTAATGGAAGGCCAAGTCTCATTCATTTTGCTCATGTGACTTAGCAGGAACTGTTCTATTTACTGATGCATGAAAAGTTTGGCCTCATAAATTACCAGAGAAGAAATCAACAGGTCTGCATTTTGCTTTCTGCAGCCTGCTCTAGGGTTACAGCAGCTCGAAAGCTGAGAGTCACTAGTCACAAGGAGGGTGACTTTCACAGTCACATTCCTTCAGAAAGAAAAAAATAAAATGTTTTCCTTTGAAAAAAAACCAAATACATGGATTCATAATATGAGTGCTAGGATTTCTACAGACTTCTGTTAAGTATTTTAGCATTTACAATCATGAGCTATGTTATCTCTATGTAAGTATGGTATGTATTTTATCTCTTTTCTATAATTTTGTTCCATGAAACACCGATATGGTGTTGGTGAAGGTTTTTTCAGAGAACCACATGACCCTTAAAACATTACAGATCAAGTTTATACTGTTGAAAGATATGAACTCAACCTTACACTAACCTAGAGCTTTTACCAAGTCCTAGAAGTCAGGCCAGGTATTAGACAGATGTAACCTGACTCCTCTTTACTTAGATTTCAATGGAAACCCCTTTTCATTACTAGAGCAGGTCTGAGAATCACTGGTTTTTTTCCAAAGATACCAAAGTCAAACCACAATAAATGTTTAATCATCAGTGATGGGTTTTTTTTATTTTTTAAATAAAAACACAATATTCCTTCTAGTTAAAAGAGAGCAAGATGTTGACTAATACATATTTATGACCATTTAATATCTCCAGATCTAATAAAATAATGATAATTTTTGAAAAGCAATATATGCATGCTAAGTACCATCCAGTCCATGTTGAGACAGCTGATGTTACAATTTCTTTATCTAAGTATATTTGAAATTTACACTCAAAAGAATTGGCAATATTAAGCTTGCATAATCAAGGTTTAAATGTAACAGGTGTAAGTGTCGGAAGCATATATTTCTTCTCCCAGATAAATCTTTTTCTGGGTATATCTGTTTGGTGGCATAATGTTGATGAATAAAGTTCTGGACACATTTGATTTACAGTCGCATTTCCACTATATTTAAATACTCCTCATCTCTCTTTAAAAAAAAATTAGTACAATAAGGATCATTAAATTCAACCTCTGTTTTTTTGTCATAGTTCAAAACCTGCTGAGATTTGTCTTCAAAAGAAGTAACTCAGTGACAAATCTAAATATGCTTGGTCTGTTCTTTTCTGAAGAATCACTCAGAAGTTCAATTAAACATCCTGCAATCAAAGAGAGACGTCAACTTTCTTCAAGGACTTGAAGTGAGGAATTTTGTTTGCTTGTTTTTCTTTTTACTAAGATTTTAACTTTCAGAGGCATCTGATTTAAAATGAGAGTTTTTGTTTGCCAGATTAAAAAAAAAATTACATCGGGGAGGGAAGGATTCTCAGTGGGTGCAAATTAACAAAGTTGATTTAAAGTTGATGGAGGAATGTTAATTTATATCAGCTGTCATTCTGACACAAGCTGTATATATTTTAACTGAGAAACATTCACAATTTTACAAAATATTTCGTTTTATATCTTTTGTTTTTCATGATTAACACAGTTGTCTCATGTAATACAGGCTGCTGTTTTTCTTGTTGAAAAATATATAGGTTAAAACCATCACAAGGAAAAAAACCAATATCTTGATATAAAGGAGTTCACTTTATTTCCTTAATGTCTATTAAAGAATCCAACAACAATAAGATATTTTGAAACTACACTGTCTAAATAATATTAATATGCAGAGGTGGGAAATGAACATCAAGTTACTCAAAATCAACACTGTCCAGGCAGAAACTTGCATCTCAGAAAATAAATTACTTGTAGAACTAAATGTCTATATGAAATATTAAAGTTTAAAACCATTCGGTATTACCCATTTTAAATACAGTCACCCAACTTATGCTGCTTCCTCTCCAACCATATCTGAAAGTGAGCAGGCACACTGCATCAATCAAAAGAAAACTGCAGTGAGAAAAATAATCCCCCATCAAAGCAAAATACATAAATACATAAATAAAGCCAGTGTTACATAAAATATCAGCAGTATTGAAAAGTATTTAAATGAGTGTTTAAAAACTTAGGGGTATTTTTCTCTCCCTCCTTCTGCCTCTTCCCACCCCCTCCCCAGCCTGGGCTTGTTTTATTTGGTGCTTAAAGAGTCTGGTTTATTAGGCAAATATTTATGAACTTGACTTTAACCAAAATCCTGTTCACAGCTGCACCTGAGAGTTACTCCAGCCTTGGACTGGAGCAACTCTTGGGGATCAGCAAATTGTTTGCACAGCCACGGACAGGGAATTAAAAATCTTGTTGAATCAGGATTAGCAGTCTGCATGAGGAGGAGGAGGAGAGCTCATTTCCATAAGCTCTTCATCTCCCAGGCTGCTTCTCAGCTCTCTGTGGCCTGCAGACATGTGTGACCCAAAAATGGGGAAAAAAAAAATAAACAATACCAGTGTACAATTGAGAGGGGGAAAAATGAAAATAAAGAAAGAAGGGGCTTTTGCAATGACTGCAAGTTTGCTTTTTCTGCTGGGCAGGGTCTGAGCCACTTTCTTGCCCTTTCAGATAGACTCAAATGACCTCCCTCAGTTGGAAGTACATAACAGTGTCAAGACAGATCCCAACAGTACAGGTGAACCTTTGTTCCTGCCCCAAGCAGTGCTGCCAAGCAGGTTAAACTTTGTGGGGCCGTGTTTGTTTCTGCCTTCTGATTAATGGCAGAAGAGCTGCGTCTGCCCTGTGAAGTCCCACATCTCACATCTGTTGAGCCGCCTACCCACCTAAGCCTCCCAAGGTCTGGGCAGCAGCATGCTCTCTGATCATTAGGGGCCCTTAGCTGCTTGCTATTTGCATGGGCATGAACAGCACTTAAATCCAAAATACGCCACTGTGGCATGTAAGGGTGTCTTTCATGCAAGATGAATGGATAAAGCTGGATAACATTGTAGTCATGTGAATTCCATTTCCTCATTAAGAACAGGACCATGAGGTCTCTTACTCAATAGAGAAAAATACACATGCCCATGATTGTCACAAGGTTTATTCAGTAAAACCTGAGGCTGGGATGGCTATAGAGTGCCCATCACCTACTCAAATTTCTTCATGACCACAGTAACCACTGCCACTGCTTCCTCTTGAATGCAGCCAGGATGATTGAAGGGTACCAAGTTTATTTTTAAACAAATCAAACCACAGGCAGATGAAAATGTACATATTTGTTTTCTATTGATTATGAAAAAAAAGAAACCACGTAACAAGGATAAGCATAGCAAAATCAAACTCAAAATGGCTGTAGATATGTGTGCAAAGCCAGAAGAAAGCAAATAATGTTTTTTACATTGAGATTTTTCTTGTGTTTATACTTGCTATCCCAGAAGAGCCAACTGAACAACTCCTTCAGCAATAATTGGGAGCTATATAGCTAAATATCCACCATACTCTGTGAACCAGACCATGTCCTTCTCTGTGACAGCTCACCCATTGATGGATCTTCTAACAACTGCAATTGTAGAATCAAAAGTAGAAATCAGTTTCTGAAGTGCTTGAAAGTAAAAAAATCACACATGTCCCAGGTATGTGGTCACTTCAATCAACCATCCTTTTATAAGTTACATTAGAAACTTTACCTAGAGTTTGAACAGCTCAGGTTCATTGACTTTGTCAATCTCATTTTTATTCACTAGACTAGCTTGAAATTTTTGAATGAAAAATGTGTGCAAATTTGGCCCATTTTCAAAACTTGATTTTTTTCTGGTACAAAGGCCCTTAATGTACTTATGATTTGACAGACAACTTCTCTTTTTTTTTTTCCAGTTGACAGTCTTTCTTTCCTCTTTCCTGCCCCACAGAAGCTGCTTTTTCTTGTCCCTAAAGTGCTCATTTGAAGTGATCTTTTCCATCACACTTTCCCTGCTGCTGCCAACACTTACACATTTGAAGTCCATCTTGGTTATGACTCTGTATCATCTTAAGCACTTCTGCAATCTTCTTGCTCCTAGACTGCTCTGAAGGCAGAAAAGACCCTTAAAATCACAGAGGCAATCCTCATCACCTTTTAAATTGCAGCTGCATGTCCAGGCTGTCACACAGGTCACTAAGGCTGTGTTACACTTACCTAGGATACAACCCCCCTGGGTCTGGATACTCCTATGTTTGCTGTCCCAGATCTGATGGCTTTCACTGGTTGGAGACATTGACACCCTTGTGATCAGGCCTTAGTCCACAGGAGAGTGCCAACACGAAGGACACATCCCAGATATCCCCACCCAGGATGTTGCTGCCAGTCTTTCCACATTACATTTTGCTGCCCTACTTCTCCTTTCAACTGTTGCAGCATCTGCTATACTCAAATCCAAGGAGGAATCTTTAGGCTTGCTGTCTGTCTTTTTTTCATCAGGAAATTCTCAGTTTTAGTTCTCCTTTACACTGTTCTGACCTTTTTGCATGTACCATTATGTTCTTTCACTTGGCATAATGTACCTGAATTACAGGAGAGATTGTTATAATTCCTCTTTTTTTGTACTTTCCTTCACATCCAGATCTCTGATTTCCTTCTGAAGTCTCACCTCTTCAAACCTGCTAACCAACAACAGGCAATACTCCCCAACACCACCTCCACCACAGCACCCCTTCAGTCAGGCCTTCCCAGTGAGAAGTGGAAATTGCCTCTTCCCCCTCACTCACTGCAGAGAAACCTCAGTTTCAAGTTTTTGTTTGCCTGATGCTGCTCAGGGAATATCCATGGACATGGATCACACCTTCTCCCTCCTGTACTGTCGCTGTTCCTCCAGCCCCAACAGCCACACAGCAGAGTGGGTGAGATTCAGTGCCTGTCAGTGAGTGCACTGAACCCTAACAGCCAGTGAATCCAAAAGTTTTTCGTGCAGTCCGTACTGTTTTCTCAGCAATAGCGCCAAGGTGACAGGGATGTTGCTCACAGTCATACCAAAAATAGATAAATTGATACATACTGCAGAGTGGGCAACATGTCTTCAGTACGCTTTTGCAGATTTTTTTTGCTTTTGTTGTCTTTAGGACTGGTGCAGTGGCACATTGCATTAGTGCAAACTGGTGCTGATGCTCAGAGGCTGTGCCCACTCTGTCAGTATTCAAAATATTACCACAATCTGCAAGTAAGCAATAAGATATGACAAGCAGTGCGATACTGTAACATAACAATGTACCTCGAGGGACACCTGTGAGGGAGGAGGTGAAACTGAGTGTATTCAAATGCCCAAGGTGTGATTTTTATCTCAAACCATAATGTAATAAGATGTGATAATAAAAAGGCACAGGGCTGAAACAAACTATGTCTTTTTTAGAATGTCAACCTGCTTATGTGGTATGTTGTAAAAACTCTTGTGTGATTTCCTGCCTTCTAAATAGAATGCTTAAAGAATTATCTGAGATAATTTACATTAGTGTGTTTCTTTTTAAAAAATCAAGTAGCCATGATAGGCCTGGATTCCTCACGTGGATTCTGCTCCAAGAATCCCTTATGCATCCAATATTGTTTTGCCAATATCTAAAAAAAACCAACATGGGAGAAATTGGCTCAATCTTTTGTTTCATTTTAAATATAAGGGATTTAGAAACACTGGAAGAGAAATGCAATACACAACTAGCTCTCTCCTTTTGTAACAAGTCTACTCCTTTCTTGATGATATTTTGCAAGTATGTTCCTAACACAGGTACAACACAAACTTCAAACTCTCCCATGCTATAAAAAATTGAAATTAGCTTAAGCAAAACTGAAACACAGTAGCTTAAAAACTCCTTGGGGATAATTTCAGCAGAAACCATGCTCCATAATTTAAAGTTTTTGTGCACCTACAACAGAAATCTGGGGTTCCTGTTGACAGAAAGTTGAACATGAGTCAGCAGTGTCCTGGCATCCAGGAGGGCCAGGTGTGTCCTGAGGGGCATCAGGCACAGCATCACCAGCCGGGAAAGGGAGGGCATTGTCCCTCTCTGCTCTGCACTGGGGCGGCCTCACCTCAAGTCCTTGGGGCAGTTTTGGGTGCCACAATATAAGAAGGATAATAAGCTATTAGAGTGCATCCACATATTCTGGGATGCCGTGTAATCATAGGTATAAAATAATTTTCAAACAAGGCATAATGAAAAGATGCTCTCAGAAGACTTGAAAGGTGAAAAGCTCACAGTGGTCTGTTACCAAGTAACCTCAGTGACTTCAGAACAGACATCATATTGCATGGTCAGGTCACCAAGGATGGAATACCTTGAACAGCAGATGATAGCTCCTCCTATCAGAGCTCTTCTATCAGACCTCAGAATTGTTTATTTTCAAATTTTAATTCAGGAGTTCTCCATATAATCCAGTGCTATTTTAGAAAAAACTTGTATTATTCAGTCGAATGGACATCATCACAAATGTCTGTTTTACCAGTGCAGAAAGCCTCAGTCTTTATCCTCTCCAAAATATGCCATTGATTGTATTTCATGAAAAGAGAAGAAAACTTTCATTCAAATACAGTCCAGTCACCAGCAAGAGATTTAATCTAACTGTTGTACAAGAAATAACTTGTTATGCTTATATGAAGTACGCATTGAAGCATTGAGTTCACATTGAGATGAAACAGCTCCAGAAATATTCTGCATCTGTTACTGGCCATGCCTGAAGCCATTTTTTAAGCAAATGTCCATGAATATTTCCCCTGAACAGTTAAGTCCCATTGACTTCAGTGGTAGGACTCACAGGCATGACACTTGTGACGAAGTCTTGATTTGGGGCTGCTGTTATTTCTGCTTGCCAGTATTTAATGATGCTGGTCTATTTTAGCTCAGTGGGAGAGACTCTACTGTCCTTATTTGTGCTCCCCCACAAATGTTTACGTTCATTGCTCTCCTTGCTCTCTAGCCCAGGTAAGTCTCTATGTACTTGTACAAAGCAAACATTTATCTCTCTGTCATCTTCCCTTTACAGGGGGTCTGTTACCACAAGTTCAGCAGAGCAGGCATGTGGTAATCCTCAGATGGGAGAACCGTTTGGGGAAAAGCAGACAGTTTGTGCCTTAGAGGATGGTACCATTACTTCAAGTCAGAAAAAAAAGTTGTGTTTTTTATAGGCTGTGCTGCAGGAAATGTTAAAAGGAGAAATAATACAAAGGTTTGGGCTATTTGTCTTCATTAAAGGCCTTGTAGTAATTTCTACCGTACCATATCCAGTGCTATGCCTGATTTCAAATTGAGATAATTGCATTTTACCTTCCTGAATTTCTGTTCTGGAGCTCAGTTGGATAGACTAACTTTTTTTGCTGTCAGAATATGAATGTCGTTTAGGGATGCAATCTGGTTTTAAAAATTTTTTGTTCTGCTCTCCAGACATTTGTAGTAATTCAGACAGTGAAATGGTTAATATTAGAACACTACATATAAATAAATAAAGGAAATTCAGGAGTGGTTGAAGTGATTCCTATACACATGCACACACATGACCCTTCAAGATGAGATGCAGTATATGAGACACTACACTGTAAGACACAGAGATGTTATTATGCTTTGTATGGAAGATGCTATATAATATAAAATATTAATGCCTTTCATTAAAATTAGTCTTAATGTCAATATGTAGTGTGACTGTGCCATGATTTCTTATGTTAGTAGGTGCTTTACTAGAAGTTATAACTTTACATTATTCAACCACAATAGTCTCTGTAGTAAATGTATTGCCTCTGTTATCAACTTACTTATGCCCCATGAAAAACCATTGCTATGGTGATGAGTATTTTATGGTACAGTATTCGCCTAATTATAAAACTGTTCCCCAACAGAAGTGCTAATGTTATCTTCAACAGCAAAATCCATTTTCAAAATTAAAATATATGCAAATAATTGATCCATAACCCTCCTCACAGCACTTTTATTGATAATTATTTCTGTGTATTAAAAATGTTCACGGCAAATGTAAAAGTTATTGCAATGGGTGTTTAAGAGACCTTATCTCTATAACTCTAAGGCAATGTATACCTTTTTTATTTGCTGATGGACTGTATGCTGTTAAAGTGAAAAAGTTACAACAGAAATAAAATTATTCTGATTGTCTATGAAGCATAATATCATGCAAAAGAAAAATGCAAGATCTGGGTTCATTAAGCATTTATTTGTAAATAGCATCATCCCTTGAAAAATGACACATTTAGTTCTCTGACTTTATTACCAGTTCCATGAGGCTCAATGTTTTTCTTCAAATTATTGTGATTATTATACTCAGTCTGAGAATTTGACACCTGCTGTTTCAAAACTTGATCGCAAATGTTTCAGGATATACATCAGACAGTACATAAGAGAGAAAAAAGACTCAGACTACAATAATGTAGGAATATTTTTAAAAAATAACAAAGCCAAAATTGTTCTTCCCAGTCAGTAAAATCAGTCAAAACAGTTATCTAGAATATGAAGAGAAAACGTTAGGTGCATTTAAATTAGTATCATGAAATTTATAATGGAATGGTAAGCAGAAGAAAAAAAAAATCCTGCTAGCAGAGGATATAATTTTGGTTGAATCCCGTAACAAATTGTCTGTAGGAAAACAATACTAACAGGGATACAACTGAGAGTAGGACGGTTAAGCACACAAGACCAGAAATGCTTGAATTAAGAAGAATGGAACATCATTAGATAATAATGGGTAAGAACAATGTGTGTAATATTGTACTTTAGTTTTTATTCATTATTTAAGTGGTAAAAAGACCTGATATAGTTTAATATCTACTGTGTTACAGTGAACATAATAGTGATGTTTAATCTGAAAGCCTCTATATTTTATTCCTTTTCGTCTTAGTTTATTCTTCTTTTCCTCTTATTTATAAGTGGCTGGTTTAATAATTGTACCGTTAACTTTGCACAGTATTTCTGAGATGCTTGCTTATAATGGAAGCTTCAATACATAAATCAAAATAATGGAGAACATTGTATTGATGATTATTCAAATAACATCATCCATTAATAGCCTGTGCATCCTGTAGATTAAGCAGGATTTCAATTTGATAAAGCAATTAGATGTGTTCTTAACTTTGAGCATGCACTGAAGTCTGTCTGCAATCATATAAATATTTAGGCATATGCTTCAACTGGAATGAAGTGCATATGTAGGGTTAAACAGATGCTTTGCTGAGGCACAGATTCTAAAACTGTGAGCCTGATCCTTGATCTATTGAAGGCTTTCAACTCTGCTGGATGTTAGTTCTTTTATTATGTGTAAAGCTGTCCAGGGAGGATGAGATACTGACCCTAAAATGAATAACAGTGCATTCAGCCAATGTTTTTGCTCATGTCTGCTTTGAATAGAGATGGAATAAAATTAATGTCTGAAATCTGCCTTATTTGAGAAAAGAAGTAAAAAAAAGGTCAAAACTGGGGGGCCTGCACTTGGATATAATACCAGTTTCTGTCTTTTATCTAAAGGTTATTGATGTCAGATACAGGTAAGAGCTGATTCTAGATTGTTTTGGTTTTTATTTACTTAGGGTATTTTGCAATGCGTTGTATTTCTGCAGCACAAAGACTGGTGCTTGCATAATTTCTTTGGGAAAACAAAAATAGAAAGGAACTCCTGTGTAATCAGGTCCAGTTTATGGCTGATGGAGGCAACCAGGTCATGTAGTTCTTATAATAAATTTATCACGCTCTTTGTTTAAACCCATTAGACTTTTTTTACCCTTCATTGCTCCTATCTGAAAACTGTTCCAGAACTTCGGTCCTCTGTTAGTTATAAATCTTCTCTTTCTGTCCTAGATGTGTTTACAACCAATTTATACCCATTTGATCTTATGCCAACATTGTCTTGGATTTTACCCCTCTCTAGCTGAAGAAACAGAATAAAAAAAATTTTAAAGGGAAAAAGGGAATTAAATTGTTGAAAATCTGTAGTGATGACACTGTTAAAATATAGAAAATAGAAAATACCCCCACCTTCTGATTTTGGGGTACTTTTACTCCCTTTCAGATGTAACCATTAAAATCTAAAACAAAGAGAGTTTGGTTTCTCTCTTGAAAAACAGATTTTTAAGTCTGGACGCTCATAAATAATAAACAGCCAAGGAGCTATCCCTATAATTAATCACTCCTAAATAAAGAGGTAACTGTGTCATCTTCTATCTAGCCCTACCTGGCAGTTATTTTGAAAGGACCCTGGTTAAGCCACCCCTCTCTGGGGGTAGCCTTTTTTTCTCACAGACAGAAGACTCAGGAAACAAGCTTCCAAAATATTCAAGGTTTCTGGATTGCACCAGTTTAAGGCCATTTACACAAAGGCCATTGTTCTGAGGGCAAACACTGGTTTTTTCCTATCATTGAACTGTCCAAGGAACAGGATTTTCATGACAAAAATGGGGGGTTGGGGTCTTTTTGGGGTTTTTTCAGGGTTTTGGGGGTTCATTTTTGTTTTCAGAAAATAAATATTAACATCATCTTCTCCTGCTTGTTATAGGCACTATACTATCCATTGGTCCTATCCCCAGCTTGTGGAGCTCTTCTGTCATTTAAAGCCTTGGCAGAGTATTCTGCTTCTTCTTTTCAAAGAGACTGAACAGGCTACCTGCAGATGATCATCTCTCTTTTGATTATAGAAATATATATATAAATATACATATACATTACATATATATAAAATATAAATATACTTACAGATGTAGATAATTTTCAATGCACTGTGAATGCAGCAATATCAGGGGTTTTTTTAAGACGGTGTACACATATAATGAATTTTCAAGGTATTCAAAGCAATAGTATTGTAAATATTTCCTCTAACTGCAACTCACATTTATAGGTTTTTGATTTAAAATACACAAATCTTGTAGAAAGATGAAGACTTGAGAACAGAAATAAATATAAAGCCTTAAAAATTGTGAATATTGAAGGCAGAAAATTATTTTATACTTGAATATCTGCACTTCACTAGTCCTTTTCCAAAATAAATAAGGTCATGGAAAAAAAATAACACCATATGGCAGCTTGAAACACTCACTAAGAACTTAGCCTTCTTGGACCACTGATACCATTGTTTCCCAAAAGTGAAGATTTTGTGTTGGAAATACTTGCATCCAACTTTGTTGAAGTAAAGACAATACAAACATATAAATTTTATAAATACTGAAAGGCCCTGATAGGACACTGTCAATGTCCAAGGATATCTTTGAGATAAATATGCTTGCCACACTGAATTCTTCCCTTTCTTTTCAGGATGGTAATAAATCTTGTAAAGTCAGTTCCACTTTCAAAGCATAGGAAAAGGTTTAAAAATATCCTATAAATAAGAAGAATTAAAAATGCTAGTGCCCAATCATATTAATTTCACTTAGAGTTGAGGGCACTCAGCACCTTGCAGGAGGCTCTTGCAGCATCAGACAATCAGGCCCTTATGCAGAAGGAAATCTTTCATTGATTGCTCTTAGCTATAAACGGTGTCATTTCACAAGAAGCAGCACAGAATGTCAAATGTGTGACGCTTTTTTAGGCCCACTCTTGCAAACATTTATGCACAGGGGAGCATGTACACAGGTGAGACAACTTGATGAGGTCTGCCAGGCACAGGGAGGCAGGAGCCACTCTCCCTTGGCTGGCCTAGGCAGAACCATGGAGCCAACAGACGGATTCTCTCCACTCCCTCATTTTCCACTGTGAGCCACTTTGAAGGCACGTGAACTGGGTGTACAGATTTACTCCCTTACAAGTGCTCTCAGAAATGTTTCCTCTGCCTCCCTTTCTAAGTCACTTCATACACTTTATTTCCTTTCAGTGAACTTTCCAATACTCCCAGCACCTGTCCCTTTAATATAGCACACAGGGTTCTTTCCCTCCATACTGTACATTATCCTCATTAACACATATCAGTCAAAAGCACTGTTAATTAAACTGGCAAGATGATTACACACGCCTCCATGTGCCCCCTCAGAGCATCCGCTTGCCAAGATTTTTTCCTCCCTCATCTAAAGTGGGTGGAGAAAGCCCTGAGTAAACCAGAATTTAATATTTAGAAAAAAGATCCCAGTGCATTGTTTTCTTGGAGAAAAATCGCTTACACATTTTCACCACTGTCCCAAATAAATAAATGCAACACTGACACCAGTCTGTAAAACTAACATATGAATATTTGATCTGTACAGGCACTGCATATTATGATGCTTCCCTTCAAAGCTCCTCTCCAGATAGAAGCCTCAATACCCTGGCATTAAAGTCTGGACTAATGAGGACACCATAAAGAATTGATTAAAGCTGGGAAAACCCAACAGGTTAAGGGGGTTGGGGTGTTTATCTTCCTTTTCGTGGTTTTTTTTTTTTGTCTTTGTAAAAATCTGAATTATTTCCCAAGTTTTCTATTCCCTTTCACTTGTATGTGACATTTTTGCAAGGAAATTCATTGGCTTCCAGCAAATATTTCCACAGCATTTCAAAAGTTATAACCATTTTTGCCACATTGCCACAAAACTCTTTAGAGAGTTTGCAATTCTGTAATGTGCTTCGGATCAAGCTCTCTTCAAGAATACTATTGGAATGACAGGGCTGGAGGGTACAGTAGTGGAGTATAAATAAAGGCAGGCAGTAGTGATCCCTGAAGCAAAGATAATGTACTTTTCTAGTACACATACACAGGCCTGATAGCTGCAACATAAGCCATCCAAACATCTCTCTAGCAGAATGCAGTTCTAAGAAGCTGTGAGAAAATACTGTCTTGCAAGGAAGGAGATGAATTTGCAGAAATCCATCATTGAGACTAAAGAAATGTTTACTCCATAGCAGAACATGAGCATCTAAGTTCCTGGGAAGCGGGACTGGTATTCAGCTGACTGCTAATACCGTCTTCTCTAGTACAAGAGATGCCCTTGAACGATGGAGAGAAAAATATAGTGTAGATTAACAGGAGTTTTGCAACTGATTTTTTTCTCCTCCCATATCGGAAGAGGTCAACATTTTGAAAATTATTGTGAACTGATGAAAAATTAGGGAAAAGAGAAGCATAAGTGAGAAAGCTGGGATTTGCTGAAATTATTTTGCATTGTTTTGTTCCAAACTGTCTCTTGGAAGCTGAAAGGTGATTTCACATGTAAATAAACACTGACAACTGGGAAAGAAAAAAACCAAAATAACAAGATTTCTTTTTAAGAAAGAAATTCACAAAAATCTACCACATTCAACAAATATTTCCTAGTTTGACTATTCCACAATTCCCAGTAGAAAAATTCATTAAAATTGTTGACCTGTTGTATGAGACTTTGATACATGATTCAACAATATTAAATCTACCTTGACAGAAAGGAAAAAAGATACTCCTTATAAAAGTTTTCAGTCTGACCATATACAGGTCAGTAAGAATTCACTTCTTTTCTTTGAACTTGAGCCACATTTAGCTGAAGAGAACAAGGCTCTCCTTGTGTGACATAAAGCAGTTTTCCCATCAAAAGTCCTCACATACACAGTCCAGAGGGGTAACATCCTACATGTGGTGGATGTTACACATCTGTGTATCATGATAGAAGATCAGCAACATTGAATAATTGATTATTATTTTTAAATGTGAAATGGTTATTAAAATTAAGATTAATGTATAATACATTATCAAAAATTATGATTTTTAAAAAAAAATTAATTCTGATCACTTAGTTTTGAAAATTTTTTGCTAGCACTATTTGCTAGCTATGTTCCAAGCTCTGGAATTCAGCTAAATTTCAGTAATACAGTTTAGGGAAGAGAGGAGAGGAACACTATGTGCCCACAAAAACATACATGCACACTCATACACAGGTGTTGAAAGGTCTCATCATACACAAAGAAGATAATCAAAAACTCTCAGCCAGACAGATTATAGCTTTGCTCCAGGACAAAATTTACAGCTTGTTTTTTCTACTGTTTTAAATTGAGATGGCTGACTCAAAGGCTCAGTTGTACTGGGCACACCTTCTCAAAGTGACCTTGGTTATTTTTGGAGTGGAGGCAGAGTTTTGCCAACCATCCCTTCCAGTACTGTCCTTGAAGTCCCAGTCTTGACATTTGCAGCCTATTTGCAAGCAGCAGGCATGCGCTGCAAGCACTGCTGGACCCAATTCCACCTGCTTTGAAGTCAACAGTAATTTTGACAGAGTTCAGTAGACACCTATGATGGAAGGTGGCCTGATACAGAAGTTTAGTTAGTACAGTCACTTGTTACAGAAACTGGGCTAAAATTTACAACCTGAACTTCCCTCCTCTCCTGTATGATCCCTCCACATCAGTTCTAAAATATTTGAACACTACATTATTTCTCTATGGACCATGTTGGGTCTGTAAAATTGGCAGGGGAGCACATAGATATCACTAGCATCAGTTTTTAGGCCTTACTAGCCACGATGAAGATAACATTTCCTTGGTAATTAGGGAAAACAATGTGCTAAAAATTTAAATTTTATATTTTTTACTTGTCCTCCAGGGCCAGAGTCAAGATAGGACAGCCTAAAGCTTAGGTGAACACTGGTAGAATTCCCCCAGCAAGTAAAAGAGTATAGAGGAGCCAACATCTTCATCATAAATCCTCCTTAGGCTTAATGTGGATGTTGTGCAACAGCCACCAGCATAAGAACAAGGTGACAGAGAACTCACACCATGGAGAGACCCAAACTCATACAAACAAGTGTAGCTCTCTTTCCAACAACTCTTTTTTACACCCTACATGCCAAATGTCCCTACGCTAATTTTTTGATTCATGCCAAAGAAACCCCGCTGATGATCACCAGTAAGTAAAAGTTATGTTTGTAGTGGTTATGTTAGACTAGTGAGTAGTCTGGATTGTTGTCAATAAACCACTGCTTCAGAACATATAGCATGATTAGGAAAAACAAGCTAAATGACATAGTTATAGTCCATAGGAAGTAATGAAAGTAACAGGTCTAATATAAACACGGATCCCACTGAAAGTGATTTATAGTTCCCTAAAGTATGCTGCAGGAGATACAAGTCTCAGCCTGAGCAATTATCCTTCCCTCAAAATCTACTATAAATATGTTTACATGATGACAAAAGCCTCTCAGTATTTCTGAATTACAGTTGGGAAAAAAAATGGTAAAGGAAAATATAATAATCCAACCAAACAGGAGTATTCCAATGACTTCCAAGGAAAGCACATTGAAAAGTAGTTTTGGAAACATGACAGAGTGATAGGAAGGGACTTCAGGCATATAGGCCATATCTACCATCTGTTAGATTTTCCAGTTTTACAGGGCTTGAAAAAGGCACTCGCCCACTTGCAGTAATGAGTGAGAAACAGTCTCTGAGGAGTACAGGCAGCATCGGGGTGAACTTCACAAGACTGTGTCTGCTTCCTTGAAATGCTCAGAGGCTACTGCTAAAGAAACAGATCAAGTCTGGGTTGGTGGAAGAGACTTCCCACCACTCTAAGCATGAATATCATGTTACTAGTAGAAAATGACTGTGCAAATTAGCCAACAGATGGAATTCAAGAATACTCTTTATTCTTTTTTTCTGAAACATCCGGTCCCAGGAGATGTTAAAGATGGAATGCCAGGACTGCTGGGTCACCAATCTGGTTTATTATGGCAGTCACCTTATTTCAAATTATTTGAAGACATATTAACATACACTCACTGCAACAACTATGTTCAGGTTCTGAGTAAGCCAGCAGCAAATAATTTTTTTCTAGAAACCTTGGGAAGCTGAATTCCTTTAGTCAAAAAGTAATGTGACAGAAGTGTTATCTTTCATTTTTAAGCATGTGACAAAGTCCTGCAATATTGGTCACACACCCTAGACCATATTTTAGTGACAAAATCATATCACTCAAAGAAAGAAAAATATATCCATCATTTGCTTCCTCAGCCATTTTTTATTCAGACACTGGTTGAAGAGTGCCAGACTTGGAACTGTGTGATACCTTCCTTATAATAATAGTATAGACAGGGATGGAGAAAAGCCAAAAGGTTTCTCATGGAACTGGAAACATGCAATACAGAGTACTAATTTTCTTTGAACTTTCCATTAAGGATCAGTTGACGGTCAGTTGGCTGAATTTAAACTATGTGAGCTGTACACTTCAAGTATTTATGATCTTTTCAGCCACAGCCTGGCACATGGTTTGAACAGTGAATGTAACTAACCATTGGAAACTGGGAGATGGAGCAGATTTTCCATCACATGAACTTCTTCCATCAGTGCAGTCAGTGTTTCCCCTGCCTCCTACTCAGTCAAAAAATAAGGGTTTGATGCAGAATAATCCTTCCAGTGAAATTCTCTGGCTTATATAAGCCCTTTATGGTTATTCTTGTCTTGCAACCCATGCTGTGTCTTACACACTGAACTATTTGCTAGAGGGTAGACTGAGTTTGACCATTCTGTACATGTAGAGGTGCTCACACCTCTACCTCCCGTCTTCTGGAAAATTATTTGCTATAAAGTATTAG
Organism: Oriolus oriolus; assembly: GCA_013400235.1. Lineage (NCBI taxonomy): Eukaryota > Metazoa > Chordata > Aves > Passeriformes > Corvidae > Oriolus > Oriolus oriolus. Next base: position 147,508 of record VXBT01001580.1, on the reverse strand, counting down.
AATTGAAAAGGGTATTCAGTCACTCCAGAAGGAATAAATGAAAATAAAATGGTGCAAAATTCACAAAAAAAGTCTAGTTTTATAAAGCACACCAAATTTTCATAAATCAGAGATTCAGAACAGTTTTGACCTCGGCGAGATTTGAGCTTGCCACCGCTGTTGGTTCTTCCAGTGTATATCATCCCGATTGAAGAGCCATGGAAATTTATGCAAAACCACCAGGTGGTCCTACAGTCAGAAAAATTAGCATTTTCTCTCAGTCTCCAAGTGTTTTATTGCTTGTTCTCCTGACTGTCTCTACCATTCTTAAAAGTAACTGGCACGTGATGTCATAATTCTGAATTCATTTCTATGTCCTCTGCAACTTAAATGACTGAACCACTTTTGGTACACTCGTTAGGTAGAGTCCCTCTTTGCTGAACCTGCCAGCTCTCAATCTTATGCAATTATCTGTTATGAAATAGAGGCACCTACAGACATAGATTTTTTTTTTTTCCATTGTATGCACACAGCCATTTTTACTGTAGAGTGACTAATATCTCTGGATCATTGAAATATTTTTCAGTCAGTATATTCATAACTATAACTAAATTTGTGCATTAAATTACATTGGGTTGTTCCAGAAAGCAGCCTAGCAGTTTTCATGACAGACAGAAATAAAAGGCAATGAAATTATGCTGATTTTTAAACATAATTTTCCAGTAGTTTAAGAAGAATAAGTTTTTCATTTAAAAAAGCCAGCAGGATCAGCAGGCAACTAAGTTCTGTTTTAGTTGAAAATCAGTGGGAGGGAATATAAAGCCATATTTTTTTTCCTAAACGGAACTGGAGCAGCAGCAAAGCTAACAAATTGTAATCAGCCAAGATTTTTTTTTAACATATCTCAGAAAAGGTACTTTTTAAAAATCCATAGTGCCCTGGTGCAATATAACAAAGCATGTTTGTTTCAAGTATTTATTCTTGCAGTAGAAAGCACAAGAAAGAAAAATCTCAGGGAAGGTAGGAGAGGGGATTGTTATAGCCACGTATAATTGGGGTTATTCATTTATATTTACAAAACCCTCAATAACCATCTATCTTATTCTGCATCCCTCCCAAAATATAAATTATAAAGAAGCATCCCTCTGATGATAGGTGAATACTCACCAGCCTAATGTCAACAAAATAAACAAAAGATCCTTCCAGCTCTCAGCTCAGCCTTTCTCAGTAGAGTGGAAATAGCGAAGTGGGTTTTTCAGCTTGATGCAAAGGTTAAAAGATCAGATCAATGGTAAACCAACTGTAAGAGAGAGCTCTGGACAAATCATTACTAAAGATTGTCCTGCTAACCTCCCTTTCCACAAATGTCTCCATTGACTTTACTGGGCTTTGGAGCACACCCAGAGTGATTTTTTGCCCACTGCTCTGTCAGCTGAAGAGAGAAAATCTCTCAAACAGGAAAATCCTAGGCCACTAGGGCTCTAGGGACTAATGCCAATAAAGTGCACCAGCCAGAAATTTGCTGCCTGCCAGGACACATCCACTGAAAAGACATGTTTAAGCAGATACCAAAATTCTGCACTGAACTTTTTATTCCATTTCCAAATGGTCTCTAAGGCTATACAACTTTCTCTTTTACAGGAATTAAGAGCTACAGAGGCTGGTACAATCATCAGAAACTGAAAGGGAAGTTGGCTGAGAGTAAAGCTTCAGACACTGCTGTTTGCTAGGCTGTACTGCCTTCTTAAAGAACACACTCAGATATGCTGATGGAAAGGTGAACAAGCCCGCTATGACACAAATTAAAACCTCTTCTCAAAACATTTCTTACCCCTGCCTATCATAAAGATTTTTAAAGATATATATGTAGAGAGAGAGAGAGAGAGAGAGAGAGAGAGATAGATAGATATATGAGAATTGCATATGATCACAAACCAAATGGCCAGATATTTCTCTAAATATAAATCAGACTGCAACAAGTGAAGACACTTCCTATGAGCTCTAGGAAGAGGCAGAGGAATGAAATTGAGACTTACTTGATAGTTTAGCAGTAAAATTAAAGCACTAAAAATCTCAAATATTTTTAGGTTGTTAAGTTACAAGGTTATGAACAGGTTTTTGAGGTTCTTGAAAAATTTCTTGAAAAACTTATTCATGTGGTTTATCTTTGGATTTTACTACATACTGCTTAGAGTACTCTCCATGATACAAAAGGTAGAGGATTCCTGAACAGTGCTTAATTTACATGCAGCACTATTCCATCCATGGTACCAACACAGTAAATGACATATCACTTTTCATTCCACCATCAGCACCATCATGCCTTCATTGGACATGTTCTGATCAAGACCAAAATTTTACTGTCTCTGACAACTTTTTAGTGAAAAACTGGCCCATTTGCTTGTAAAACCAGCAAATGACAAAACAGAGAATCTCTCTGACTCAGATTAAGTATTTCTGCTCAAGTCCATTTTAAATTTAAATTGGTGTCAAAAAACATGACTGTTTTTCCCAAACTTGTCTCTAGCAGAAAATTACCTGACTTTCTGGAACACCACTGATAAATATTAGAATATAATTTCTTTCAGAAGAACGGCAAGATTATCAAAGATTTCTATTGTTGTGTTAGAGTTACAAAGAGGTCAAGAAAAAGACAGATGACCTCCAGATTTGATATTTAATTGACTGCAGCTGTTCTATAGTCTGGGGAATAATTGGCATGTAAAAGAGCATTAAACTATGGGCAGTCTGATTCCCCCACCCTGACAATAACATTTCACATCATTAAGGTGGAAGAATGACCTGCATGACTGACCAAACCAAGCCTCAGGTCACATCAATAATTAAAAAGATAGGTAAGATCAATAACAGCAAATGGTAGCACTTTACAGCACAATGACTGGTTACATGTAGTATAACTGGCAGTAACAACCTCATATTTATTAAGGCTGGGTGAAATTAGAAAGAGGAAGAGAAAAAACAGTCAAGTACTATTGTACACATTTGTTTTCTGGCCATCAATATTTAGCTTGTTATGGAATTTCAGTGACTCATTGATTGAATGTGGAGATGTGTAATCAGCACACAGATTTTATTTAAGCATTGATCTTTCAGTCAAAAGCCCCATAGCAACTCTGCTCGAGAATTTCTGACTTGTCAAGGCCAGGCACTACAACTAATATAGACCATGCTTTGTTCTACACACATGTAGATGATCAAGCAGACATCTTGGGGTGCTTGGGGGTGCCCCAAGGGGTTCAGAATGCATGCCCCTGAATTTTTTTTTTTTTTGAGGGGGGAATAAAATTTTTAAACTGAATGTTTTTCAGACTGGTAAAACTCTGTCCCTCTACTTGTGAACAGTCTTCTGTCCACCTGAAGTATCATGAAGTAACAAGATCATTGGCTCTGTGTTGTATTGATACAAGACAGAAATCAACTGATTCTTCGTGATTATGCAAAAATGCAGACAGCCTAATAGGATGGAGGAAATCTCTCATTGCATACTTGGGTTTAAAAATAAATCCAAATTTAAAATCTCTCTTTGAACATTTTTTAATCTTAAAATTAGGTTTCTTAAAAATAAAAACCAGAAGGACTATTTTGACAATATTTAGAACGTACATGCATTAAAAAAGCAAACACTAATTTTACACACCCCACAGTCGGCTCTCCTAGGCTTACATCCACTGGCTATGTGTATCATTACATCTACATCAGCTGGCACAGATTCCAGTACAGCGACTACACTGATTTTTACCAGCTGAATCTCTTCCTCCATGTCTGTAGAAGGCAGTTTAGTGGGCAGTGCCAGGAAACTGGAGTCAGTGGGAGACACATCAACTTACTTGTCCTGGGGGAAGGTTCCTACCTTTTACCCTGTTTTCAGAGCCTGTGTTTAACCTGTTGGAGTTGTCATGACAATAACCTTTTGCCATCAATTTAAACTGGGTTTTAAGTTGCTTGTTGTTCAGCAAAAACATCATTGTAGGCGTGTAAATGATACCCCTCAAACTTCAGCCTTTGTTGGCTGACAGACCTCTTGAAACACAGTACACAGCAAAACTGCATCAAGATTAGAGAGCATAACTGGTGATAACTTTCAGTGTTATTATCTTAATAAACTTTCTGTACTTGATTAGCCTGGATAAAGAAGATATAGATCAGCCATGATAGCTGAAAAACTACAGATAAGCTGGTCATCCTTTCAAGATAAAAATGCCCATCTGTTCTGAGATTGTAATCAAGGACCCTCTGCTGATATTTAGTCTATTCCTACATGGCCTCTAGCTAATTAAATACTAAGATGAAATCCATTGTTAATGCTTTTTCTTTTCATTTAACTCACTTCATTGTACCCACTCTGTGCTTTTTTAAAGATCACAGCATACTAAAATCCTTATGGAAGGTTATAAAAGCCACTTATACCTAGTAGTCTCATACAGTTGAAGGGTTCAGGAGCAGCAGGGTTTATAACTCACTGCTCTTTGGTGAGAACAAGAAATGTACAGCAAGAAATTTGCTATAACAAATCCAAATTCACATAATTCCGTATTTCAGGGGGATGTAGCTAATGTACAAATTTCCATCTATTTTGTTTGGGTTTGGGGTTTTTTTTCCCTCAATACTGCTTTTAATATTCCTACTCTGGGTTCCTTTCTGGCTGACTTTGTGGGGTTTTGTTTTAGAACTTTAGGGGTTGTGGAGTTTGGTTTCTTTATTTGCAAAGTTGAAAAAGACATTAGCAACATGTTACCCATCCAGGAGTGTGAATTAATAAAATTTAGGACTGAAAAGGATTAGGTGTGGAGGCGATTCTCTGCCAACATTCTCTACTTTGCAGAGATGTATTTGAACGGATTATGGAAAAGCAGCAACCTTTCCTCATTAAGGTTTCTGGTAGCACTGCTATAGTATTGCTTCTCCTCAGTTCTTCCATCATGGAGTTACTTCAGACAATGCCTGGATATATAATTTTTTCCCTGTTAATTTTTTAAAATTCAATTAGTCTTCTTGATTATCCAAAGTGAGTTCTCAATTTGCAGCACACAAAACTGTTAGTAGCTTATATGCTTTATCTGATCAACTAGAATCTGTTGTGCTTTGAACTCAGAAATTTTGTAGGGTATATCTTTTTTTATATCAACTGTTATGAAAGTATTTTCTTGCTGTCTCTATTCAATGCTCTATGTTGACCATTTAGTCATTCATTAATAGACTTCCCCCAGCCTACTTTTTTAACCTTAAAACATTTTGGTCCACAAATCTCTTTCAAGTTCCAATAAACAAATTAAACCCTCATTTTCCAGAGGAGGAAACCAGCATCAAATGTTGTATTTTGTATATTACTTACACTGTTTACTTGCATCACCACTACTACCTCTGCTACGAATACAGCTCTCTTCCACTGGAATTTAACTATTCTTCATGGTGTTCTACCTCCATTTTCTGAGACACAAACTGACTTTGTTGTGTGATGATTTTAACAAAGCAGTCGTGAGTCATCGACAGCCCATGGCATTGCAATGTCCTGCCACTTCCAGCTTCTCTGTGTTGACCAAGAATATCCTTCTTTCAAATCTATTCCATTAGTTTCCTTCCTCAAAATTACACTAGGAACTTCTGTGTTTGCTGCACTAGATTCAGTCCAGCCACTAATGTCATCACAAACAAGTTTCATACCCATTTTAGCGCCCCTCATTACAGTTGCTATCAGGTCACACTTTCAAACAGCTGTCTGTAACATGTATTACAACTTCACTTCTAGCTGTGCTTTTCTACACTACTTCTATGTCTCTCTTTTTCAGTTTCTGTGGCCCTTCTTTATCTCAGCCCCTGCTATGCCAGGTGTCCTCTCCACATTAGTTCCAGACCTTCTAGGCATATATGCTTCTGTGTCCCCATCTTCCTTTGGGGAGGAGGTAAAAGAGAAAAAAAAGAAAAAGAAAAAGAAAAAGTAAAAGAAAAAAAAGAAAAAAAGAAAAAAAAGCAATTTCCATGCAAGCCTTTGTACACTATTTTATCTTAGCCCTACAGGCAAGCAGACTTCTAACATAGCTTTAGGAGCTTCTTGTATGCACCTTCTCTCCAGAACTTCTCCCGCTTCCACAGTGGTGAACCCAAGTCTAAGATAAGCATGCTTCCTTTGTTCCTATCCTGATTTCTCCCACTGCATTTTTTTCTTTCATGCCTCTTTTCTTCTTGTACCAATTTTCCTTGTAATTTTAATCCACTGTCTCAGACCCACCAAATTTCACACACTTCAGATTAATGCATTAGCATCTGTGCAATCATACTAACATAAATTCATCTTAAAACATCAGAACCTTCTATATTATAGAAATCTTTGCAATTTCTGAGTTCTAATGCAACATTTTTTACGACATTATTCATGAGATTTATCTTGGCAGAAAAAAAAAAAAGAACAAGACAATGACCATATATCGTTCTAAGGACTTAGGTTTTATAAGTGTCAAGAAATATACAGGAAATTCAGGCAAAATATAGCATTATTTCAAGTACCAAGAGGTGATGAGAAAATTTTTCTATCAGATGTGTCTCATCGCTGCTGAGCAGCTTAGTTTATTTCAAGAAATGAGTGTTAGGTCATATCAGAGCACTGAAGACAAATGGGACCTGCTACTTCTATTCCTCTGTACATTCAGTCACTCCCATTGCTGTTTTCAAATCAGTGTAGAAATGCCCCTCAAAAGATTTTTTTCTGCAAGGATCAAAAGCCCTCCCTTCTTTGCTAAGCACACTTGCATACAGCTCTTTTCCATTGCCTGACAAAAGCCATCGCTGGCACCAGTGCCAAGCATTTGTGAATAATTCTGCCTGCAGATACCCAACGTACAAATTTATACTTCTGCTTTTTATAAACACTGCTTCAGCTACACCATCTGAGCATAAGAAATTAGTTCAGTGTAACAGTGGGTGTTGTTCAGTTGGACATAGATTCATAAAATCTTTTAAAGATTAGATTTAACTTCAACTCTACTTTTCTAATGATTTTTGTTAAGGAGGGAGGTGGAAGGATGGTAAACAAGAGTGGAAACAAATTGTTCTCACCCTACAGTTAGGATCCACAGGAAAAAATAGGCTGTCCTATGTAACAATATTTGCTTCCCACAGATAAATTCAAATGCACTGGAAAGATGAAGATGACGCATCACTTTCATTCATCCTAAGATGTCAAGCCAGCCAACTCCATTCCTGTTGATGAAACTTTTATCTCATCAACAGTGTTTCTGTCATTCCTTGAATATCTTGCTCTGATTTAGTCTTCAATGCAGATTCTTGTTGGGTGTTGCTTGTTTGTTTGTGGGCTTTTTTATTTGCAAAGCTACAAACCTACCTTCAGTGTGAGGGTAGCTTCTAGAGAATGCCTTCTTCTTGCATTCTCCTTAACTACCTTTTATTTGTAAAGTCATTCTGAGCTCTTTAAAGCACAGATAGAAAGCAGGACTCCAGAAAAGGAGCGTTTGTGCTGATATTGTGATTTCTCTCACATAACTTTAATTCTGCAGTTCTAGAGTTCAGTATGATCTGCTTGTCCAGGCTTCTCTGAAACTGGTGAGAGAGAGGAGCAATTTGTCCTACTCTAAGATGATATGTGCAGAGATTGGATAAAAAAAAAAACAATTTGGAGTTTACACAGGCTCATCACTGACATGGGAGAGAGACCAGAAGATATCTAACTTTTCACTGCTAAAGTAATTAATTTTTATCCTTTTAAATTTCAATTTTATAACTCACCTTACACAGACATGTCTCTTCTAGAACTTGCTGTAACCACGCATTTGTCCTGAAACCTCATTCTGTCTATCCACACGCAGTTTCCTAGAAGGTTTTTCTGCAAATAGATTCTAATTAGAAATAATAGGGAAAAGAACAAGCAATCTGGATGCTAGCAGCACCATCCCTCTCAAAAGCCATTTACATATATGAATTAACAGTGAAAATATTTCTTTCAAGACTTGAACACTTACACATTAGTTATTATTGTTGAAAGACAGTGCTGCAGGTTAATGCTTTCCATAACCACACATGTTAAGTTTTCATTGATGTGGTGTTTTATTGTTCTGTCCAGAAATGGGCTGAGCAAGGGGTACTGCAAAACCATGCCAGTCCCTGGAGAGGTCAGTGGGTTTCCAAGGCAGAAGCAGGAACCCATCACCTAAATGGCCTGATGCTGTGAAGGTCCATCTCCTGTCTGGCTCCTGTGGGCTCTGCTGAGCCTCTGATGACATTCCTGTCTACTGCACACAGGACAGGATCATGCACAGGATATGAAAGTGAACGTACCTGAGCACTTGAAGGTTTGCAATGTGGCCATTTTTCAGTTTTAGAAAAGAAACAGTAAGACTGAAATCTTGGTTAATGAGAATAAAAATCCAGTAATGTCAGATTGGGAGTTATGAGGCCCAGAGACAACGAGAGAGAATAAAAGTCAATTAGGTGTCAGGCCTTGTATTACTGGGAGAGAGCAGGCAGGGCGATGTGGCAACTGATGAGTCTGAGCCAAAAGAGTGTTTTTTGGATTCCAGAATGCAGAAGTTAATCAAAGATTTTTTTCATATCAGAGTAGCCTTCAGCCCTGCCTAGTGTTTTGTGCTACAGCTGTCAGTGCCCAACTTTAAGATGATTAAGTTCTTTTAAATTATAAATTTAGTCACTATGCTTTTTTTTTTTTTGCTGGTGTCAAAAGGTAAAATTCTTCCCTGACCATTACTGGTACTATAATCAGCTTATGTCCTGAAATGTATGATTTGATTATCCTTATTATCTTGGCTTTCATAGCTATAAAAATGTTATTAGTGATCATAAAAGTATCTGCCCCTTTTTACTCAAGTCAAATCATTTTACTTGGTTACCTCCTGTGGCAGTGTACTCAGCAGGTCAAATATATATTGCATATCTGAGCTTGTACAGAACCTTATGGTCCACAAATGAGGTTTAAAATTTTACAAATCTCACGAGAGCAAGGCTTACCAGTGATTTTGATAAGTAATTCCTGCTCACTTGAGGATGATAAGGGTAGTGCAAGAATCCTTCATGATGCTATATTTAGTTCTCTGTGAGTTTTAAGTGAATCCTTGAGATTCTGAGGCACTTTATCTGTTTAAGATGTTGGAGAGTAAGACCAAAAAACTGAGTTATCCTGAAGGAACTTGATATTGCTCTTCATTTTCCAAGCCTGTATCTGTAAAGGCATATCATGCTTGTAGGCAAACATCACTCCTGATGCCCTGTGGGGGTGAGCTTGTTGCCAATTTTAGGAGCTCCCTAAACACAGACAGAACCTAGTTTAGAAAGGAGACGTCATTTATTCTGGGCAGAGTGCAAGGTGGAGGTTCCACAAATCAAGAACACCATGGGGTAAAAAGTTACATCTTTTATGCAGTGAACATTTTGACGTGAACCCGCCTATCTAATACATATTATCCACCTACCTAATGCAGATATACTTGTGTGACACAAACTTCTTCCATTTATTGAGCAACTCCTATTGTAGAAGTTATCTGATGACATTAGCTATGTTTACAAAAGGTGAGAAAATTACATCAATCGCTTTTGTAGAAGTTATCTGACGACATCCGTTACGTTTACAAAAGGTGAGAAGATTCAGCCTGGGGACAAATAATTCAGCTTCAAGACGCCAAGTTCACTGACTTGGGCCATTTCGGGTGTCAGAATAAACACCTCAAATTTAATTTTCACAGTAGCCCCTCCTGACTTTAGAAATTGATGCCAAGAACTGTCTCCCATTTTCTCTTGACTGAGAAAAAGCTAAAATCTGGTGTAGGAACAGCGGTGTCGAAACAGGACTGCTTGGTGAGAAGCAGCCTTCCCCCGCGTGCCGGGACCCCGGCTGAGGCCGTGCAAGGGCTGGCGGGGAAGGGTTAAATGTGGCGACAGAGGAGAATTAATGGTCAGTGTCAGAAACAGCAAACAGCGTTTGAGAGGCCAATCCCCCGCTGGGCACAAGCCCGACCTCTCGCCGACCCGCGGCCGCCGCGCTGCCCGGAGAGCCACGGCCGGGTCCGAGGCGGAGCTGCGGCCCCGGGGGCGCCGCGCTGCCGTGGCACTGACCTCCGGCCGGGATTTATTGACCGGCGTCTCTGCCAGCTCCACCGGGGCTCAGGTCGCCGGTGAAAGGCGTATTGATTACACATTAGTCTGCGAGGACGGGCTGGCATCACCGGCTCCAGAGGAACGCGGGCCAGCTCTCACACGTTATTAGGTTTGGCATAATTCTAAGAGGACACATAGGATGGTTTTATTTTACCTGGCAGCCATGACATTCACTGATATAAAGGATATAATCACAGAAACTGAGTAAGATATTAATGTGGAATTTTGTATAATAATTCTGGGAGCTCCAGGCTGGAAATATATACACTGCTTTCTAACATGTCACCATTTAATTTAGCATCCGAAACACTCTATCTATGCATATTTTCTCAATTTCTGTCAGCTGAAGCTCTGTAACAAGGGCTATAAAAAATTCTGGATACAGTGACCAGATATACCAGAAGGAAGTATGATTTTTTAACTGCTTAGTTAACTTTGCCTTCTATTTATAAAATGGAAGAGTTAGGTTGGTTTTTTAAGAAGACACATGGATAAATGTACTTTAATTATCCTTAATCTGTAATGTTTATTGTAACTCGGTCTTATTTACATATTTCCTTTCAATTGTGAAGTCATTAGTTAAAAAAGACTTGTTAAGCATCTGCAAAATTGAATGTGGGTGAATGTTAACAATGACAATCTTCATACTCGCTGAGTTCCTGAAAAATGTGGGTTTAGAAATAAAATATATGATCTCTGTTTCAAATCACAACTCCCCTGACATCAATTTAGGTCTTAATATTAGCCTGAACTCCTACATGATTTTAGAGAAACACCATTTAGGTGAAAAATCATTTTAAAAATTGCTATCATTATTTGAGAACAGCAATAAACATCACTCATGCTGTTTACTTTATCACTCAATTCTCAGCGCAGCTTGTCAGTGCTGACCAAGGCAACGAAAACATCTAGTTAAAGAAAGAGAGAGTCAATTTTTGAAGCTTTGTTAATGCAAGCAAACAGTACAGATGCTTGTCCAACTTCCAATCAGGGCTGGATAAACCATAGTTCTTGCTCTGCACCCATTCCTGAGCTTTTGGGGTGCATCATGCTGAGACAGGGGTACCTGCCTTGGTGGTGCCTCACTTAGCAGCCCGGTTCTCCAGCAGGAGAAGGAATAGTGCCCACAAGGCCTACCAAAAACAAAATTTCTGTAAATTTGCCATATGATTTGCCCTGCCTTACCCTCAAATAGCCCTGCACATTTCAGAGCTAGTCCTCCAGCTTCCCCCCCAGTGAGGGGGCACAGGGGCAACTCCCAGATATCTCAGGTATGCAGCCAGTAGGCTCAGATCAGCCTGCTTCTCAACCCCTCAAACTCCCAAGATCCTTACAGAGCACAAACTGAGAAGTACCTTTTCTCTCCTTTTTTTTCAATCTATAAGATAAACAGAAACTGTTTGAAGGAAGGCAGAAAAAAATGCCAGTTATGTTTAAATGGTCTGATCTCATTTCGCCCTGCCTTGTAGTCACTTTCCAGTGATTTAGTGAAAACAGCAAATAAAGGACCAGCTTTCCAGAAAGTTTGAATTATAGCTAATTGTGTTAAGTTAATTTTGGTCTTATTGAGCCCGTAGCACACTTTATTGATTGTAAACAGAGTAAATTTAAAAGCCAAACCATAAAAGCCTCAAGTCTACAGAAGGAAACATGATATGTATGCTTACTAGCAGCGTATCACTCATTCTAATTAAAACAAAAATACTGTGCTAATGGCATGGGGGCCTTAAAAGGTGTTGTTCAAAGATGGTGAGATGTTTGCTTTTGACTGAATAACACAACTGAACCACATCATCAGCAACTGTTAAGAGAAATCTGGATTTGCTGGAAGGAGCATGCAGTTGTGGCTCATAAGGATCTGAACCATGATAACAAAAGCATGAATAAAAGATTCCCCATGATGTACTCCTTTGTGTTTCTTCCCAGAACAGGAGTTCATATTGTCTGTTTTTCAATTAGAAAGCCTGTGACTGACTCAAATTTCCCAACATATTTCAAGGCAACAATTCACCTAAAGGTTAATATTTAAGCAAACAACATTTTTGGTTTGTGTGTCAGATAGAACCCTTTAACACAAAAAGGAGACGACTCTTCTGATCCTCATTATGACAATAATTGTTGTAGAGTTTAATTTTGGAGGAACATGTCATTTTCCATGTGAAATCTGAGCAGTACTGGGTTGGATCATATGGACTACTCAGAGATGACAGCCATAACTGAGGATGAGCAAATCATACTCAGACTGCACCAGATAAACTGGCCTACTTCATAGCAGGACAACTCAAGAGCTGTTGATAAAATTGTATGTGTTATTCTGTGCAAAACTACTAAAATGAAAGTAGGAACCACTTTCCACAGTACACACAAAACTTTTATTCTTCTAAAACAGACACATAAAGGTGTCATCAACCACTTCACGTCAGGGTGTTACATAGCACATGGGTGAAACATGCATTTCAGTTTCAAAAGTAACATCAGTGTCTGAAGGAACTCCTTTTTAATAAAAAAAACTATGGCAAGAAAATGGTCTTGTGCAAAGATGAAAATCGGCAATGTATTTCGTATAACACCCAGAATGCACTAAACTTTTAATTCCTGTGTTGCAATACAGCACCTTGTTTTAGATAAATGGCACAAAAAATGCCATCTACCAGGAAAAAGTTCTGTTTCTAAGGCACAAGGCAAGTTCCTTCTCTGAGGTAGAAGACTGTTGTACCACACACAGAACAACAATTTACCTGGGTTATTTTTCTTGTTGGTGGAAGAATGGAACATATCTGTAAATTTTGCACTGAAGCAAAACATATTGAAATGATGCTGTAATGACCAAGCTAATGGCACCACAGATTTAAATTAAAGTTTCCCCTTGTAAAAATAGTAAACACGTATGAAAGGTATAATATAACTGGGCACCTCTCCCAAGCCTCCGAAAAGTAAATAGACTGCAGCAAACACTGACAAACCAAGCTGATGTTTGTCCCTCACTACTACTGGAGCTCTAAAATGTGATGAAAATTCATATCCCAACTTCATTACATGAATTGAAATCAGGCTAAAAGTTACTAATGTACACAAAACATCAGGGAAGCACTGGCTTTAGAGCTCATGTTGCCACATGGAGAGACACACAGTCTAGCCCTGCACAACAGTGCAATACCCTGGGTAGCATCACCTGTTCTCCCAGTCATGGGACAGCCACACTCACCTGAACACTCAGCAGAAAGAAAGACTATGTCCACAACTTGAACAGTCTCATCAGGTCAGTCAGAGCTCAACAAAAGTGAGAAGACATCGAGGAAGATTTGTGTGTCCAACAACCAAATGCACCTATCTGAAAATTAAATCCACAGTGGAACTCTTCAGAAGCAAGCAAAGTGTGATCCAGCTTGACCCAGCTGCCTCCAGTTGGCAAGCATGTATTTGAACTGAATTAGAGCTGAATTTCAGTCCATATTTTTAAGAAAGCAAAACCTGTGAAGCCCTAGCTATCAACAAATCAAAACATGGTTCTTCTACAATGAAATTTAAAAAAAAATTAAAAAGGAAAGAAAAAGAAATAAAATTCTGCAAGGTAAATAACTTCACAGTGTAATGAAATTTCTATTTGCCAGTTACGAGGCTGAAACTTTTTATTAGAATGCATCTGGGAGCTCTGTATTTAACTCTTTCAGATGCTGAGTGCTGTTCACTTCGTTTAAAATATAAATGTCAGTAGGTAACCTGAAGGCTTGCTGTAAATCAAACCTGCACTGTATAAAAACTGTTATTTGTGTCCTAATGGGTCAAACAGAAGAGGTGCCCTCTCTAAAAGAGCTGGATACCAGATTCCCCTTTCATTGATCGAGGTTTCAACTCTGGGTGCTTGAGTTTATGACAAAAGAGTTCACAACACCACTGGCAGGAAGTCGATAGTTTGATAGATACCCTTTGCAGTTGGTCCTGTCTCTAGCACTTTAACCACGCTTTCACTCTGACAGTTATTACTGCTGCAATAAATTCTTCAGTAAAACAAATAGGCTCTCTGAAAATGCATTAGCCCAGGCACACTATTTTACTTAATATAACTGCAAGTCTTAAACAGGTAACTACCATAGTAAACAGGCCAATATATTTAGAAAGAATCGTGTGTGTGTGTGTGTGCGTTTACAGTAAGTTACCTAAAGTTCCCTTTAGATCAGGTTGTGCAGTATTTATTACACCTTCAGGTTATACTTTTAAAATTCACAAAGTAACTGACAGTAGCAGAGGCTTTAAAAATCTATTCTATAAAATGCTGTAAGAATTTTTGCAGTTTTCAGAATTGCCTGGATGAGTTTGCAGTCTAAATCCTTATAGTGACCCCTCAGGCCTTTGGTACTGTTGAAAAACTGTACTCATTGTACTCAAACTTTGCCTTAATTGCTGATTATCTTCCAGAAATCCCAGTGCTGTTGCCATTTCCTTACAGGATGCTTAATAACTACTGGCAACAGGTTTTGATTGGATCAGGCAGGGAGAGTGACTGTGTTCAGAATTCTTCACTGGGGTCTATATGCAGCAGCAATTCACTCACTCTCCCTTTCCCTAGGCCATGTGTCTTAGGAGCGTTAGTCCCAAAGGAAATCTCCACAGATTTTGAATTTTGAATTCTCATCAGCTGTATTTCATGGCTTCATCAAAACAGTTTCTAGGAAATCTGCAAACATTTGTCCACTGCTATCAATAACAGGCAATATCAGAGAAGTGCTACTATGTTCTTGATAATATTCTGTGTTGTTTGGTTTCACTTTTTTTTCCATCTGCATTCATCAGCAATTTTCATTAGACATGGGGATTAATATTAAAGCTAATTTATTAGCAGCTATACCAATTTTTCTCCACCAACCCCACAGTCAGAGAGAAACTGTCTACATCCAGAACCCTTCAGCACTCCCCTCTACATCCAGAGACTTTGTGTCACTTAGGGGAGATGTCTTGAGACATCTATCCTTCAAGATTAAATGCATCCCTTCTGAGTGGCAGTTGCCACAATTGAAGTAAGCATTTACTGCTACTGCTCAGCCATGCAGCTAACTGCTCTGTGGCTGTGGCCTCTCAAGGTGTAGGACATTCATGGGGGAACACTGGTAATTTTGTTTTACCCTGCAGGCATGCAGTTTCTGGCTACATTGTGAGGAAATATCGTTGAGTCCATGCTGAGATTGCTGTGCCTGCTGCTCAGAGCTCTCATGAAATGAGCTAAAAGGATAAGAGCTCTCTTGACCTTTAAAGTCCACTTATTTGGGGTGATGGATCTCCCAGACATTTAAAAAAAAAATAAATCCCAAGCCCATTAGAAAACAAGTGAGGATTGGCTGAATAGAGTGATCAAAATTCCATCTGCTAGAACAAAGAGAAAATCTGTGTTTTTACAAAAGTAGAAGTGGGTTGGCAATTAAAGTTCATTTCCACAACTTTATCACTAAGGGCACCTAAGAGTCTCCCATTTCTTCCCATTCTATTTCTGCAACAACAAGAAGTTGTATTATTTTCATTTCTTTGATCTCCAGTCTGGTTTTTTTTTCAAAACCAACCTGTCTGCCTTATTACCAGTTATCAAATCAGCCAAAACTTTGGCTTGTATAAAGTAAGCAGGTGAAATGATGCAGAAAAAACCAGATTCAGTCAAGTTCAGATATAATTCCTGGGACAATCTTTCTGATTAGAAATCAAAGCAAAATATTATCAGGCGGAAAAGAGGAAAAAAGCTAACAAAACTTTCAGTGTCCAGGGTTTGATCAGGTTGACTAGACAGTATTCTAAAACCGAGGTAAATTTCCCAAATATTGTGTCCCTCTGTCTCAGAGAGTTTTTATCTTTCCTCCACACCCCACATCTGCTCAAGGAGAAGCAGGATCCACTTTCCATGCAGTTAATTCTTTATTCACCAAAGTAGAAGGTTTTTAGCCTTAATTTTGCTACACACCAACAATCACGTAAATATACTGTCTGAGTTACCGAGGTATTTGCCAGTTTAAACACTTCTGCATCTGTGCCCTGACTCAGTCCCTGAATTGGTTTGTGGAAGATTTTAAGGAGCTGCCTGTGACTGTTAGAAGCTCCACAAGAATACAACTCCACACTGGTCAAACGTCTTGTTGCCCTTAGAGATTCACAACAAGGAACAAAAATGATATGGCCCTAAAGGAAAAATAAATAGCAGACTCCTCTTTTAGTGTATTTATCAAACAGATGAAAATAACATCTGACACAGTGGCATGGAAAGGTTTGCAACACTAGCCTATTTCATTCTTCTAACAGCAGCATTTTTAGTTGCTGTATTTAACAACTGAAAGTTCATTTGAATTTAACAAGGTGGAATTCAGCTCTTTCAGTCTTGGCATAGGATAATACGGGCCTGAACAGAGCCACAAAATACTTTGCCCCCTTTTATGTTCACATAAATGCCACTATTGTTTCTGGTAGCCCATAACACTTACTCTGCCATGTATGCTCCAGACAGAAAAGTTGGAAAGCACAATAGGAACTCCTGATAAAATCTTAAAAGATTGAGCCAGGGATAACAAAGCAGGAAGGGAACAAGCATGCGGGGTCAGAATAAAGTCCTGTGAGGTAGTGCAGCCCACAACTGGAGTTGACCATTCCAGTAGACACAAGTAGTCTTCAAATCAGCAGGGACCTCCTCCCCAATACCCAGCTCAGAATTAATACAGAGGATAACAGAATGACATGGGGCAGAACCTGGTAAAAAAAAATCTGAGATGCAGAAATTATAGACCCCACCAGACAAGACGGGACAAATTTGAAAAAAGCCTGATGGCACTGAACGAGGGACTTCCCTTGTAAAACACAACATCAAGTTCTACAGCAGAGGTTGGGTCTTTTACAGGACCACTGAATCTCAAATCTCTGGCAGAATCAGAGGAAGGCTGAGAAAATCTCCACCATTGTCAATGCAGTATTTATAGAGAATATGTTCCTGTGCAGCATGTGGTGCTGTCTTCTGGTGTGAAAAAGAAATCTAGAATAGCATCAAAAACATCTGGTTTATGACAAGAGAAAGAATGCTACCAAAAGGAAAGGGTGTCTGAATCACCCCACAACCTCAACTTAAAAAAAAAAAAAGTCTGATCATTACCAAATGGACAAGGAAGATGAAGAGTAGGGTAAATAGCCATCCAAGATACTTCCAGTCAATACTTTCCCAGGCACCAACTGGTTTCACTATGGGGACTCCAGAGCTGAATGTGATTTCTACATATTTAATGATCATCAAAGGATTTCTCTTTTGTAAAGTTATCCAGTTGCAGAGCCTGGACATGAGCCAGCAATGTGAGCCCACAGCCCAGAAAGCCAATTGTATCCTGGGCTGCATCAAAAGAGGAGTGACCAGGAGATCGAGGAATGGGATTCTGCCCCTCTGCTCTGCTCTGGTGAGACCCTACTGGGAGTGATGCATTCAGCTCTGGGGTCCTCAGCACAGGAAGGCCCTGGAACTGTTGGAGCAAGTCTAGAGGAGGCCACCAAGTTGATCAGAGGGATGGAGCAACTCTAGTAGAATTGGGATTGTTCAGCCTGGAAAAGAGTAGGCTTCAGGATGTCCTAATTTTGGCCTTCCAGTACCTAAGTGGTACAAGGAAAATGGAGAGACTATTTAGTGTGTAGTGACAGGACAAGGGGGAATGGCTTCAAATTGAAAGCGAGTAGGTCTAGATTAGATAATAGGAAAAAATTGTTCACTGTGTGGTTGATGAGGCACTAGAACACGTTGCCAAGAGAAGTTGTCGATGCCACATCCCCAGAAGCATTCAAGGACTGGGTGGGTGGGGCTCTGAGCAATCTGGTCTTGTGAAAGGTTTCTCTGCTCACAGCAGGGGATTTGGAGCTAGATGATCTCTAAAGTCCCTTCCAAGCCAAGCCCTTCTATGATTCTACGCTTCCATGATATTATGTCAATCCCTGATCCATCTCAGCCCCTCTCCAGTGCACCAGTGTGCTCTGCCACACTTCTCTCTCCAGGGAAGAAGGTACTACTTAGCACCCTTGATCACACTAGACAGTGTGGACAACTGGAATTTTAGCTGAAGAGATGCAGCAATGAGACTGTGCTCTGCTTCTCCATCAGTAGAAACTGAAAAGTAAGTCTGCAGAAATATTTCCACTGTTTCGCTGTGCATTTAGATGCATGACCTGCCAAGATTAGATAGAGTTTTATTTCTGTATGCAGACACAAAGTTCCTTGGAAGGGTGTACTCTGTGTAGGAGAAAGCATGAGTAGGCACGTTTGCTACTAATTGAAGATCTTGCACCTTAGACTTTCAGCCCTTTTGGACCAAGGCCCTCATTTGTTTCATGCATGCATTTTGCATGAAACAATAGATTCCTACTGTCTGTGGTAGCTGCTAAATAATAGTGGTGGAAATTCAATCAAATCATATGAATGGATACACTCTTCACATAATGGCCATGGTTTCCTTAACTATCCAAAACCAACAGTTCATAACACAGACCAATACTTGGAATCATCCTTCTTTTCACAATAATTCCTTTGTTTAACATAGGAACTTGAAGCTGTTTCTGATGGACTAATTCTTGAGAACTTGATACACAGATTTAGTATTTTTCCTCATTCAATTCATGCAGAGTCAAGTTTGAAGAAACAGAGAGGAGAGTTACTAAACAGATTGTCCCCTGTCACTAGTATTCCCTCTTGTTCTTTTCCTTGTCCTGTCCTGTCCTGCTTGCAGAAGGCCAGTGCTCCAATCCGTGCACTTGCTCAGTCTTCCCAGTAGGAGACAAACTTTGCTGTTCACATCAAACATCAGCATATTGATTTTTCTTCTCTTTCCATGGAGTTCTCTATTCAGTCATGTTGCTGCAGAAAACCGGACCTTGGCTCTCTACCCAGCCACACTGGACACATTTGCTGACATGTCGTTTCAATTAGACTACCCAAGAGCTGCACAGAAACAGGAAACCACTCTCAACCTCAAACCAATCCAGACACCGGAAACCAGGGGTAGACAGAAGTGAGCTGCAGCTTCATTAACAACAGTCAGAGCAGCAAAAAGCAGTACTTGCAGAAGGACAGCAGACCTTGTGGGGAGGTGTGCTGTTCTGAAAGTCATTAGTTAAACCCATGAGTTAAATCCTTCCCACTTTGCTGTCCCAGACCCATTTCAGCTCACAAAGGTAGCGCTAGCTATCAGTGGCTAGGAGTTCATCTCCACTGAAGCCACACACAGTAACAAGTTTATTGCAATGAAAGGTCCTCTTGGCACTGTAGCCAGGCCATTAGGGAGCTCAGTGAGGAAGAAACATAACAAGTCACTGAGAAATATGCAGCTGTGGCTAGGCAGCTCTCTAGTAAACTAGAATGTCTCATACCTAAGTTAGCTTACAAGTAGCAAAACCACTACATTACACTGCCTCCTGGTATGCAGATATACTCTGAGAGATGAACAGGAATACTTGGGAGGAAATCGCTGTTATTCTCGCATATTCATCTCTAGTGGGTTCTTCAATCCAGAAACTAAATTTGGCATGTAATATATACAAAGTTTATTTTTCAAAATAGCCGATTTTCAACCTAAGAAACCACCTCACTGAAAATTTTGCCAAAAATCACTACACTGCTAATTCTTTTGCTGAAACAGAGTTTTAGGGAATATAAATATGTAAATAAATTCTAAGTAGTGTTTCTGGTGGACTACAGATCTGGCAAGATTGTGTTACAACCTAAAAAGAACAGATGTCAGTGATGACACAAGTAGCAGAGCATGGGAGGCAAGTTTATAAGCATTGCTTAAGAAAAGCAAAAGTGGCACAATGAGAGTAATGTCTTCATTATCAACATCCTTCCACCTGACAGTCTGTGCACCCACTGCAAACTACTGTGATTTGTCAAGACATCAGGAGTGGCACAGCACAGGTAGCCCCTTCTCTGGCTTTGGACTTTGGAAGTCTGAATCAAAGACTCTTTGATTGCTTTTTTGACTCACAAAGTAATGAATGCTGTTATTTGCTTGCTTATAGGTGCTTTTTAATATATAATATAATTTACAATTTCATTAATATACTTTAAAGTATAATATATGTATATTAATATATATTATAATTTAGTATAATGCAGCCTTGACACCCAAAGCAGAGGAGGGTGGAGGAATATCCTCTTCTTGACTTAGAGCCATCAGTTCTGTGGTATAGACTGTGCAAGGCACCCCAAAAGGCACACTCAACTCCCAGAAGCCGTCACCATTCTCCAACAAAGATTACTCTGTCATTAGCAGCCATGGGGAGGTTTAGCTGCACAGTAGGACCTGGATCCAGGCCTAATTCCACAGTTTGGATCACAATCCAACAGGTATTAGAGATGAGAGGCCATTCACAAGGACCACATTTTTTTCTGAGATATGTAGTCAGACTGGCATCTAGTGGGATTTTGAAATGTGCCTGGGAGCCTAACTGGATTTTGGAAACTTCCTTTTAGCACTGATCAACAGTTTTTTGGTGGCTGAAATCTTCCAGGCTGGCACGTGGTTTTGATTTGTAGTCAATCTTCTGCTAGCAGAGCAATTCAAATCTAAAGTTTCAGTTCTTGTTTCTCTCTCTACTTGATTTGGTTTTTTATTTGGAAAAAAATAAAAGGCTGTTTTGCTCTTGGACAGAGCTAGGAGTGGCAGCTGAGTGTGGTAAACAGGAGACAAATGCATCAGCTAACAGGGTTTTTTTTAGAAACTTCAAGTATCACTTGAGAGAAGATTTGGCACAACGTGTGTTTATACAAGTACCACGTGTTGGATAGTTTGGTGTGATTATGTTCTCAGCAGACACAGAGTGACAATACATGCTTTACCTCTCATTTCACTGGGAAGATAGCTCTCCAGATGACATGACAGCACTGATGTTGTTGATCATCTGACACCCAAATGATAATTTACAGAGACTTTTATTGAGCTGACCTGTGTCACAGAATGACATTAAAGCCTATTGGTTATCACTGTTTCAATGAAGAGACTTAGCCTGACACGGTTGTGTCAGGATTATTGAGTTTGGGTAAAAATATTAAGTACTTTGATGGTGGCTCATCTTCACATGCAAATCAGATGGGAAAGAAAAAGCGTGGTCATGACTAGAAACAGTTAGAAAAGAACATGGATATTTTGTACATATGCAGAGACCATCCATTTGTAGATTATGTACTTCTTCTAAGCCCTTTATTCAATTAAACATCCTTCAATTGCCAAGAGACAGTCTTCATAAGATTCTTATGTCGAGAAATAAAAGCAGTTAAATAGTTTTCTTTTCATTTTATTTTTATTCATAACAATTTAAGTTGGTTTTGATTAGGAAAAAGTTTGTTCACTGGTATTTTTTTTTCAAGTATCAGTTTGTGTTTGCATCTCTTGATGTGGGATGTTATATTAAATTATTCATTTTTACAGAATGGAAATTAATTATTGTGTATGAAATCCCAAACACATATGGTCACAGTGCTGGTTAGATCTGCCTCCTGCTATGCTTTAGAGATTCAAATTTGGAGGTAGTATGTTATTTTCCATGCCAAGACCACCTATGGTTTTCAAGATATAAGTATCTGAAAATTAGCATTTTCACACTGAGCACTTGTTCCAGCTTTATTATACATTGACGACTACCATCTTGTAACTACATGTACTAGAAGGGATGTTAGCAATCTATAAATGTAATTTAAGTTCTTCTGAAATTCACTGACTGACTGCATTTTCTACATCTACCTTTAGCACCCTGTAACATCAATCTCCTCTTTTGAAATCTCTCAGAATGTCTTTTGACTGATAGCAGTGATTGGCATTAATTAATTTCAAGGGTCAGTTGTGAATGATTGGTTTATCATGGTCGAGGACTGAATTATATACGATCAGGAGAGCGTGCTGAAATGGTCAGTCAGTCAGTGAAAATCAAAGAACATAAGTTCAGATGGAAAAGAATTCACAGCTCTGTTTATGAATGCAGCCAAGCCACTTTACATCTGAAATTAAGGGGTTTTGGTCTTGAATCTACTCTTAAGGAAATAGCCCAATCTCTAACTACATTTTTTACAATAAAAGCTATAAAGAAAAAATTCTATTTGTTTCTGCGAATGTCAAGGAAAGTCCTACTAAAAATATTGAGAAAATCTGGTCTTTATTATATATTCATAAAAGAAAGTCACATTTATTTCTGTTATTATATAAAAAACTTCTATTTCTTGACTCTTCATTGATGCATCTACATTCTATGCTATCAGAAGGAGAATGAATCCAGGATAAGTAACAAAAAATAATGATCTCTGTTGTGGTTTTTTTTTTTTTTTTTACTTTGCATTCTGATTTGTTTCCCCTGCAGTGTGCAACTAAAGGGAAAGTGAAAAAAAATATTATTAGATGCACAGAATATGCTAGAGAGAACAATATCTTTTTTCCATAAAAGGGTCACTTATGCTTTTTGTTAACTTATATGCTGATAAAGGTTAATCTTGAAAGTATTCTAATCAAACACATCAAGGAAGGATCATTGCATGCAGTTTTTACAGTAGTGTAGTAAATACTTGACCTCATATATCAGTACCTAAGGGAACTTATGGAATAGCCATATTGGGGAATATTTTAATAGATAAGTATGTAGAAACCTACTGACTGCTGATGGCCAAAATGGTAACTCAATTTACCCACTTTAACACCTGAATTAGTGGTGGTGCAGAAGACCAATTATTCAATAACAATATAATATTTCTAAAGAAAATTATTTTTTTAATTCATTTCATGTATCTTATAAGCATTCAAGACAGAAAGATGCAACATTTATCAGTAATGTATAAGCTCTAGATTCACCATCTGAGAATATCCAGCATTTAGTGCAATACATTTTAATACATAGCAATGGACTATGCACAGGATCAAAAATCAGATTGTGTAGATTTTACTTCTCTGCAACTTTCTTACATTCAAAACTGGAATGATATTTCTAAGAATAATGAAGGCAAGGACAGTGCAAAGAGTCTTGATATTCCAGTGAGTTTGAAGAGTAAATACTTTGCTCTTCTATCATAAAGACAAAGGACAGCAGTCCATAAGCAACAGGAGAATTTTTTTTATTTTATAGGATGAAACTAAATCTTTGGAAGTACGATAAGGTATTGATGGGCGAGATTAGACTTTGGGCTAGACATCTTGAGTATTTGGGGACTTTTAGAGCAGCAGTCCACTGAACTGGAAAGGTCAGTTCAAGTTATGAGAGATTTAACAGCAAACTAAGGTGTAACAGGTACAGGAGATGAAAGACAGACTGTAGCAGTGCAGCAGGAGCATGAAAACCATAGCTACAGACAGCTCTGTTAAATATACTCCTAGTGCTACCCATGCAAATTAGCACAGTCTGCATCTCTAAGGATTCATCAGCAGGATTGTGGAAGGTCTGTCTGATGCAATGATTTTCATCCATTGCTATATTCTGTGGTTCATGAGCATCCTAGCTTATGAAAGCTTACAGGAAAGAAGAAAAGAAAATCCAACATGCAAGTTCTACTCAAAAATGAAGAGGCTACTTTGCACTGGTATGTGACACCTAACTGACCTTGCAGATAGACCCACAGTACTGGCCAACCACTCCTGGCAGGAGGCACCACTACTTTTGGCATTGCACTGGGACCATGTGAAGGTCGTCAACAGCATGTCACAGGATCCAAGGCTCAGTCTTGCCTTTGCACATTCAAGGAACATTTTGCAGTGGCAGCAAGAGCTGCAGCTCCAGGAACCAGGGAACCTGCTTGTGAAAAACATGCACATGAGAAGGCAGCACCACTTCTGCCTTCTCTGCAGTCAACACAAGGTAACTTATCAGATAATTATTCTCCAGAACCATCAGTCAAAAGCATCCCAGAGGAACAGATCCTAAATATAAACTAAAAAACTTGGCTCTTTCAAAATTTTCTTTGGGTACGAAAGGGCTTGGAGCTAAGATTTTATATGAACTTTTTCATGATCATGCAAGATATGAGATATCTTGCTGAGATAAGGTGATTTTCCATGGTCCATTACTAATACTGAACTCATCAGTACTAGTTCTCCTGATCTTATTCAAGTGTTATGTTAACGGTGTTTTCTTTTCAGTCACTGATGGCAGATTCAAGAGAATTCTAACATAAAAATGTCACTAATCTTTATTTAAATTGACTTCTTTTGTTTGTTTAATGGCAATTCTAGCCATACCACGGCTGAGAAAAATCTGAGTATATGTTCTAAATGCAGTCTCTGGGCTAAAACTGCATTACAAGAACACGAAATAGTTTTGTAGTACATCTTGTTGTCTATAACACAGTTCTATGAATCGGGATCTTTTGAGGATAGTAATGTCACCATTAACTTGCCACAGAAATGAGAATAGTCCAGTGAAGTTCAAAATTTCACAGCATTTCACTCTCAAGAAGCCATTACAATGGGGCCTATGACAGCAAGTGGCACCTCAGTGTTTTCGAGAATGTCATGGTACACGTATCTAGCATTGTTTGTTACAAAAAATTGTAAGTATGATAAAAGCCAGCTCTTCCCATCTGCTTCTCAAATCGAAACAGATCCAATTTCTTAAAGGTGTTGAGCCAAAAGTGGACCTTCTCTATTTGTAAACTAAACTGGATATAAATTGTTTTCTTTCTATTGTTACAGTTATAAATTATAACATTTTTAGTTTTGAAAACACAGGGACCACTGTCATCATAATAGTATCATAACACAGGTGCATTTCATAACACAGGTACATGGTTTTCATTACCAACAAAGCTGGAAGTGGGTGTTATTTATTAATCCAATAGCACCTAAAGTTCCAGCCATGCTAAGTTCTCAAACAGACTAGGATCTGCACAAATATAGTACTTCCAATCTGTGTATGGAAACCGTGCCATCAATAATCCCACACATTTAGAATATTCAGTAAATATCAAACTTCTGCTAAAGAATCAAAGATGGACAGCAATGCTGACAAATATGGAATGAAGAGAGACTCAGGATCTCAAATCATCATGGACATCAGTGATAAACCAGGTGAAAAAAAGTTAAAATAATTAAGCAGTGCTTTTTCCACAATAAAGTTCATAGAAAAAAAGTCTTCCGTTCAAAAAAGGGATATCATTTCTATCAGGGGATTTTGTTCTTGTGACCTCTTATATACATTCCAAAATATTTAAAACTTGCGAGACCCCACCTGGAACACGGCACTCAGCTTTGGGCTCCTCAGCATGTTAATGATGAGGACCTGTTACAGTGGGTCCAGAGGAGGGTAATGAGGATGATCAGAGGGCTGGAGCACCTCTCTTACAGGGACAGGCTGAGAGAGATGGGGTTGTTCAGCATGGAGAAGACACGGCTTTGGGCAGATCTCATTGTGGCCTTCCAGATCCCTAAGAAGGCTTAAAAAAAGGAGAGAGAGACTTTTTATACAGGCAGACAGTGGTAGGACAAGGGGAAATAATTTTGAACTGAAAGAGGGCAGGTTTAGATCAGATATTAGCAAAAACATTCTTCACCCTGAGGGTGGTGAAGCACTAGAACAGGTTGCCCAGAGAAGTTGTGGATAACCCATACCTGGAAGTGTTCAAGGCCAGGTCAGATGGCGCCCAAGCAACCTGATCTAGTGAATGGCATCCTTGCCCATGGCAGGGGTTTTTGAACTAGGTGATCTTTAAAATCCCTTTCAACCCAAATACTTTCATTATTCTATGATTCTGCTAAGCGGTATGAGAAACCATGGTGATGGGCACATTAAAAATACCTGAGACAGGGAGAGAGAAATAGGCTGATGGAAAAGTAACAAGGTCACATGGCATCAATCCACAGGTGATATGTTTTGGGTGACAGCTGGTGTCTGGAAGCATGCAATACATTGTAAGACTTTTTTTTTTCAGGAAAGTTGGTGTATTTCCAAACATTGGTGAAAAGCAGAAACACTGGGAGTGGGTCAACCTCCCACAGTTCACATCTGATCCATCGAGAGTAGGATTAAATGTGATTGCCATAAATACTCATCTTGTCTATTACCATGTAAACTGATGGCAATATATATAAACAAAAGTAGTTATGTGTCAGTCATTTAATCAGGTGTCGCAACTTTATTAATTTAGTATGTACACAAGGACAGAAGTTTACCAAGGAGAGTGCAATTTCTGATAGGGTAGGTGTATCTCTGATCTTTTTTTTTTTCTTTTCTCAAGAGAAAATAACCCTGCTTTAGAGACTCACAATACTAGAGAAGCAGTTTAATAAAACAGCAGGCTCCGCAGGAAGAATGATCAGGCATTAGAGAGTGATCAAACTAATGATCAGGCAATGGAGGTAAGTGGAGAGCTATCAGTATACAGCTGACACAAGAGTTGCAAAGAGCTTACCCATCCACTTTCACCCTATTTATATAAAAAACTCTAACAGAGACAGTGCAGACCAGTGCTACCATATTAGCAGACTTAGGGGGTGACAGCCCATGTTGAAAAGTGAAATAACCTACAATTTACTCTGTTAGTATTTTGTCAGCCAAACAGAGAGCAGAGTGTGCAGACAGTTTCTAATTCCAATACCAGCAGGTTATGGCTACTAATCAGGCAGGAAAAGACAAGGGTTGAAAGTCTACCTGCATTTACCCAGACAGTCAGACTCCCAGGTCAGGGAGATGTGAACTAGTAACAGAAGTTATTTCCCTGGACTTTTCTCCTTCACTGTATTCTCACAGTGATTGTGATGTCTTTAATAGTCTGTTAATTACCAAGTTCTTAAAAATTAGGGTTTCTCCTCATATACAATGCACTGGTGTGAGATCCTTCATACAGTTTTACTGTTAATTTTAAATTTTGACTGCCTATATTAGCAGATACCAGCAATAGCTAAGCTGCATGGGTGCCTCCTACATGCCTACAATGTCAATACAACTCAGGAAAGGTTTTGTGGTTACAGCCCATCAGTGCTGTTGCTGGGATCCAACACAGTCATTTGGATGTTAAATTGTGTTGAATTTCCGTGTTGAAATTTGGTGCTCACAATAGAAATAGATAACAATCTCTGGGTATTGAACCAAGAATGGATCATAGTTCTAGCTCTGTTGGTTCCCTGCTGTCTCAAAAACACCAACATTTTAAAGTTCTGTCAGGAGACAGAAAAATTGAAGAAGCAGTGCAAGGTTTTAATGGATCATTTTAAGCCTTTAATGAGAATGAGGGTACATCTTGGACACAGGTCATAAAACTGGCTCAAGACTGACAACAATGCATAATGACTGTGCAAAGGAATCCCCATTATCAACCTAATAGTCAGGAAAAGATAGATTAGGATGGCACAGTATTCACATGTGGCCTCTTGGGGATCATTGCTTAAATTAATTCCTAACACGCAACGCTGTAAAAAGATGATTTGCTGAGACTTGAGGACGATTTCTTTCCAAGATATTTCAATGGTTTTAGCATGGCTGATGACATATTTCCTCCTTAGGTTGTGTGCCCAGAAAAAAAAGACAGGAATACATTAAATGGTATAAAAGCACAGTTTAACAAACTGAGCATCTTAAAGTGTATTCATCAGGATTCACATACTGCAGGGCAAAAATACATATTGCTTTAAATCTTTGATAGACACAAGGAGAAGTGCTGAATACAGGTTTTCCCTACGAGGCCCACTGAACTTAAAAGAATCAGAATCAGAAAATTCCTCTGTGACATCACGGCTGGAGCATGTCTTCATTAATCCCAATGTCTGTCAATAACCATGTGAAAATTCTTGGTGCACTTTGTCCCATGTAAAACATCAAAGTTTTATATGGGCATCTGTTGGCATGGGCACCATAAAAGGGGATCATCCTATAATGTTAAGTTACAGACTCCACTGGAAAAAATTATCCATGTATTTAAAAAAATAAGTACTCCTGTCCATTCTAGGGTGGTATCTGCAAAAAGAGCACCAAAAGACAGCCCACCATATCTAACTCTCTGAGGACTTTTCATGAAAGGATAATGATAATATAAAGACATCAACTTTGTGCCACTTTTCATGACGCAGGATGACATAGCAGGACAAATTGCTTCCCACATATTCATGTGGATTAAAAAAGAATGAAAATAATAATAATAATAAAAAGTTGGTTTGTGTTCATTCCATCATGAAAAGGCTAATAATTACCTGGCCCAGAGTTGGCACAGAGAATTAAAATAATTAGCAGAAATCAGGCTTATGCAATCATGTTGCTTATTTACCATCTACTTCTCCTCGTAACAGCTGCTGAGTCAACTTACCAGTTTCTTTGTCCATATCACCCACTTTGAGCCTTCAGTGATTAATTTTTTTCCCATTCTGACGTACTGGTTGCATCCCAGTTCAGTTTAGAAGTCACCAAATTAATTAGATTTCATAAGTGCTTTGGAAATCAGCACCTGAACAGTGGAGAAAGACCACATCAGTTCTCCATGGAGAAAATTCCTCCTGTAGTTTGGCACTAGATCAAAAACAGATCAGTAGCAAACCAAAGAAATGGCATAGGGATCTTATGAGATCTAAATACTGCTGCAGGAGGTATTAGAGGAGGCCCAAGAGGAATCTGAAGTTTTTGCAGTGAGTAGAGCAGATGAAACAGCATATACATCTGTGAGAAACCAGAATGCTTGTCTGGTTTTAAATACTATGAGTACCCCTCTATGTACCTATGTAAGGATGTGGAGAGACCTCCAAAACTTTTGTTCCATGTATACAATAACATGAAAGCCATATGGCTTGTCACTTGCTGAACTGGGATGCATTTTGCAGAGGGCCAGAATTTGGTGTGGGGTATGTCATGCTCTGAGTCAAAGTCAACTAATGTCAGTGGGGCCCCATCTGCTGCCTTCAGCAGACTTTGGATCAGGCTCAATGCATACTGATAAAGATCAAGCAGAAGAGGGCCTTGAATTCTCATTCTGATTTATGCTGAGTAATTGAATACAAATATAAAGACAATATAAATAACTTCAGAAAGGTCACTTGGCTAGTCAGCCCAGGAAATAAATTTAGAAGTCTTAGGTAAATGTTTAAACTACCATTTTGAAGGCATCAGACAACTGTTTTATCATTAGGGGTTTTTTTTAAGAAGTGCAGGCATCATTCAAAATCTACATTTTTTTGCATTCCTAATGTAATAAACAATCAATAGGGCTTTTCAGCTCTTTTCTTATGGCCTCATCCTTCTATTGATCTCAGCTCAAAGTCCTCACTTCAGTGAAGTCGCACATATATAAGGACAGACAGACTCAGCCTTAATGAGTTCCTGTATCAGCTTTGTCTATGATGTATGCAAGATTATATATAGATCTGGAAATAGCATCTGACAGCTGTGTGCTGCTGCACAAGAGTGGATGGAGACAACACTCAGCCTACCAGTGTGACCCCCTAACTACCCTTTGGCACTAACGTATTAACCCATGTGTTAAGTAGTCCAAGAAATAGGGTCCCAGCATCGGGATTTCATTTTCACAGGGAAGAAAGAGGAATATAAATACATGTCCATTTCCTTTCTAGTTTGACTCAGCTCTTTGCCTTCCAAGAGTCACAAGATTTTCTCCAGCCTGGACAGTTCATACAACGCATACTTGCATATCCTTGAAGATGACCTGTTCCCCAGCTATTACATCCAAATCCTACATTATGTACCCAGGAAAATTAAGTCCATTTTGTACTTCCTGACCTGAAAAGCTTTGGAGGATACCATTCTCAGGGTCCTGAATGGTTTAGAAAGCACAGATTATACGTGAAGACATTCAAAGACAGGAATATCTGTACTTGCACCAAGTATGTCATGGCACTGAAGCCATGATATTAGCTGCAAAAGCATCAAAACTTTCTCCCAGGAAAAGTTAAGGAATAGAGTCAGAAGCATGATAACAGCCTAGGGTCCTGCTGAGGTAGCTTAGCCTACTGAAAAAGTTGTACAGAGATTGCAGAATATTTAGTCTAAGTATTGATTAGGTCACTTATACTGATAATACACCATACAGAAGCTGTAGTCAAGTCACCAAACTCACAGTTGAAAGCGACACTGGAAGACAGCAGTGATCTTAAACCAGAATAACCCAAATTTTCCAGTTTCTATTCCAGTGTTCCAACTACTAGGCAGTCACTCACATCCTTGAGTTTACAATATTAGATTCTCTGTGCTGCTTACCACAGTGAATTCCAAGCATCTATTCCCTATTACCAGGAGAATTATAGTTTACTGATCCATTTCCTCAACAGGAAAATATGTTTGAAGTGCAAGTCCCCAGTCTTGCCCACAAATTTAATTTTAATCATATGGCATTCCCATTAAGGAAATGGCACTTTCAAGGTTAAAGATAAGAACATGATTGTTCACAAGGTTTACTTTTGACTTTGTAGCTAATACATACCTACAAAGCCTAAAAGCTGGGCAATCATTCCTTCTATTTTGCCTGCATGCAGCCTATGTTCCTATGTGCTTAACTGCATCTGTTCCCTGACTGATACAATATATTAAACTATTAATTAATACAAAAACTTCAGTCATTTTATACTCTTGAAAACTATAAAAGGAAGGTATGTAGGTCTCCCACTCCATCAAAGTAATTTCACTTTAAACTATGTTCTTGGGCACCTGGCAATTGCCTGGGAGGAATTGTGTAGGTCTGTCTTTCAAGACAGGAATCTGTTGTTCAGGTTGTGGGGTGCACATTGTGCACTGTAGAAAGGGGCATTGTTTTGCTTAACTGCATTTTCGCACATCCAAGACCAGTGGGAAAGGGAAGAGGGAGGGAGAAGTCAGAGAAATGGCCACAGGAACCTGGTGTCTTATTTGTACTGTGCTTTAAGAAATAATATTTTTTCTCTAAGGAAAAGGTAAAAATATCAAGAGCTGCAAAGAAAGAAGAAACAGTGTTGGGGCCACGTGAATGCAGTAGGGAGGACAGAGCTGGTGTTTGGGGCTGGTCAGGAAATGGAAGGAATCCAAGATTCCTTTCCCAAGGAAAGGAAGGATTCCTCCCAAGATGAGTCAGGACCCAGCCTTTATTGCTGCTTTATGTTCTTTAGTTAAAATGGATACGGAGACACAGAAAGAAGTCTACAGTTTAAAGAGGTCTTCAGTTCACCTGACACACTGGCATATTTGAAGGAAAAGAAAAGGTTGCAGAATCATTTTATACCAATGCATTCCCTTTTAATTTTCTGTGATGGATGTAAAAACAACATTATGCCAGCTGTGAAGAAAGTAACTGCCACAATACATTGGGCTGCTATGTTTCATCCTATCTACAAACCCAAATAACCCAACTGCACAAGTCTTTTTAAGACACTATTTCATATTTGTGGAAAGGAAGGTAGAAAAAAAATTTCCCAGATCCCTCAGGGAACACAGCCCCTTCTGCTTTGACTTATGAAAATAACATTGTTAACATAACTGATAATTCATACATGATACCACTTAGCAAATGTGAACGTTTACCTCTTTAACAACCCTGTGATACAGGCTGCGTTGGGTCAAGTTCAGCATCCCCATAAGTACATTTATGCATGACAAGCTTGATCATTTCCCTCCATCTCTCAAGTAGGAAAACAAAGAAAAAGTAAGTGACAGAGAGCACTGGAAGGAAAGCTGCAGCCAAACTAGGACAAAAGCACAAGTAATCGCTCCCCTGTCTCTCTTTACAGTGAGCTTTTTTTTGATCATTCCTGCTTTGTTAGAGCAATATTAAAGGTTTAATTCCATAACCCTGGCTCACACAAGCAGACCTTCTGCAAGCAGAAATACCCCATGAGTTTAGTGAAATTAGTGCTGCTATATAATGGGATTTTATAAAAGGACCCAGGTTGAAGCCACTGGTGGTAGAAATTGGTCTAGTACATCTGAAGGAAAGTTTTTGTACCATTTTCCTTGTTATTGAAAGCCACCCATGAAATTAGGATATGATTAATTGTAACCCACGGCAGTGTTGTAGCTTAGAAGCTCTGCATCATATCCTCTTCACTTTAAACTCAATAGATTAAAAACACCACCTTGATCCTTATTTACAGTAGAAAAGCACCATTTTCCATAACATGGAACCAAAAACTTCTGCTTTCAACCAAAAACGTGTGCTTTGCTGTTTGGGGCTGTACTTCAGCACGGCTGGGGCAGGGAACTTCAGGAACACTTGTACAGCGTGTACATCTCAGTACCACCCTGTTTCTGTAAATGAAAGGTCCTCATTTTCTCCTGCTAGATGTGCAGGCATGCCTCACTAACAATTACTGAGGGTCACAGGCAAACAATTTCTACACCTACTGTACATAATAATTGTCATGAGAAATTATCTTCACAGTCTTCTAAGCTTCCGTTTGCAAATAATGATCTATATGATAATAATATCTCTATAGCTTACAATGCATACACATTAGCCTGGTGTATACACAGCACAACTTGCCATAAAGTCCCCATTGATCATCAAAACTTTATTCCATACTTCATAGCTGGGAATAAAATGCTTGGCATGTTTTATCAACAAAATACTCATTTCCAGTGCCTCTGGCTGCGCATTATTCTTGACTAAATGGACATGCTACAAACCTCCTACATTCCAACATATGGCTTTCTTGCATGCTTCAGAAAGAGAAATTAAGCAGCCATAAGCATTAATAGTCTCTATTGTGCTAAATGAAGAAGATTTTGTAGTATTATATCTCATAATATGGTCGCTTCAAGAGATGCCTCTTTAAAAAGAGAATATATTTACATTCAAAATTAAGTATTATTTTCTCCTCATATCTCATAATCCTTTAATATGGCAGACGTGCACCTGATCATGCTGTTTCCCATACAGCAAAGCATGTTTGTGTGCTGTTAAGTGGTAATGCATTTCATATATATGATACCTGCTCTGCCAAGTTGCCTCTCTTTCTCTATGCATGCTGCAAGAACATTTTTAATGAGATATTTGCCATCAACAACATTTTCATACATGTATGCTATTCATAAGAGGAAAATAAATCATTTTACTTTGGATTAAGCTCAGTTTTAAATAACAAACTGCATTATTAAACCTCCCCCCTTCCTGAGGCAGAGGCACATGCCTGTGTACATACCCATAGGTACACACACCCTCAGAGAGCAGAGCACTGCATTCTCCTCTGAGTATCGTGTGTCCCCCGTAGCCCTTTAATGCTTAAGGCTAAAATGCTAAAACACTAAAAACAGGTGTACCTTGACCCTCTGAAGATCTGATAAGATCTGACTGGATCAAAGGCCAAGGTCACTTGAGTCATGAGATTGGCTGAGTGATATTATTTTTGTCATGGTTCCAAACTGTTGAGAGGTAGGAGTCTGATTCTGGCACATGAGAATCAAATGATATGATAGTCTAGTTATTAAATATGACAGATAGAAAAAGCTGTATGTTGCACAGCTACTCTGTGATTAGTAGCCTATATTTTACAATGTCACTGCTCTGAATGCTGTAATACTTCCAAGACTCTTTCAAGAACTAAGGCTTTTGAATTTAAAAAGAAACAATAAAAGAAGATAGAGATGAAATCTGGTAACAGCTCTGTAAGATTTCACAGCTTATTTTCCCAAACAGCATTCTATTTCAATTATTCAACTGTAAAACTAGTTCTCTATCGCTGTTTTTTCCTTAGGACCATCTTGAAATCTTCTATTTTATTTTATTTTAATCAGACAGATGAATAAACTGCTACGGAACATTAGAGGAATGCAAAACAAGAAAAGTTAGCTCTATCTTCTCATTTTCATGTTGTACTTGCAAATAGATGCAGCATTTTAAATGCAGCTCTATTCCCCTAGAGGTAACCTATCTTAAGAATTAAGGAGGAACCCCAGCAACAATAAAAATGCCCATCTCACCCATGTATCTCAAACACTATCTTTTTAAGGTAATCAAAAGTAGAGAAGTTTGATGTTTAGCATGGCATATCTATAACTTACACATCCTATCAGTTCATTCATCTGTAAACTAGATATACTTTTCTCTCTCCCTGATGCCTTGCAAATGTTTTTAAAGGGCTTTGAGATCCACTGATGAAAGACATTTTAATAGCATGCAGTATCACTGACACAGGCGTCTTAAGTGCCTACTTGCATTTTGAAAGTGCAGCCTTTTGTCTTTAGAAGGCGGCCTAAAACCCTAATTAAATCGGAAGATTTTTGTGGGCTGAGGGATTGTGCAGTATTAGATAAGTTAGCAACATACCCATCAAGCAGTCCAGGGGAAAAAAAAAAAAATGCAATCAGGTAATCTTACAATCAGCAGATAAAAGCTAAATAGAAACATATTACATAGCCTGTAACTATAATAGGCTAACACTGCATTATTTCCAAGACATAACTACTGCACGCAATCAGGAAGAGAGCAAAGAACCATGAAACGCTCAGCAAAAATGGGATGGGAAGGGAGAACTTGCATTCAAAACTTGGGATTTTCTGTTATTTCTTCTCAAAAAATGGATGATTGCTTGATAAAGATAATAAAAATTATAATATTAAGGCACGTCTGAACAGGCAACAGTTGCTACTGTGCTTAAGAGCAGAGCTGGAAGGAACGATTGTTTCTGTTTTGAGTAGAAGTGGGCCCCCGGTCTCTAAGAATGTGTGCATGATGTATAATAGATACCTGTCTGATATAATTAATTATATTTTTCCTAAATTTAACATTGCCTAAGGGTAAAATCATTTTGCTTGGTGAAATCCCTCATGCCACACAAAGTCTGTGCACAAGTCAGATTTAATTGCTGTGATAAAACCACAAGAAAGACCAGGTTTGCATTAAATCTATAACCACATCTAGTGAAGGATAGCTTTAATCACCTTTGAAATGGTGACCACAAGATAATTAAAGGGAAAGTGTTCTCATTAGTAATTATCCAGGAATATCAAATCTCAGTTTATCTTGAAGTCCAATTTAAAATGACTTGGCATGGTTTTAATTTTTTCCTCTATTTCTGAGGTTATGAATCTACTAGAATTTCTTCTATGAGGGTGGGAAAAAAAATCAAGTTTGCCCTGTGGAATTCCACAATCCACTGTCATGCTTCCTTTCCTGTATCTGAGCTAGTCAGAGTACCAGGTAACAGCAGTCACTTCTCATTGATACCTTTGCCGTTTTCACATTCAGGACAAACTGAAAACTGAAGTTTTTCATTCTTATTAAAGACAGCATTACTTGTGTTCCTAGGAGATGGTGTATCTCCTTGCTTCTATCACTAAAGCCTTTTGGTGTAGTTTCTGTGCTCCTGGTAACACATATTTGATCTCTTGCACATGTGCTTCCAGTGGAAAAGGGAAGCAGAGTCTCACTTGAATCTGAGCAATAGCTTGCTTTAATTTGCACGTGTAAATCAGCCTTGAATCTGAGTTTTTCAAACAGCCCACAAGACCACCCCAATTGTCCAGAATCAAAGCATAGCTCTGACTCCAAGCTTTGACAAGAGTCACCTGTGTTATGGAATGACCCTAATCAAAGAACTGCACAGAGAGCAAATTCTCCTGCTTCTCACACTGTTTCCTCTGTCTGATCTGTTTAACAAATCTAGCACACCACATCTCATTAGGCTCAGCCTTTACTTCCCTGTAAAGAAAATGAATTTAGAAAACTATATTTAAGAACATCAGATAGTGCTAACAGCACAACATGGTATGTGTAATAGGGTAAACAATTCTTTTACTGGAACTTCTTTCCCTTTGCATACTTTCTCTGTTTTCCTCCTCCTTTCCTCTTTACACACCTTAGCAAATATGCTGGGAGGTGGGATTCTGGTCTTAACTGCTACCTATGAAATTTCAGACAGCTTGATTTTTTTGGCTTGGCAAAGCTTGGTAAGGGTCGCTTTCAATATTAGGCTTATAATGAAAGGATTGCTGTTACCTTATCTATGTTATGTGGAAGAGATCAACATCACTCAATCATTTGGAAAAAAAAAAAAAAAAAGAAAGCAGAAGGCTTCTTTTCTTTCTTTAAAAGTCATTTAGTTTTCCTTTCCCCCTTTCCCAAGTTTCATTGTGGGTTCACTGAGCTACTCTCCCCTTCAGGCAGAAATGGAAACCAGAGGAGTTGCATTCCTTCAGTCTGTTTCTGACAGCAAGTGTGGCTGCATCAAACTTAGCAGCTAAAGCCTTGCCCTGCACTCTGTAGTGCAGCTGTGCAGAACTTGGCTGGTTCAGATCACAGTGCTTTTAAAAAGACTTTCAGAAAGATTTCACTTGGCTCACTGCTGCTGAATTGCACTTTGAGACTGGCAAACACCACAAAAATAAGGAAAAAAAAAAGGTATCAAAACACTCAGTGGAAAACCTTGCATTTCATCTGGTCCTGTGTTGAAATTGCATGGTGCTATGAAGTTTGCATGATACAGAGGAATAAAAGGATTTTTTGAACCTTGGCCCAGGTTTGCTTTGAAATTTTCACAAACCATAGCAAAACTTTCAGCTGATGTAAAGTGAGATTCAAGTTTCTAATGAAACCAGGCCATTTTGCATGGATTCAGGTTTCATAATGCAGGTCTCTTACAGCTGTACTCTCAAAGGAACATATTCCTATCTCAAGATGGGATTTACATACTGTATGTAACTCCCCACATGTCCCGGCAAGATTATTACTTTCTTATATAGCCGTAAATCCTAGAGCTTTATGCTATGTCAAGGGAATGGATAATCCGCTCACTAAGGGCCAAATCCTACCCCTTGAACAGGCATGTCAAGGCCCAAGAGGTAAAAGAAACCCTATTCTTTGAGGAGATAGATTAGCAAGGCACACCCTCTGCAGCAGCACAGAAGATGCTCAGTTCACACTGGTGCCAGGGTCCCTGAGTAAGAATGCGGTCAGCCCCAATAGCCACACACAGAGCAACACAGCAACCAGCAGCCTCGCACCAAACAGATCAGACATTAGTTAGGTGATGTCAATCAGGCCCTGACACACATTATTCTTTTCCCTAGAAGCATCCCTGCAACTTAAATTCAGAGAATATTGGCCAATTAGCATGGGTAACGTCAAATTGTAGAGAGGATAAACAGAAAGCATCAGGTTCAGGACTCAAGTGCTACTCTCTTGCACTGAGGGGAGATGGGGTTTTTGAGTCAAAGCAGAATAAAAATTTACAGCTGTGCATTATATTTTATTTTCAGGAAACCAGAGTATTTTTTTTCAGAACCTGAGTATTCTTCACTGCAATTTTTCTAACAGCAACTGACAGCCTGAAGAACCGAATTCTCTCTGTACATATGCAGTTCTCTGTACACATACCACCAGCACTCCCTAGTATCTGCCTGTTTTATTTCCATAATTTAGGATTCCTCCTGCCCTGCCCACTCTTGGGTGCCCTGAAGTGCATGTATGTGCATGGCGTGATGTATTAATACACCAACAAAAAGAGGGCCTAGAGAATTTCTGCATTTCCTAAGGATTATCACTCTGGGAAGTGCAATCAGCCAGGAAAAATTCCCTGTTCCAAAGGCCAAGAACAAACAAAACTGTCCCTTCGCAGCAGCAGCCGTCACATAATGATAGCTTGTTTGTGCCCTGTCTAAGCACTGCCCACATCAGGCAAGCACCAGAGAGCAGGACATCGCCTTGCTCAGAGCTGATGTCTAACGCTGGACCCAGCTTCCTTCCTTTCCCCTTGTCTCTGCCAAGCCAGAGCCCTCCCAACACACCCCTTTATGCTGTGCAGGAGTGGTGTGTATAGGAAGCAATCGACTCCTCACAGCTGGTCTAATTCCTAGACCTTTTCTAGCCAGCTTGAGGATTAACTCCTTTTTCCCCAGTGTCTCAAGGTGGTGGTGTGCACACCCTCAGGAGCTAGAGTACAGCTCTGAACACATTTGACAGCTGACATTCAGCAGCAGTTCCACATCTGAAGGGCTATCTGTCTTTAAACAAAATGTATTATCAGTAAGAGATTAAAAACAAAGTTCTGTGTTTAGACTCATTATTGTAGATCTACTTCAGGCAAATATAATCTTGTCCTGTAGACATTAACCAAAAGAATAGGAAAGGAAGTCCACTTTGTAAAATCTTATTTCTTTCATGCAAGTGATTAATATGTTACTGGATGATAATATTGCAAATAATAATAATAATACATGGCACTTATATAGCACCTGCCATCTGAGGATATCAGCACTTTTCAAACAGCTACAAAATCTCACACATGCTAACAACATGGCTTATGATCTTTCCTGCCTAACCTTTCAAAACTTTACATGCCATATGAGCGTGTTAAAACCAGGAAATGAATACGCCTGTGACTTCACAGAATTGGACATGGGTTTAGGTCTAAATCTGGTGCAAATATGTGCCCACCCTAAGTGAATCTGACCCCAGCATGGCTACAGTTAGGATATTATTGGAGTGAGGTAGATATGTGTGCATGCATGTTTAATTACTATCTGAGTTTTTATTCATTTAGGGAGTGTCTTGGTTCAAGGAAAGGGGAAAAACTTGATTCAAGGAAAGCAAAACACTTGTACTGCCAGAAGTCATCCTTACCTCATGCTGCCTGAGACACACACACAAAAAAGAGTTTGGCCAGGTTAGACAGAAGATTCATTAATGTGCCCTTGATGCAGTCTCTACCACAGGTGCTCACATAAAGCCCAGCCAGATGTAAAATCTAGATCAGAAGTTAAATTTCCTCCTGCAGGTATGTTGGCAAAGGCACTTGGTGCAGAGCCCCACACATGTACACCTGATTGGTGACTGTGAGGAGTTGTGGGTGAACGATGAAGCTACATAAAACAAAGATTAACAGATTCGACCCATGTGCTTGGCAGATATATTAAAGTGTGCAGATTGTCATTATGTGCAGGGTTTGGAAAATGCAACAGTAATTCCTGTCGAGAGGAATCAAGAATTAAACAGGCCAGACCCTCGTGCCCAGCTTCTCATATGGCCTTAAGAACATGCACTGGCTGAAAAGGGACAGTGATGGCTTGTGGATATGGCACCAGCTTGGGAACCTGAGATGTTGGGATCTATCTGCAGTATGGCCAGTGATCACCTCTGTCACCTCAGTTAAATAGGTTCTCTCCATATTTCTGCTTGCTTTCCACTTCAGAATAACTGTCATTATAAAAACAAGAAGTATTTTTAAGGTGATATTTAGTTCCATTAAGAGGAAGTTTCTAATGGTCTAGTGATCTGTGTAATACAAGGAGTGAGGAGTATGTGAGGTATGTGAGCACAACCACTCTGTTAATCTCATTCTTGGCAAAGCTGGTATTATTGATTGGGTATCAGACCAGATGAGGCCTCACAAAACTACCCTAATTTTAATATATCTTCATTTCAATATGATGTACTATTGAGCACAGAAACCCATTAATTGCAGATTTTTGTTTTCAGATATATGTATCTATCTCAATACAAAATTCTTTTAAGAATAAGAGAGAATGCATTCACTTCCTTCCTTCCTTCCTTCCTTCCTTCCTTCCTTCCTTCCTTGCTTCCTTCCTTCCTTCCTTCCTTCCTTCCCTCCTCCCTCTTCCACTCCCCTCCTCTCCCCTCCCTTCCCCCTCACTACTCTTCTAGAGACATTTAATCCTCTTCACACTAACCTCTTGACTGAAAATTCCAAATAAAGCATCTACTTCTAAAAGTCACACTATCCAATCAGGGGCCAGAAATAAACCAGGTGAATAGTCACACACAAGGAATAACTTAAAGTAAATAATTGTAGTGTTCAAATGGCAGATAATTCATAGGGTACAGTTTGCTCACAAAAATAATTCAGCAGACAATTACAAATAATGATCTAATTTGGGAAAATCGCAATCAGCTTGTGTGCATTACATTTACAGAAGAGCTGAATTTGCTGGATGAAATATTTGTTATGAAGAGTTCAACCAGCTCCACTATTTACTTCACAGAGTAGCTAAATCCAAAGAGCACACAGTGGAAACCACTGCAGAAGGGAAATATTTACATATTATCTATGTTAGAAGTGTGCAATGAAAGTTGGAGAGAATGCACAGCTAAAAAGGCATGCTAATCACCCTGGAAATCATAATGCAAAATTAGCATGCAATAGATGCTAAATGGCAAGCAAATAAATGCAGACACGTGACCAAACTAGGCCAGAAAATTCCAGATCAGTATCTTACTTCCTCACTGATAGTATTTATTTCATGGGTAGGGGAATGGAATGATGTTGTTACTATTGTTATAGGGCATAGACCAAAAGTTCAGACTCACTTGGCTTGCACATGCACAAGGTTCCTAATTTCTATCTCATAGAGACTGACTGATATTACTGGGTTCACGCTTGAACCTGACAGAGTGCAAGGTGTTTGGAGATGCCTATGCAAAAATCTGTGGACTGCCTTAAAATTTTGAGCCCAGTTTAGCAAAACTGAAATATAATT
Organism: Oriolus oriolus; assembly: GCA_013400235.1. Lineage (NCBI taxonomy): Eukaryota > Metazoa > Chordata > Aves > Passeriformes > Corvidae > Oriolus > Oriolus oriolus. The sequence continues at coordinate 107,032 of VXBT01001580.1, read as the reverse complement.
ACCTTTCACAGTAATCACGTTTTGTTTTGGTTCCTCCAGAAGACAAGGCAATAAATGGAGCAGGACACACAGACACTGCTAGGAAGTCAGATTTAACCCTCTGCTCTGGGTGAATCTCTCCCTTGTTACATTTTGGGATCTTTCTTTGCAGGAGCTGGTCCTGTCTCAGCTAAGGGCTGTCAAAGTACACCCTCCAGATCAGAATATTCACTTCTGACCTTGCTTGGGCCAAGTTTTAGACCAGAGGGTATTTATTAGGCAGCTTCAGAGCTCTAAACAAACATACATTGTTCCACAGCTTTAAGTAGGGAATGTCTCACGAACAATATCATGTCTCAATTTCACAATGCCTATTATAGACTTTATTTATAATGCCTTGTGGAAAAATATTCTTAAAGCAACATTGAAGAAAGGAGCTTAAAATGAACATATGTTGAAGTTAATAAATTATAGCATTTCTTGTTCTCCTTTCCCCGCTTATTTTGTTTCCCATGTTTTGGGACCAATCCCAGTCAGACCAGGTCCAAATAAAACTGAGTAAAGATTTAGGAGGCAGTCTGGGATCAATCCTATCCTAACAGTACTGTTCTTACCACACCAGGATGTTATGTAGTTTCATCTTTTTCTCTTTTTGAATGTTGGCCATTGTTTCAGCCTGCCTGCTCTGCTGCACGGAATTTGATATGCAAGTCACAGAAGTGTCCCAGATTTAGTTTTTGACCAAAAAAATTGAGTTTTCTAAGGACCCCATAGCCACAGCATTGATATTTCCTACACCATATGGTACAGGAATACTCAGTGGGAGTTGAGACAGTAGAAAAATCCTGGGTGAGGCTGCATGAAGCTACAAACACCATTTGAAAACTGAGTTGTCTCACCACTCTGACCAGAGTCTCCACAAACCACTAATAAATGTACTCCAGACCACAGCTGGGGAAAGGCTGAGATAGACAAATCATTTAAAAACCAGAACATGCTCTTCATTCACAGAGCTTTCTTTAAAGGCAAATGAAAATGAGGCACAGTGTCTGACAAAGCATTTCCTTTAGACAATACAATACTTACTTTTAATTTATAATCCAGTTTGCTTGGCAAAAATGACTTTTCCTCCTCATTTCACTGCTATGTACTTTCTTGCCTCTACTGGGAGCCAGCTGGTCACCACTTTCTGCCCTAGAGGTAGCTGCTTTTCACTGGTGCTTTATATTGTTGTGAAGTGCTTAGGGATTTACAAGATGGAAGACACTATAAATGTGAGAAATTGTGGAGCTTGTTAAAGTTATTACGAAATTTCCACTTTGTATTAGTCAGATCTTTTCACAGCCACTTTACCACTGAAGTCATCAAAATGTCATCCATCCTTTCAACTAGGAAAGAAGGCTTTCCAGATTCATTTAAATGGCATTATCCATCTTAAAATTCTGGTCAATTTGGATGACTGATGCCTGCACCCAGTTTATCCCCATTTTTGCTCATGCTCTGCAAATTTCAAACTATACAGAATTTGAACTCTCCCTGAAAGCAATGTTTGTTTAAGCCAGTCAAATATAACCATATCATCAGAAAAAAAAATTTAAAAAACCTTGAAAATAAAGAAACTTTAAAAAACCACCCCAGGTTGTTCAGACAAATACGTATCTTAATTACCGTTCACTTCTCTCTTGATCTCGCATGTGTCAAATCATGAATGAAAAAATTTGATTTACAGCTCAGGACATCACAGATAAAGACAATCATTACAGCATATGCATGTACACAAAATCTTCATCAGCTTAAGTTAGTCCAAATGGTCCAGTGAGGAAACAAAGAATTAACTAACTCATTGTGTGAACAGCCTGCTGGTCATTAGCAGCTCTACAGAAAGACACGTCAGCTTAACTAAAACATTATTGTTGAAGTAAAAAAGAAAAAAAAAGAAACACCTCAATTATGACATTCAATTATTCTATTAAGTGAAATTAACTATTCTTCTTGTTCTTTCAAAAGGGCAAGATAAAGCACAGGATCCAAATAATTAGGTCAGCAGCAATGAATTCTGAAGAAAAGCTGTCTAGACTTCTATTTTCGTTTTCAAATTTGAGTGGTTGGGTTTTGTGTGCTTGTGTGCATTTGCTGCTTTGAATTCTCAGGGTGGTCACGTTAATAAGTTTGCCCCAGCAGGTAGAGTGAAGCCTGGATCAAGGTGTGGCATTCCCGCTTTGATGTCGGCTGTCACGCTCAGCTGCCTCTCGATCTCTTTGGCTGCCATCAAGTCTGTTGTTGTGGGAGACCAGGTAAATCAGGGCTGTTCTGCTGCATGGCACCACTCAAAGGAGGGTCAGTCCAGGTATGCTGTGAGGGGTTATGGCCCTCAGCAGCTAAATATGCAAGGAGAGCATAGCTTGTAACAACCTTTTTTAAAAAAGACATTGATTCTCACTGGGCTTTCAGCAGAGGCCACAGAATGTTAGAGTAACAGCAATTACTGAGGTCTGTTTGTAAAAGGTCCTGCGAAGGGAAACTATACAGTGGAATGGCAATGGTGGACCAAGATAAACAGTGAGTTGGCAAGTATTTAGAGAATTAGGAACACAGTTCACAAAAAACTTATAGAAGAAAGGTGTGTGAGGGGGTGGAGAGTGGAATAAGGCTTTCTTCAAATGGGAACTTGCTGGACATTCCAGAAACAGAACGCTTTAAAAGCAATATTTTCCCACCTTTTCTGTTCCTACAAACACTAGTAACTAGTAGCAACTGTCTGCAAAGCAAGATGCAAAACTGAATGAGCAGTTTGAAAGGAAGAATGTTATACTAGCTTTTCCTTGAGCACAGGGAGGTCTGTTTCAAAAGGAAGCTCAGTAGGTGCAGTCTATTATTTATTAGTGTGACTAATGCGAGGAACTCCCATGGTTCACACAAGGAAGTTCTTCCCTGTTTATCTCAAGGTTCTGTAGGATAAAACCTTTCATGCATGTTGTCCTCAAATGTCAAAAATGTTTTCATCTGAAAAAGAGGAAACCAAATAGACTCATCCCAGAAGCTGAATCATCACACTGTATTTCTGAGATGCTGCTATGATGTAAACTGTGACTTCTCTCAGCAGCATTGAACACTGAAAATTTTAAAAATTAAACATTTTAACACAAATGTGAAAGCTTCTCTTTACCAAAGACTCCATCTCCTGGTCTTATTCTCTAGTCTTTACCCAGGCTGGTAAACTGATGGAAATTTTCAAGTGACAGTTGGATGAGTATGGGACTTCTGAATTTGGTCCTTTAAAGGAAGTAACAGTGTGAAAATGAAAAACCAGCCAGTAGCCTCAAGCTTTTCTAAAACTAAATATCAGAGCAATGCTTATGCATTTCTTCTATTCTGTCAGAGTTGCCACCTTGAGACAAACATACAGCTAAGGCCAACAGCAGCCTTGCAAGGCTGCCTGAAACAAGCAAGCACATTCATCCAGTGCCAGTAAGTTCTGAGGATTTCTGGAGGAGCATGAGCTGCCACATACAATCCAGACTGGAACTCATCTTGATACATGGCTTTTTTTGACAGCATAGTGAACAATACCAGTGGTCACAATAAAACCTACAATTTGAAAACAAGGCTGAAAACACTGCAAGCACAAGTCAATTTATTAATGGCTTCCGAGGTTAAATACGGTAAACCAAGGAACTGGTCTGCTGCCCAACCCCAAAGTCCTGCACGTGGAGACTCCCTCATTTCACAATTGCTTCACACTCTTTATCATGGGATCTACAGTTTTGCACTCTCCTGTTCCATGGTCCATGCAGCTTGGACTGTCAATTACTCATTTTACATTTAGTCATTTCATTTTTGCTTTTCTACAAACCCAAGTGGTTACTTGGGACTGGAATAGTGGGAGATCACTTGGCATGAGAGGGGCTCTGCTATACAGAATCAGATGGTGCAGCCCTGCCATGGTGTAGCAATAAATGAGTTTCCAGATCTTGGAGAGGTACAAAACAGGAGATTTTTCATCTGTTTCTCAAGAAAGTGCAACTAAGTTTTCTGCAGGGGAAAAAAAAAAAGTGTGTCACCAGGACAGCCTTAAAACACATTTTCAAAAGAAAATTAACATTTCAAAGGTGTAGACAATGTATATCTAACATTAAGAACTGAGAATATTATACACCATTGACTTAGGAACTGCCTATCCATCAGCAATGGCTTGTAGGAAATGATCCCGTGATTCAGTGAGAGATGAGAACATGTTAACAGAGCATCATGTATTAGTGCAACAGCATTTTAGTCTCTTGTTATTTGATGCATATTTGGAGTAAACTGCCAAGAGCTCTTCAGCAAGCTTCAGCCACAAGATATGTGGAGTTATTACTGTGGTCAGTTCAGTTCCTGAAGTCTATAAGTAACCTTATTTTCACTTTCTCTTTTTTTTTCCCCTTGTGGACTGTAAGTGTTCATTATTTTATCAATGTTAACAATGGAATAGATGAGTAAAACTTCCAGAGGCATCTAAATGACTTAAGGACAATAAATCCCATTGGCTTTGGATTCTAAGTCAATTAGATGCATTTGAAAATTTTACCTTTTATCTGCATGCTTCATTAGTCAGATTTATTAACCAATCATTTAGGAAGGAAAAGGCCAGAGCAAAAGGATCCCCAAAGTGTAAAATTTACAACACTGCTATCTATCCTCGCCAATTGCCCAAGTTTAATTCTCTAATTTAATTCATTAATTAAAGAATATGCTAATTGACTGAAAAACCCAGGCAGAGGTTTTTCTCTGAGCTCTTTCCCGTTGAGAAAAACGGATCCCAGTTCCTAACAAAATACACATATCTAGCATAAGGCCATTGAAATTCTTTTCAGATCTGAGCCCATGTTTAGCACAGGAGTACTTATCCCTATTGAGTGTACTATTTCACCTGAACTTTCCCAGCAAATGGGATTTTCATAGTTTGCATTTCTCATCAGTTCTCTGGCCCACTGCATTCTGTTGTCAGCAAGTTTATTCCAAATATTCTATCCTGAGTTATTTTCCACTCATTTAATTTCATTCATTTTACTTGATCTCTATGCCCTAGTGCTACCTAAATTAATTCCTCAACGCTTTTACCAAGACTGAGCCAAATGGACGAAAAGCCTCAAGGACCAAGAAAAGCATCTCTGCAGAGCCGAGAGTTTGTGTTTCACTGTAATTCCTTTTTTCCATACTGCTGACATCTCTGCAGGTAGCTTTTTTGCCTCTGGGCAATAGGGTCGTAGGTTCATAGTACAGCAAAGGGGGAAGGCTGGAGAACTTCCTTTCCTCTTGGCCCAACACAGCTATGCACTGTGTTTCTCTTCTGTTCCCATCTGCTACATAAACATTTAATAGACCACAACTGTGCTGAAAAGCTGATAAATTCTGACACATTGGCCCATTTTCTCACTTAAGACTACAGTATGAAATAGTATATGGCCTTCTCAGTGAGAGAATGCATTCAGGGCCAGCCCATCCCTATTTTTAAAATGTTTTCAATATAAAATCTTTCAGATTCAGAGAAAAATATCTTACAGAAACTATTGACCTCACACTCATGATAAAAAAGAAATCAAAACTCCCCAAAACAGCATCAGGATTATTTGCCTGTGAATATTTCTGTCTATTTACAGTAGATCAGAATTAGTAAGAGAGATAGAATGGAGGTTTTATATCATCAATTTAACATTAATTACCTAAATCTCTTTTAGGACATGTAACAAAAAGCCCCCGACATTTGTGTCACAAAGATTATTATAACATATTGCCAAGTCATAGCATTGCTGCACTGGTTGATAGAATTCAAATTCAAATCCAGGCTAAAGATGCTACAGCTGTCACCCTTGCCCAGAAAAGCCCTCTTAGGTTCAAAAGTTAGCCGTCCTCCTGCCTGCCTCCACCAAATCAGCTCCTGATCCCTGGAGATTACTAATCCTGACTTCTCTGCACATAGTTGACAGGAAGAATAAAGCTATTGTGCCTTCCTAATAATTCAGGCTAATCACATATTTATAAAAGAAAATTAGGAAGAAGTGATTAACTCCTTCCCGTTCAGCCATTGATAGTATAGAGTTTATAAAGAGGCAGCTGGAATAGCTTTAAAATGTGTTTAAATTTTAACACACTGTTATAAAATAATAAATGTTTAAATAACTATGTTTTGTTTTAGCCTAGTTGCCCAATATTGTACCACTGTCACCAAGGAAACATGGAAAGGGGAGGTGACAGAGGCTTGTGTTTTGAATGCATGTCGTCAACCTGAAAGTGCAGCTCTAATGCATGGCATGTCCAGTTCAGGTGTCCACCCTTCTGAAGGAAAAGCATGTAGCAAACAATTGAAACAGAAAATTCATGTAGGATATGACTTGAATCCCTGCAAGTTTGGAAGGATTCTCATCCTTATTTTTTGTGTGTTTTAAAATGCTATGAATTCTAGAGTGATTCTGCACCCAGTGCAATACAAAACAAAAAAATGGCTACTCCTCTTCAGTGTTTGCAGTCTCTGTGAGCTCAGTATTAACAGAGTACAGGTAGACCTAAAAATGACAAACCAGAAAAGCCTCAAAAAACCCAGAATCCAGACAGCTGCCATGGGCTTAGACAGGAGCTGTTCCCTCATCCCTGTGTTCCTGGTATTTCCTACATCTCCCACAGAGGTATTGATTCACTCATGATTTTCTCAAGTTCCCATTTGAGGAGAGGCTGGGCAGTGCTCGGTGACATCAGTGTGTAACAAAGTCACAGGCACACAGCACCTCTCAGGAAAAAATCAGTATACCAGCAATTGTGGCCCATGGCATGAAAGGTCCTCTAGCAAGGGAGCAGGAAATGGCATATTTAAAGACAGCAATATGCTAGAAGAAAATTAATTACTGAAACCACCCTCATATTGTCCTGTCCCTAACAGCAAGCAGTTTAAAAAAGTGTCTTCTCTGCAGTAACACCTTTAAAAATAAAGTGATATGCATATTTTTGCTTTTGTTGAAAATCTTTACTTTTATCAGGCACCACACACCATGAACATTGTCAAAAACTAGTAACTTTTATATTCTTGCCTATATTCTGACAATCTGTTCATCCAGGAAAGAAATGATGAAAACTTTACTAATTCTTTGAATATTAACCTTTAATCTTAGTCAAAAATTGAATGAAAATACAATATTTCTATGGAAACCCCAGTATGTGTCAGGCACTTCCTTCCCTTTGACCCAACTCCATTTCATCTTCTTTATTGAAACTGTTATTTAGGAGAGGGGGAAAGCAGGAAAGACAGACAGCCAAAAAGGACAAAGAGCCAAATCATATTCAGAATTTTTGCTCACAGCAAGAGAGGGTTGAGATTGTGGATGCAAACATAGGGCCCTATTGGCAAGGGTAGGATGTTTGTACGGCATGAAGGAACTACAGGTTCAAATCTTTACATTTTGAAATGTCTTTATTTCACACTGCATTTGCAGAAATGTGTTCATATCTTTAAAAATGTACTGAAATTTCTGATTTTCAGTCTAATTTCGGAATAAGATTTGCAGCACTATATTTCATCCTACCTGCTTTATCCCTGGCCAGAGTTAGAGCACTTCTCCAGTAGTGCTTAAGAGAGAAACACAAGGCCCTGAGACTCTACATCTGAATCAGGATATGTTTTATCGGGAAAACCTGTGTATTTCTGATGAATGCTAAAAGCAGTGGAAAAAAAAGAGATAGAACTCTAATGCATTTTAGCCAGCAGAAATAAATCTCATTTGTTTATCTTCAGCAGTTGATGGGTTGAATAACTGGTTCAGCACTATTTGCCACTCATTCTGACACCATCTGAAGAATGGATTGTTTCTTTCATTTTTTTGTCTGTATTCCTGTGTGAATATTTTCTTCTTTGTCCTTTTCTCTCCTCTTTCCTTCTCTCGCTTCTTTGCATACAGTCATGCAGAATGCTTGTCATCCATCAATTGAGTTGTTTGGTCATAGACATTAATGGCTTTAAACCGTAAGAGAGCAGGTTTAGATCAGATATTAGAAAGATATTCTTTACTCAGAGGGTGTTGAGGCACTGCTATAGGTTGCCCAGAGAAGTTGTGGATGCCCCATCCCCAGAAGTGTTCAATGCCAGGCGAGATGGGGCTCTGAGCAGCCTGGTCTAGTGAAAAGTGCTCCTGCCTGTGGCAGAAGACTTGAAAGTAGATGACCTTTAAGGTCCCTTCCAACCCAAACCATTCTATGATTCTATAATTCCCAAAGAAAGTAAAAGACGTTCCAAAATAAAATACAAAAACTAGAAGCTTACAATGACCTCTTAGTATGAATGAGCAGGAGAAGAAAATGAATGTTGAGGAAAAAATGTCTTGTTTACAAACATTTATCTTCAATTATTAAGTATTTATGGAGGAAAATAGCCGTAGATACATGATTGGCAAATTGGCTTATGTTTAAATAATGTGTCTAAAGTTTGACTGAGCATGGAAGTTCATCTTTAAATAAACAAATGGTACCATAATGTTACAGTCATGAAATATAAACAAGCCCCAGTCATGGTATCTGCCTGCCACACTAAAGTTGTGCAGAAACATCTGAGTTTCCTTAAGCTCTTTCAGTGAACTGTGAAGAGGTTCGTATCAAGGAAAGTCACTGAAGTGTGTTACACTCACAGCTTTTCCTTTCATTGCATCTCAGTATCCAAGTCTGTTGGTGAACTGAGGTTGCTGAGAGTGGAAATAAAGGAGCATTACCTAATGTCACCTGAAAACCAGGTAACTTTATCTCTCCAAACACTTCAGCTCTTCAGCAGTCATTGTGGAATCACACATAAGGTGCCTTCAGTTGCCATACCCTCTTTGAGGTTCAGGAGACAGTGGCAGAAACAGGCAGGTGAGCAGGGAGTTTTGTTTGGCTGATTTGCTGGGTTTGTCTCTGTTGCTGAGCCCGTTATTACAGTGTGAACTGCTGGCAGCTGTCCATCTGTCTGGTCCCCATTCCTCATGGTAGCGCATTTGCACTGCCAAGCATCTCATCCCTGTTTCACTGTTATGAGGACTGATAGCCACAAGAGGATTTTCTATCTGCTTTTTGGGGAAGTCAGTTTAGAAAGGTGATGCATGCAAATCTGAAAAGATTTGGACTTGGTAACTGTGATGAGAAAAATATTCTAGAATAAATGAATTAATGTCTGTTAGCCTACAACCAGATTTGCCCTGTGACCAAAATGTTGATAGGGAAAGCTGCAGACATTCTTCAAAGGATAAATATTACTTGCACTCTCAGAAATGTAGGACTTGGGAGAGAAATTGATTCTTCTTCCTCACATGTCCCCTTCCCCTCTTCTAAAACTTGCTCCTCTAGCAGATGGGTTTAGCCTTCCTGAGAGGCACAGCTGCAGCTGGTTGCACAGTGAGGAGCTGCCTCAGGGCCACTATAGGCCATGGAGAGCTCACTGGAGTGAGACTGTGACCCTGAACCCAGTATTTAAATCAAATATAAAGCAGAGTCCAGCATACTCTCGCCAGTCTTACTGAACAGTAGATTTGTGTTCTCAACAGGCTGAAGTTCCCCAATCATAATTTTATACATAATTTTAAAAAAAACTGTAAGAAGCAGTTTCTTTTTTTTTTTTTTTTCAATTCATAGTGTGTGAAGAGCATATTTACCACTTTGGGAAAATGACATGAAAAAATACATTTGTAAAAGCAAGAGAAATTCTACCAAAGGTGATGAAAATGAGGAGACACTCTCCACCAGGGCAAATAGGGTACCACTAGTGAATAGTCTCTGTCCGTCTATCCATGCTTGGACAGCCTTCTTGGAGAGTCCAGTTCACAGTGCACAGAAGGTCTGACTCATCATTCTTTTATACTTTGTGAAGTTTTCTCCACAGGTATGAACTGGGAGTGAATGCTACCAACCATACCATAGTACTACCTACCTGCTTACGTCCATGGCAGTCCATTGCTTTGTTCTGGGCAATGGTGAATGACTTGAAAGCTTCAAGAACACAAGGAATCAGATCTGAAGCATTTTAAGGACTTTTCAGACCACACTGCAAACAATGGAGTGTGCTATGGAAAGCATTTTTAGCTTGGGGAATGCAGATGAGAAAACATAGGGATCGAGCAATTAAAAGCCTTGATTCCCCCCTCCCACCTCCAGCATATGGCAGGAAATTGGACTGGAATCAAGTGATGTCTCTCCTTGGTGGAGTCTGACTTCTGACCTCTAAGACAATGGAGTCACAAGCTATCCTGAGGCTTGATTGAGAAGCCACTTCAACATTTCCATAAGTCATTCTGCCATTGCAGATCTGTCACAATTTTGTCATAAAGTTTGCAGAATTCTGTTGACATTGTGTCATCTCAATAAATGCAAAGGGAAAAAAAATGAGTCGGGGCAGGTGCGAGCACAGATTTCAAGTCTAATGCGTGGGCTGCTGCATGTCTTCTGACATAATCTAGGCTCTCATACTTGATGTTTTTCTGGAGCCGTGGTGAACTCTTCCATCCTTTAAAGCGATCAACCTCATTTGACTAATTTGAGAAGAAAAAAAAAGAAAGAAAAACACTTCACTTCCCCTCTCAAAGCATCCTCGGCCAACTTGGATCTTTAAAAAAAGTAACTTAACGATTTGGGGCCTGGTTGTCATTTACATGAAGGTCACTTCACACTGATCTGGCTGTGTAAATGGGCCATAAGTTACTTCTACGCCCACTTGAAAGACCTCTTGTGCTTGCCAGAATGATGTAAAATAGCCTCAATGTAAGTGAGAATTCAGGCTCTTATTTTTAAAGCACTATCCCTTTATGGCAATGCGTCAGTCAAGCACATTATATTCCACTCATAATCCTAATGGAAGCCTGCAGCATGCAGAAGGCAAACAAAATGGCCACTGACAGTATTACAGCAACAACAACCAGGACAGGCATGTTCCACTGCAGAAGGACCCACAGCTTCCAAAATACCTAAATAACCCACCAGTTTTTAACACCTGGCTAACTCTATTGACTACTTGCTTGAACACATCATCACATTGGTAATTTCAGGCCTCTTATCACAGGAAGGTGCAACCAACCAAGATGCAAGACATCTGCTAGCATGAGCATGGTCAGACCTTTCCACGACTGCAGCTTTAGTGGTTGTGTTTCTCTTGTGCTTGGTCCAGCTGTGGTGGGATGGCATTTGTGTGAGCAAGTTGACAGTTGCAGTTGCAACTGCTGCAGTTAACAACTGTATCTACAGCTGAGAGGCTGTTCATGCCCTTCTGTACGCCAGCAGCTTGGTGCTGCGTGGCTCAGTTTGCACAGAGGCCTTGTCAGCTGTGGTGGTGCCTTTGGCTTATGTTTAACAGAACCAAGTTGAAATTACTTGTATCAAATGGGCTAATGAACAAGCAGCAAGCAGGAAGAAGCTTCAGAAACTTTGGAACTGGTGAGATTTCACACCAACATGAATGGGTTTCATTGCTTTTTACCTTATCCTTCAGTCATCCATCTGGTTGTATTTGAAGAGAGATTTAATATTCTTTGTAGTAGCTGCATTTGTGACCTGAATGCTTTGTGTGAGAAACAGAATGAGGTAAGTTAGGAATGAAATACAAGTGGCAAGAATTGAGAAAATAATTTGTTTAGGTAGAGTTTGGTGGCTGTATTGCATTTAAATGCACTCTAAACCCCAAAGAGAGCTCAAAGGGGTTAGAAACAGAGAGCTCAAACTGAATTGTGTGAAACATAATTTGAGCCCAGTCCAGACTTCAGTTTTGTGGGCCCTGGGAGAGCTAACACATTCAGATCCCCAGGCAGATGCCTCCCAAATCTCCATCACTAATCCCCTAGAAGCCTTCTGTTATTCTCTCATCTCCATCAGGCTGAAACAAACCTCCTCACCTTTGTGTAGCTCCCAAAGCAGGCAAACTCAAATTGTCTCTTAACTTTTGGAAGGAGATGGCAAAAACAAAATCCACATTAACTAGTTTCAATCAGTGTCTACTAGTCCCACTTGTGCATCATTTCAGTTAATGGTATTGTATTTAATAAAAATATTCCATTTAATGCCACCCTTTTAAAACTAAATGTTTCTATAAAAAGGCACAGACAAAAATCCATTTTTTTTCCTGACATGCACCTCAACCATTATGCATTTGACCTTTATTCCTCTTATTCTTATTTTAAGGTCTCTTATTTATCACCCTAAGCAGTGGGCTTGTATAAATCAGGTCCCATTCCCTTAGAAGTAATTATCAACCAGGGAGTTGTAATTTTGACTTGGATCTCTTTATGTGCAAAGTATGAAAAACAAAATATCCACATATTACTGCACCTCCAAAGTATGAGTGTCAATACCTTGGAATATTCTTAGATATTTCTTTAAGACAAGATGGGAGCTGCCTGACAACTGGGAACTTTCAAGTGCCAGTGTTGCATCCTGCCGCCCTTGAGGCTCCGGGTTTCTGCTACATGACCAAGAGCTGAATGGGGCCAGCATGAGGCTGCTGGGCATACTGAGAGAGGAGACATCCCAGGGACTACCACTGGACCTTTCCCAGCCCTGCTCCCCCGTGCTGCAATGGCCTGTATCAGCTTCAACGCGTGGGCAACTTCCAGCATCTCACACCAGCCCTGCTCTCTGAATCATACAGTATTTACCTCACGGCTCTCAGCTTAGAGCTATGACTTGTAAAATGCAGGTTGTAGGGTAGGAACTGTGTCCTCAGCCAACCAGAAAACCATTCTTTGTGCAATCTTCTTTGTGTAAGTGTGGATTGTCATGTCTAGAAATGGCAATCATGAAAGTCCAGCAGGCAAACAGAAATAGCAATGCATGAATTGTCATAAATGACATCACTACAGCACACACTGAGCATCCCATGTCATCAGAGATGCACTTTCTTCCACTTCTTTTATATGCTGAAAGTCCAAAGCCAACTCTAATGCCAAGAAGTGTTTTTCTTTAGAGCTGCTTTTATATTTGTAAAAAACCAGTTGGACATTTGTCAGGGCAAAACCGAATTTCTCATCTGGGGTAATAGCTTTTAGTTCAAAGGCCGGAAAGGAATACGCAGTGATTTCACTAAACTCCCCCAAAATGTAGCTCTCTAAGGAACATGTTATCCTTTCTTTCCCTTCCCTAAAGAAAAACTGCAGTCGCACCACACACTTCATCGGTGATTTGCAAATTTGACATATTTTATTTCAACCTCATCCAGGCACCTTCCTGCCCATCATAACACTCTTCTCACAAGAATGATACAAATTTTGACTGAAAAAAGATCACTGTGAGGTGACTACTTGTGTTTTGTTAATAGCCATGTCAAATGGTTAATGCATATAGACAATAAAGTTACTTTTTATTGCCCAGCTCCTAGCAGAAGGACAAGTACTTCCATTGCTTCTCTTCTTTGGTGTCTCCCTGACATTCCCTGAAATGCTCAAGAAATTCCATGTCCAAATGAAAGTGCCGAGTGAGGGAAAAGAAGGTAGGAGATAATCCGAGGAGACAATGTGACAATAATAATACAAGAACTGAAGGCACCTGGTCAGTATCCGGGCAGTGAGCCTGGGAGAGGTGTAACAGATTGATCTGGTTCTGCTCTACAATACAGACTTCACTGGTCTCATATATCACATCAGTTACCAAACAAAGTTTGTGCTGTGTCTAGAAAGGGTGCTGGAGGCTTCTGTTCTTCTGACTTTTCTGTTTTGATGTCCTTTCCACAGACACAGTGAAAGAAGGGAACAGAAAATATCAGTCCTGGGAATGCCTATTGTTCATGAAGCAAAGTCAGACCAGAATTATGAGAAAAGCTGCAGAAAGCAAGATGGGGTGGGACACATGGAGCTTGTGTTCCAGAATAGCACTAGTGTCACCCTCTCCTCCCTCCCTAGCAGGACCACAAAAATGGCCCCAGCTGGCCCTGCTCAGATACAGAACTTCTGGAAGCCACAAGCAGCCCTGGACATTTTCTGCCTTTACATATGTGAAAACAAAAACTAGAGATACTTTTAAAAATGTTGAGTGGAAGTGCAGCATCAGCTTCTTATCCTCCTTTTGGCTTAGAGGTCCCACGAACAAGCTTCAAATCTGGGACAGGATACAGAGACAGATATGCCCCTCCAGCTTTTTTTCAAATATCCAGAGGATATTTCAAAACCATAATTTTCTCCTGTCTCCTTAATTTCCTCACCTGTTTTCCAAACCTGGGGCTTCAAATCAGCTTATTCCAAGGAAACGGAGGTCCGATTTTAGTGACAGTTTTCTCTTACTCAATTTACCTGCTGCTGCTATCTCTGTTATTGTATCCATTCCTGTTTTTCAATCAAACACCCAAACAGCCAGCCTCCCAAGAACACACCACTCCAGTTTCACTTACTGTCATGACTTAATAAGCTCCAGCTCCAAAAGGTGTTTTTCTCATGAGATTTTTTTGAATCAAATAAGTGTCTTCTTTCTTGCTAGTTCTGGCGTGATTTGTAACTTCACCTGTCATAGTTCAGACTAAGGGGCATCTATCTCTCTGCACAAACAGAAACCTAGCAAAAAAAGTCAGGTTCCAGCCCTCTGCTACTCATGCAGCTGCTGGGACCATCACCCAGCCAGGAATTAGAGGCAGACTGCACAAAACAGCAGGAAATAAAAGTTAGTGCTGATCATGGCAAATTCCAATGCCAACAAAAAATAATGAACAGGGCATACCCTCATCACTTTCTAAGTGAGTAGTGCCAGCTATCACTAAGATCTCACTGGAGGACATTACACTCTATTTTGCCTCTTATCCCATGCTATCTGCCCACTGTTCCTCCATTCCTCCTTTTGGACAGGACAGGACAGGACAGGACAGGACAGGACAGGATGGAACAAGACAGGTCTCATAGCCAATTAAACCCTGTTATTTATGCCACAATGCCTATGAACTTGGCAATCTTTCTGCCGGTAAATAGACAAGTTGTTAAATTACTTTTTTCTTCCATAAAGGTTAGCCATAGGTGGACAAAGGTGAGTTAATTCTAATACTGGCAGCTGAGTTACACATGCTATGCACACACACATGCACAAAAATCCTCATTATTAAATCACAAAGCAATTAAAAAATTAAAAATTTCATAAGACCCCACATAAAAGAAATACAAGTGTTTAATGATGGATTATAAAGTGAAAGTGAGAAAAAAGTAAAAGCTCAGCTGTCTCAGGGGCTTCCCTTGCAGCCTGTGATACTGATTTCTGTCTTCGCCCTCACACAAGCCGCAAGAGCTAATAAATTCCTGGCTCCCCTGCCTGGGAGCCAAGGCCGATTAATATCTGCCTACCTTGTTACCTAATTCATTATGGAATAGCAGTTAATTTGATTTGATATTATTTTAATAAAATTCTGTAATATATTAGATTGTTTCAGGCTATCAAAATAATTTTCCAATTATTACGGTTACTCAAGCAAGTCTTTTTTTCCCTTCATGAGCGGCAGTTGGTCTGACTCAGAATACATTAGCTCCTACAGCTTCATCCTGGCCAGAGGAATACGAAGTATATGCATGATTACACCAGAAATATTATTGCCAGTAATGTGAGCCTGCAGATCAAGGCACAGAGTCCAGATTGATGTGCAATTACAGGCCCCCATGATGTCATGACATTGCTGATTGCTCTTCATCTACAAATGAGTTAATGCACTAATATACATATACACAGTTACACACACACATATGTGGAAGCATGCATGCATGCAAGTATCTGTTATCTTCTGTATCCTGATACTAGTATTTGAGGGGCAGCAGTACACGAAGGCAATGTGGGATAGATGCTGCGTCTCACAGGAGCTTGTGTCACTTGCTCCTGGCATGGACAGTGCCAGTCTGGCCAGCAGGAGAGGGTGGATGAGTTTTCCAAGCAGTGGGAGCTGCCTTTTTTTGCTGTCGTTACTCTTGACCACTTCAACAGATACCAACGTAGGTATTACATTCCTACTGAGGAAACAAACGTCAGGCTGCTCTTTTCTCTTGGTTATAGCAAATACGTAAGAGACAGAGAAAAGAAAGGACATGGGTGGAATTTGATTGAAATAGGAAAAGGCAGCCTAGACAAAAGAGCAGGTGCAAACACAGCCATTCCATTTGCAGATGCGCTGAATGTCATAACATTTCTGCCTGGGTACATACCCAGAGAGCATCTTCGTCATATGCTTATGGGGTTGAGAGGGTGGCATACCAAACACCTTCATGGCTTGATCCCAGTCCCACTGGACTGGGTCATCATCTTCATTAGGGGCAGAACTGGGTCTGCATTACTAAATTTACAGAGTGCAATCAACAGCACTAGAACTGATTAGCTGCTATGTCTCACTCCTTCTACAGTACTTCCTGAAGGGGCTTCTGTTCACATGAACATACAAAATATCTGTACTTCCATGCTATAAGCAATAGGGTCCTGAATTCTAAATGGTGGAAAATGTTTTTTCCTCAAAAATAAGAATTGATGGGACCAGTTGTATCTCTTTTAGATCACCATTCCATTAATACCCTGACACAATCCCTGCACTCCTGAAGCAGTCTCTGACCCTACTGGGGCTCATCTCATGTCAAGCTCATAAAAAAAGTTCATGAAGGATTGCCATCTTGCCATTCTGTTCTACCATTTCCTTGCCTGGATTGAAAAAAGAAGTGCAAGCAACTGAGTTTAAGTTGCCGATCATTTTTAAGTGATGGTTTTCTGCCTTATACAGTACATCACAGTTTCTTTTTCATATTCTGCTTCCAAAAGTGGTTATTCCCATTCCACTCAGTGCTCTTAGAAGAGTGGTGGCTGACCCATGGGATGTATGTCAAATATGATTTACAACCTTTTTCATGCTTCAGCAGAACTCAGCAGAAGCATAAATGGATCAGAACACACCATACATATGTGAGGAAATACAACTTCTTTTTGTTTCAGTGTTTGTAAATTGCCTTATTATTTCCATTGCTTAGCTATCATTAAGAGCATGAAATAGCCTTGTTAATCACAAGATGTTGCAACAGCACTTATTGTGCAAAGAGTTTATTATTGCAAGTAAACTATATGCAACCTCCAAGGGAAAGCACTGCCATATCAAAGGTAGAGGTTAGTGCAACTTTTTCCTACCGTGCATTAATTTTTACTAATTTATGTTCATATAATTTATTTTGGTGGGTTTAAATTGCTGAGACGAAAATGATATTTTCTACCAAAAGGCTATTAGTGAAAGATGAAGGGATGGTACAGATGCCTAATATGAGGCTATTTGCCACTCTAGTCCTGGACAGCAAAAATGTTTCTAAGTCTTCCTTCTAAAATCATAGCATTTTTCTACAAACTACACTTTTGCTAACCCTTACAGGATAAAAATATAACAAAATTATTATCTTGTCATAAAATTCAAGTACACAAAAGACTCCGGAAGAATTCACGGTTTTAAATGCATCCATTTCCAAAAGGAAGCTTCTCATACTTCAAGCTTGGATTAAAGTCTGTCTCTCACCATTTTTTTTAATATGCAAGCTTTTTTAGATGAGCAATATTTTTTTTAATATTAATATGTTTTAAATGTGTCCATCACATTTTAAAAACAGGAAAAAAGACTTACAAAGGCTCCTGACTTTATTTTTTTAAAAAATCCCAATGTCATTAATCATAACTAAAGTTTTTCAGTCACTCAGTATTAGTGATGCTGAAGTGAATTAACTAAAAGGCTTTCATGCTTCTTGATCTTATATCCCATGCCTGAAACCCTCATTCATTCAAATTTCTTACTCACGTAAGTTGTCCTATTGAAGTCGATGT
Organism: Oriolus oriolus; assembly: GCA_013400235.1. Classification (NCBI taxonomy): domain Eukaryota; kingdom Metazoa; phylum Chordata; class Aves; order Passeriformes; family Corvidae; genus Oriolus; species Oriolus oriolus. The sequence continues at coordinate 89,281 of VXBT01001580.1, read as the reverse complement.
ATCTCAGCATGTAAGTGGGGTTTGAAGAGAGGCCTTTGGTATATAAAAGTGGAAAACAGAGTCGGTTCTCATGATTCTTGCATAGAAACTGGTAGGTTTACATTCTTTTCAACATCTCTAATGCATAATCATCTAAAATGATTTTAGATCCTAGAAATTGCTACAAGATGGTTATAAATTCTTTGTGTGGACAACTTTTCCATTTGGTGGTAAAACTGGAAGGCCTTATCACTCTTTTATAACTTTCTATATAATTTTTATGAAGGCAAACATAAGGCATCAAAGACTGCAGGCTAAAAACTCCTCTGTGATCCAAACCAAGTGGCAAAATTAAGTCCTGAAAAAGTTAAGAAACACATCTGGTTTATGGTCTGCTTAGGCGACTTGGCCTGAGAACATAGCACAGGAGTAGATTGATGCAGAATAAGGCTCAAATTTAATAATCAAGCTCGGTTACTGAATACAGCTATGAAGATGGATAAAACGCAAAGTTTGTATTACATGTCTCCACTCATCACGTAACAAAAGAACATGAAATAAGGGGACGTTTTGAGACAAAAAGAATGGTCTGTGCTGAAAAGGCGTCAGATGTAAACAATATGGGATAAGACTTTAATACAACAATAACCAAGGAAGAATGTGGTGTCCATTGCGTGGTAGTGGGAAACGGACCTTAGGCCCAAGCTGCTGTCACTCTGTACATGTGCTTCTTTTTATGCAAGTGACAGATCACAAAACCCTTTGTTACTTGGCTTCCAGGAAAGGGCTCTGCCAGCACATTACCACTGTAGAATCTCTGTTCTCCACCCTTCTTCCTCAATCCACCCTTCTTCCCTCTGGGTAATTATCTTCTTGGCTGGCCAGCAGGGTTGGTTTGGTAACTCTCTATTCTTCTTGTACTTCTCCGATCAGAAGTCCTGCAATACAGCCCATCTTAAATGACATGCAGGAGAAGGGAAAATTTAACTGAAAAATCACAAGCTGTGCTACTTTAATCACTATTATTATATACATTGTCTGGCTATTGCATCTTCTGCAAGTCACAGGACTGAAAATCCAAGAAGCATCAATAACTCTGGGATCCTCAAAGGTTCTTCCAAATATAAGCTTGAATAACGGGAGCTGAGATATGGAGATTCCCTGATAGAGGGGAAATCCTGAAAGTGATATAACCCCGGGGAAATGTTCTCACAATAACTGATGACAGCCCCGACAGAGAAGATTTAATGCGGTTTTATTCTATGGTTGGGTTCTCTGAATTTCCCTGTGAAAGAGTGTGGCCACACTGAAGATTTATCTTTCGAGATATCCATCTTAGGTGTGTGCATGACTACCCACCTCGGTGCTTGAGTGTCCTGCTTTCATGTGCTAACCTGCCAGCATCCCTTCAAAACTGCCTGTCCCAGCTGGCCAGACTTGTGCAAGGTCTGTGGGCATCCTGACCTTCCAAACATCTTTCCCTATGAACTGCTAGGTAATATAACCAAGGAATATCCCCTTACTAATGTGCTCCTTTGCCCTCTAACTGCTGTTGTACTTGGTGAAACATAAGCACTCTGTAGTCCAGGCTGCTCAGAACTAAATCCTCTTTATCAGATGTAATGCCTTGGAGAAATGTTTTAGATGTTTTTGCACAGTATTCCTGCTAAATAAGTGCCATAGTATTTTTCTGGGATTTTTGGGTTCTGGTTTGTTTTTTGTTTTTTTTTTTTCTTATGAGCACATCACAGTATTTTCTTTCAGTAACTTTCCTTCTTAATATATTTCAAGAGTACATGGACTCAGTTTCTCTGTTTCTTTTTTGTTGTTTTATTGAAGACTTCAAATGGATACCTATGTACAAGAGGAACAAAACCCTGATGAGGTCAGTCTGTATGGAGAAAGCCTCATGCAGTACAGTGATTAATGCTTATTTTTCTATAGAAGAAAAAATATAATCAGCATCCTGATAAAAAATAATGGTCAGATAAAGGACAGTTCAGAACACACCCACAAGGAGGGAAGAGCAGAATGTATGTTAATCGGTTCACAAATGTTTCCTGGCTTCTGAAAAACAGAAGTATTCTCCATGTTCAGGGGCCTCTACAATTAACACAAGTAAGGGAAGTTCTATGAAAATAAATGGTACATGTTCCTTTTCCACATACTGGGGCACAAATCATGTGGAATGGTTGAATGTGCTAGATGAAAAAAATACAAAACCATTGTCAAAAAAGAATCAGATTTTCTCTCATGTTAAATTTTGAATTCTGAAATACAGGTTCTTAAGGAAATTACTAATTATATCTGGTTATGAAAGGCTGAGTCTTCAGGTTTTATAATATGCACATTAGAATAAAATGTATACACGTAACTGACTTCAGATTAAACTAACAGAAGCTCTTTTAGTGGTTGAGAGAGAATGAAAGAATAAAGGTTAGCAGCACTGTCAAAGATTTCTAGAAAAGAAACCAAGTGCATGCTCTGCCTTAAGTCTTCCTGTGTAACTTTTGACGAGCCATTGAATATTCAAGTTTCCTAGCTGTAACACGAGGGCAATACCATTGCCATTTTCATGTGGGTGGTTAGAGTGTGGACAGGTTGAGATAATGACCTGCTCCTGAAATGGGCCTCCAGAACCAGCCGTACCCTCAGCAGTTTATCCTCCTACTCAGCAGAAAAGGAGAGGCAGTGATCCTGGAGATGAGTGGTTGCACAAGAGACATAAAAGTAAGGTAATTAAAAATCATTGGGTAGAACACTGATGAGTAATTGCATTCTCCTTACTTAAAAAAAATAACTCCCTGAAGTTTCAGTTGGATCTAGGATTTTTTCCTTTCATTAGAGGACAGCAGGCGTAGTGCTATATCGCTGTGCGTTGTTAACGAGTTGCCATGCTTCTCCTTAGCAATTGATTGGCAAAGGGATTCCCTTTAGTACGTAAAACACTTTGTGGCTCTCTGAGGTAAAAGAATATACAGATGGAAAATCAGACATACCTGGAAAGGCCTGATTTCATAGGAAGGTTTCTGTGGAAGAGAGCAGCAGGACCTGGTTACCTGCAGGAAGTCTCAAGCCCAGCAGTGCAACCACACTCACTGTCAGTGACTGCCCTGGTTGTTTCCTTGGTGGAACAGGCAATTACATAGATTTGTCAACACCTAAATCTGTGAGTTTGGCTTGGGTAGAACAGTCGCTTTTGCCTTCAGATCAGTAAGGTCTTTTCCATAGTTTGTTCCACCAGCCCTGTCCTGTAAGAGGTAAGCTCTTGAGAGGGCCAGTAGTAAATCATCTGGAGAGAAGTCGGGAAGAAATGCTTGAATCCATTTCAGCTATTTGTAAAGGAATCCCATATCTAAAGAGTGAGCATTTTCAGGACTCTCACAAGCTCTGTGTCTCTCTTAGAAATCTCCAGGCATATGGGGAATCCGGTAATTCTACTATAAGCAGTTACTGGTTTTATTCTGAACTTCTTGCAGAGGTTATGCTGTATCTCAACATGCAGATCTATGAGTTAAATACTCGGCTTATCTTTAGGGCACAAACTGACGTGAAGCAAATTCTCAGCTTCTTATTGAATAGGAGGAACTCAGTAAAAAGAGCAGGACTGCCAACAGAACAAGAAGCTCTTTCAGCAGACTGGTACCATCAAATAGTTAGATGGGAAGACAACGCTGTGGAAAATATTGTAAAAATTACTTCTTCTTAGAAAAAAAATGAAAGAAAGTGATGATTTCCCTCCAGAGAATGAATACGTCTTCTTGCATAACCAAGAATTGCTCTTCTGGGTTGTTTTTTTTCAAGCAGAGAATCTGCTTTGGAGACAACTTGCTGCTTGTCATCATTTCAATTTCCTGTAAATTCTTTTCCCGTTTAAAAAGAGATCATATAAACATGTAAAGTCACTTCACCCCTCTGTTGAGGTTATGGTGATTTGCATAGTAGTTATGGTTGTTAAAAGAGGATGGACTGAAAACAGGTTCTTCATTTTTACATTAAACATGAATCATAAATTAGGAAAAGTAGAGCATAAAGAAAAGAGAAAGAAGTCCTGGCACACCTGTAGTCTTCAAATATTAGATTTCTTATCAATCTATTCTAGTCTCTAGTTTCTAAACTCACTTGCCAGCATAACATCTGAATGTTATATGAGAATAAATGTCTTGTACTGCTTTCTCAAGCTTCGGCCATTCTGGGAGAAATGGAGCTGATATAGGAAACAAGTCCCAGAAAACCTGTGTAGGTAAAAGAGGAGGTATCAGAATTTGTGATGATCTTTCATTCCCAAGAGTTTATACTGCAGGCTTGGAGTGAAACTCTCACAACACATGAAAAGATATTAACTTCCATGAAATCTTATATACTCACATGACTTCAGCTGGGCATATACCAGCAGAGAGTTCTAGAAGTGAATAAGTATTAAACAAGGCAGGGTGGCACCTCCACTTAAATTTTCCATGTGATTTTCTTTTTCAAGGAGGTCAAGAGAATGATAAATGAACTCAAAAGACAATGAATAACAAAAACCACAAGGGTATTTTGAGATTTGAGTTTTAAACACCAGAATGACAGATTGTGAGCTTAATTATAGCAGAGTAAATCTGAAGTAAATCCATCTACATAAAATCAAAACTGGAATCACTGAAGTCAGTTACTCTGGATTTAGAATACCATGACTGAGATTAGAATTTGGCCTATGCTGTTTAAATAAGGTCAATATATATGAATGAAAACAGAAATCAAGGCAGCAGAATGCAGAGAAACTGAGGTGATAAATAGAATGGAAGAGTTTACAGATGAGGAGAGAATTACTTATTCTTAGAAGAATAATAAAGATGATTAAGAGGTGACAGGACTGAGGTATTTAAACTGGCTGAAGATTATTATAAAATTAAGCTTGATGATCTATTTGAGTTTGTTGAAGATAACAGAACTAGAGGATTTAAGTTTAAGTAAAGTGGGAATATATATTAGAAGAATTTAAGGAAGTACTATTTTACAGAGACTGATAAAAAGATGGAAGGTACTTCATATTCAAATGTTAGAGACATGCTGCATTAATATTTAAGCAAATGCAGTAAGACTATCTGCAACCTAATGCAGTTAAGTGGTATCAGTCAGTTTTCTACTTGCAAATAACCAATCATTTTTACGGAGAGCTAATTTCCACTGATTATTTCTTCACCCGAATAGCTAGATGAAATCAAAGATACAGAGCTTACAGCTGCTCAGGTTTTTGGAGCAATGTCAGTTTTCACTAGGTGCAGATCTGGTCCTGTGTTTTTCTTTCACTAGCAAGACTGGCAGACTCTCTCCAGCCCCAGGAGCTTGGTTGCACGCACCATCAGGGTGGCATGAGGAAGCTTACACGTCTGCTGTCCACACATAACCTGTTTGGTGGGTAATTAAAGGATTTTAAACCCCAACACAGTCAATCTGGCACCTTTCAACAATCCAAACTGACAGGAGCAGAAGACAAAAAACAAAGAGCGCGTTTAATACTTGTTGAAACAGAAAAAAAATAATTATGTGGAAAAGATAAATAAGACTTATGAACAGTGTATCATTGCTTTTTCATATCTCTGAATCACTACTGAAGAAGACAAAGCTCAGCCTAATGCCCTACCTCCAAACATCTCCATATATAAACTTCTGCCTTCCCCAATTCATGCAGCTCTGCTATAACTCTGCTCAAGTACATTTTTCATGAAGGTGAATGACCACTGAGTCTAATCGGTGTTGTGCATGCCTGCAAATCAAAAGGTAAACCTGGAAAAGACCAAATAAGGAAATAACCCAACGGTTTACTGCAATAGTCCCACTTTACATTTGGTCCTCCTCCTCCCTTACTTTCCCAGCTCCACAAGCCCTACAAATGGGATTAATCAAGAGAAAGTTTCAAGTCAGTTTAAAGAATGGCAGTGGGAGGGAGTGTTAATATTTTATCATTTTCTCTCATATCAGATTATAATATAAGACTCAGAGGAAGTATTATGTCAGGCATATGTAAAACCTCAACCCAGGTCAGTTCCTTAAGGATCACCTTTTAACTCCGACTGCAGGGCTCCAATGCTGTTATGTGAATATGCCTTACACAACATGTTGGAAAAGTCTTGTCAAGAGGGCTTCGTAAAGGGTTGCTTTTTGGTAAGGAAGCATGCAGTTCAGATGGGAGGTTTGAGGTTGAATGTCCCCAGGACACAAACGCTCCAGACTTTGTTGCTCCCCAGCAATTACTCTAACCCCTTTAAGCTATCACCACTCCCAGATCAGTTTGAAAAATTGCAGAAAACCTGTCATTCACAGAGAAGGGAAGGGCAGGAAAGAGCACTGCTCCATGAATCCAAGCTTCATGAAGTGGGGACTTGCAAGGTGGGCAGAAAAACTGAGGAGATAGATGGGATTTCAAATTATCTGCCATTGTTTTCTCCTTTGTGAATCTATGTTGCTACCTATTTTCTTTTGCCCCATTTGGTGCTGGCTCCATTCCATTTCATTTAAGCAATTAACTGATTGTGGGAAGCAATGTTGCTCTCGATATCTCACATAACTGATGAAAAAAGCTGACTGTCTTCATAGGGAAATTCAACTTTTGTTCAGCTGGGAGCTAAACTGGCTTTTACACCTGCACTTGTCTTTCCCCTGAGCATATAGGAGGACTACACTGGCTGTACTTCTAAATCAAATATCTGTTAAATTTCTAGCTAGACCCTTAGTGTGTGATTGCTGAGTCCAGTCCCAAGGCACCTGGGTCTGTTCAAAAACTGTACAGTGCAGGTTTGTGAATTTGACTTCTGAAACTTGACACGAAAAGTTATGTTAAAAATACTTTGCAAAGTACTTTTATGAATCTTTCCCAGGGTCACAGAAGTTATAAGTTGAACTCATTCCAACCATAACTTAGGTGATTATGCCAGTCACTGTAACATCTTTCTCTTTTTTAAAGTTTTCTTTCCTTGAAGAAAGAAGACTGATGTGATTATGTGGGAAGGCTGGCTTGCTGTCCCCACCCTTGAATATTTTTTCCCTGAATAAATCCACTGACCAATTTCAATCACATGCAAAATCATAAAACAGTAAAGTTTCAATGTGCTTATGAAAATCAGTAGGTAGAGTAAATTAAGATGATGCCTCCAGTGAAGAGAAAAAGAAAGAAAAATAGTTCTTTGTCAACTCTGTTTGACGGTGTCCAACTGGCTAATCAATGACAGTGTGATGATTTTGCTCAACAGGTATAAAAAAAGCAAGGATTGTGGGAGAACCTTCTACCATCTGCCAAGGAAGGGGAAGTTAGCAGGACAAAGGATTTTTATTTTCCTCTATATTGAAATACAGACTGAATTTGTTCCATTACTTATGGAAGAACTTGGTTTTTTTCAATGTGAGTGTGGTAGGTATGATTGTTTCTCACATAATTTCTTTTTTCACTATCATCTAGTAGGTAAATATAGGAGAAAACTGTAATTGCCTGAATAAAAATAATTAACTTTTATTTTAAATTTTGCTTACTTGAGATTATTTTTCGATTTGCACTTAATTATAAGGCAGCAAATGCATATTTCTTTTTGCACAGCTCCACTTCTGTATACAAAAGTCAAAAATGGAAAAATCTATTTTTTTGTAAACTACAGTTGGGAAGACAGCGAAAACAGTTTTAGGGGCATACTTAATAGATAAAAAATGTTATTACCTCTTGAGGCAAAATGCAGAACTAGTACAAACTCATTTGGCCAATTCACACTTGTTTGATATATTTCAAAAGCATGATTTTATGCTGGATCAGCTATCATCTCTCTTCCTGCAGCCGTCACCAGGCCAGGATAAACACTGCAGTGTATACTCTGATTAATTTGACATAAATACCGTCAAATTCTCATACCTGAGCCAGATCATGTTTTTTATGGAGGATGATCCAGGTGTGCACATATCTGGTATTAATGAGCACAGAAACAAGGTTTAAACTAGATCTTCCCTTTCAGTGTAAGTAAGAAATGGTAGCCAAGTATAAATTACTGGTTATAGTTCTCCTCTGATGATGGCCAGTTTTCCATATTCAGTCCAAGTATATGAGCATTTTAGTAATATATCCATATGATTCTCACTTTCCATTGCACTATCCCAAATATTGCACTGAGCCTGCTTTACTCCCAAATGATTATACATAATGGGCAATGTCTGGATGGAAGTGTGCTGCAGGGATTGTGAGCAAATGAGCTGTCTCAAACTTACAATGTGGGACTGCTCTACCGTTAACAGAATCTTCTGACATTATTTCAAGCAGTGAGATTATTAAGTGTCATACGGCTAAATAGGACGGGTCATTCAATGGAAATATCAGCAAATTCAGTCATATAAAAACATAGTACCAAGTGCTCTGTGTGACATTAGCCCATATCCCCCATAAATCTATAGAAGATCTCATTTATCATATATATATATATATATATATATATATATATAATTTTATGTGTGGCATGGTAAAACAATGCCAAATCTGTGCATAACAGCCTTTTCCTGCAGTGGGAAAGTCTCCACGCTTGGGCACTTTTCTTGATTCAAGAGACAAGGCTTTTAACAAGGCAAATTAAAAGGGAACTGGATAGTTTAAAGGGTATATGGCTGCTAGACAACCGGCAAGACATAGATCTTAAGAATATTCATATCATAGAGCTGATCATGAAGATTGGCCCACCTTTCTATGTCTGATCAAATGGCCTCAAATTATGTATATATGCAAAGTAAATAATTTTATGAAAGGCAGAAGATAACATAACCCAAAAATATCAAAACCGATACCTAATCTCTTCTCTTTGGGCTTCAAAGAGGCAGCTCTAGATCTTGGTAAAGCCTGATCTATTTACAACAGAAGCATTGTGCTTGAGGGGATGGGAACAAAAGAGAAGGCTTTGGGGTGGCCTACTTGTAGGCTTCTAGTGCCTGGCCAGAGCCTAAATGAACAATGGAGAGAAACTTTTTACAAGGGAATGGAGAGACAGAACAAGGGGGAATGGCTTCAAATTGAAGCAGAGTAGGTTTAATTAAGGTATTAGGAAGAAATTCTTTACTGTGAGGGTGGTAAGGCACTGGGTGGGACAGGGTGGCCAGAGAAGTTGTGGATGCCCAGTCCTTAGAAGTGTTTAAGGCCAGGCTGAATGGTACTCTGAGCAACCTGGTCTAGTGAAAGTTGTCCTAGTTCATGGCAGGGGGGTTGTAATTAAATGATAATTAAGGCCCTTTCTAACCTAAACCATTCTATGATTCTAATATTCTATCATTAATGTAACCCAGCTGGACCACATTGGATAACAAACACTAACTAGACAAAGTGGTGTCTCCATCTCAATGGGAGTCATCCCTTTCACTCTTTTCACTCAGTGAAAAGAAAAGCAGAGAAGACCAAGACAAAGTGAAGTAGTATCTTGTGGATGAAATATTGGATTATAACTCAGAGATACTCAAATTACTCCAGACCCCTTCACCAGCCCACTATGTGAATCTGTTGTTTCAAATTTGGCTTCCTGTGCCATACCATCTTTTCCCATTTGTTTGTAGTTTCTAGTGCAATGCAGCCTACACGTGTAGCTAAAATCAATAACAACAGTGTCATGTGATAGTGTAAAATCAGAGCTGTGTGCAGGAGGAAAGAAAATGTGCTGTGATAGTCTGCTCTACAATGAGACAGTGTTCCATGAAATCAAACTCATTAGGTATTTAGAAGGCTGGAAATAATATAATGCTAATGTCAAAAAGTGTTAATGCAAATAGTTTGATAATATTATTTTTATCTGGAACAAAATGGTTAATTCCTGTTTGCCCAGCCCCACCTGTAAACAACTGTTGATGTGAGATGTGCTGGGGAATGGGAAGCATTGAGTCTTTTAACCCACTGAGGAGGTTCTACCATTAAAAGGATGTAACAGAGCTGGATCTTATTTGCCAGCATTGCTTTGGAAACTGAGATGAAAGAAAGGATGCCTTTGTGATGAAGGGAAAGAATTATTCCTACAATGCAGGCAGTTCAGTTCCAGGCTAGTTCACCAATTCCCATCTGACCTTGTGCACATTTAAGCTCAGCCTCTCAGTGTGGGAGCCAAAGTTCCCCTATGGAAGGTGCTGAGGACAGAGGTGTATTACAGGTCCAGAGAGGGCTTGACTCATGCAGAGAGACTTTACTTTAAACATCATGGTCTGAATGACCCAGGGGTTTTCAAACAGCATCAAATCTCAGTACAGAAACTGAAAGGATGTACCAAGGAAAGATCTCTTCAATAGTTGCTTTTTCCCTATGCTTTCCTACGCTTTCATTACTGCCCCTGCCAGAGACAGGATACTTGAAAGGTTGTTCTTCTGCTGAGGAATGGTTGCTCTTCTGTTACAGCAATGTTTTGATATAGATGATTCAGTGCAGGTCTCAGATTCAGATCTCTGCAGGTCTCGGTTTTTCCCGTCCACCTTTTTTGTCTGTCTTCTCTAATTTGGCTGTAAGTTTGAATCCCAGCCCCACTGATTTATGGGAGTTTTGCCATTAGCCTCACTGAGCAAAGATTTGCTCTTACATTCTTTGAGCCCAGGACTGTCTTTTATTATGTGTGTGCCATGTCTAGCTCGCTGGGGTGCTGAAGTCAGTTGGGACTGCCAGATGCTACTGTAATGCGAATAAATGTTGGTATACATGGAGGAAGAAGAGAGATTGTATAGGTTTTCTTTCAACCATTGTATAAAAATCCTCTCAAACCTAAAGGACTTCAAGATATTACATTAAAACCAGCTTTTTTATTATTTTTTGCAGGATCTCCAGCATTTTTCATGTGCAGACTGATGGCTAACAGCTCTTCATGGTATTTACAGGAAAAATGCATAGTGCTAAATAATCGCCACATGCCGTGGGAGTAACTTCTGTTTTTAATAAAACCAATCTGGTCTGGAACAATGATAAGGGGGCATAATTTCTTCAAATGGGAAGCCAGCTCTTTGAAAGGAATCTTACAGTCTACATTAATCTCAGATCAGGGTCTGCAGGGTAAGCAGAAATCAGAGGCCTGACTGTTTTTATGAAAAAAAAGTATTGTCCCTGTCTGAGGAGAAATTCCAGCAGAGATTTTACTGGGAGAAAGAAGTTTTGGTGCACAGGATAAAGTGGTCTGGAGCATGTGGGGCTAATTGCTGCTCTCTGTTTCTTTAGCTGTACGGGCACTCATTCAAGAACGCATTTACTGGACAGCAAGCTCTTGCATTAGTGCTCCCTTTTTCAGGGAATGAATCCTCCTTGTTGCAAGGCAGGGAGCAATAACTGAGCAGAATTACTGCCCACACCATGATTGCCTTTAGCAATGTCAACCCATATATCATACATTATCACCTCTACTCCCTGCTGGCAGCACCTCTCTCCACTTTGCATGTGTGTGGGTGGCCCAATGTAGTTGACCCAAGCATCACTGATATCCTGGGTGGTTTGCTTGCACGCAGTGGTCCATCGTACTTCAAGGACCAAGTAGCAGGACTGATGTCTTTTTGTCTTCTCCCCTCCGCTGTATCTCTATCTTGCCTCTGGATCAGTTCTTACAGTCTCTCCTCTACTGTTGCAGCAGACACAGCGCCGGTATTCTCCACCCTGCATTTCTCGCCACGATACAATCAATCTAATCTTACTGTCCATTGTTTCTGTAATTAATGCATTGGCGCGTGACAAATTGCTAAACAGAGGGAAAACAGAGACTTGTCTTTGGATTGTATGGATCCCAAACAGAAACTGCAGGGAGGAGAAGAAAAAGACAGCAGGTGTCCAAGAAAACCTATTGTTGTCACTGGACTCAAGGATGACATTCCAAGAGCAGATCATTTTTAGCAGCTGTCCAGTCAGGCAGATACATTTGCTGCAAACAAAGTGGTTTGATACTCACTTTTCCAAATATAATAGGTGAGCCAAATCCCATGGAATTTCCTCAGCATTATTAAGAACAATAACAGTAAAGGTATACATAGTGCCTTCATCCCACTGATTTTATGTGTTCTATAAGCTTTAAGCATTCTTCTCTTACAGCTGAGGAAGAGCAGACAAGTGATTTACACAAGGTCATAATGAAAATCAGCAATTAACTGAAGGTTTCCAGATTTCAGCTCTGCATTCATACCAATAGATCTCTGTTGCACCTCTGGTAGGAGGGAAGACAGGACAGACATCCACCAGCTGATTTCATTTTGTGTAAAATGCAAGTGTAAGGAAAGATAGAATACAAAACAACCCAATTTTGCTTTAATCGTAGGACTGCTTTTGGCCAGGGTTTGGGTTTTTTTCACCTCTAAATGCACGTGCTGTGAATACTTCCTTAGTTGTGTATTATTATATGTTTCAGACAGTAAACTGTCTAAAATGATACAAGATTTTTTCAGTTTCTGCTCTGGATGTAACCACCAGGAAGATTAAAACTTCCACGGTGTTGGAAAAATAGGCAAACAAGTCATACAGCCAACCATAATAATTACTTTTTGGCAAAGTGCTTAGTGGAAAATTTCCCATTGTCATTGTACAAACAATGCACGTTCTCCCATGAAACAGAGTCAGAGTGTTTCTCATAAACATATGCACCATTTCCTCTTCAGAAAGGTCAAGTAAAATAGCATCTATCAAGAGGAGCATTTAGAAGCAACCCACCTGTTATTGCCAGCCAACAGCTACTCAGAGAAATGATGCTAGTGTATCTCGGGGAAAGACAACTGGGTCTCTGTCTGCAGTGGATTTTTATGGTGTAAAAGAAGAACACACTGGTTGAAATTCACAATCCATTGCTTTAAACTAGCTTTGTGAGGCACAATAAAGTCACTAAAGATAAATCATTGAGGTTTGTATTAGATGCTTCAATGGAAGTATTGAAAAGAGATGTGTAGTGTATCAATGGAAGTCTTTTGAGCCTTTCTATGAGACCCTTCCATTTAGGAGGATTCACTTTTGAAACAGAAATTATTGCAATCAGGAGATATCTTATAAAAAACGACAGTGCAGCTCAGCCAAAGGTTATGTGTTAGAAGCATAAATGGCTGGATGAAATTCTTCAGTTCACGTTGTATAGGATAACAGACACTATTGTCATAATGACCCCTTGGACTTTATTAACCACAAATCTATACCACACCTTACAGCACATGATCTGTGCGTCTCTGATCATCCATAAATGAGATCTACAGATATGAGAAAGATGATGGTAAAAATCAAGCTCCTTTTCATTCTACAGCATGTCATGGTTGGGCAGTTTCTAAAGGAGAGAGGGACACATTTCCAGGAGAATATATTTATGGGTCTACCAATAACAGATTAGCCACTGGGAACCTGCAAATAATCAATCTCAGATAAACAAAACTTCAGTCTTTCAATCACTTGTGAACTTAACATTAATTTAAAAAAACAAAACAAAAAAACCCAAAAAATAATTACCAAAGTATCTTCCAGGAAAATTAGTCCCTTTGATTTGATTCCAATTTTCAGTCTCCACCCACTATACTGAATCACCAGTGTGGGACTCCTAAGTCTGTATATGTGTATGTATTTTTATATATATGTATATAGATCCTTTGAAGAAGGTACCCTTTAGAAATCTGCAGTCAAAGACACAGAATAGTTCAGAGGAGAACTATGTCAGGGTAGGTACTGAAGAAACAGGACTGAAAGGTTTCTGAGTGACAATAATGCATATGACAAATGGAAAGGGCCACTGAAATCTGAAGTCTTACAGAAGAGAAGTTTAATATGCAGGTCATCAGGGAGAGGAGGAAGAATTGGACAACTTGAAGGGCAAATCATGCTAGAATTCTGTGCAAGCCACTGAGCACAAATGACAAATACACCCAGAGACAACACTCATGCGCACAAATACGCCGTATAATCCCAGACACTGTAAGAAACATGTAAACATTCGAGCTTGCATTTGCATACATTCTGAAAATGCTAGAGGACGTTTTTGCAAGCTATTATTTAATTTATTCACAAGGTCGATTTGGAAACAGTGTTCAAATGTTTTGGAAATACGTCAAGAACATCGTTTTATTTCATGGTATTGTGGTAGCATCTCATTATAGTAGTCTAATATGAATGCAGCACAATGAAAAAGCTATTGTGATTGTATTGTACTAGGCTAAATAGATAGAATGTTATTACAGTACTGTAAAAGGAAAGATTTATAGGTTAGCATTTGCATTTATGAGTAAGAACAGCACATGCAGCCACATACTTGGCTATTTGGACTCCCAAGGAAACTAAACCTTTTGTTATATTCAGAGTTATCAGACATTTGAGCAGTGAATGACCCTGCTATTGCTGGAAAAAAGCAGCAGCAAGGCAGAATAGGTGGGCTGACTCTGTTTCTGGAACAGTTTCTGCTGCCATGCTCCCCAGAGGTTTTAGCCCCTTTCAACAAGAACATCAGGGTCCCAGACAGAATAGGATCCAATTGCACATCAAAGCAGCCTTTTTTTTTCAGGATGGACAACTAAGGGGCACAATTTTAATTTCTACAGAAATGCATCCAGCAGGGAAACAAAACTACCTTGTATGAGCTGAGGAATGCCTTTGCCTTTTCCAGGATATTTTCCACTGCTATTAGTGGCAGAGGTGATGGAGGAGAGCTGAGGGGATTTCTCTGTTTCCCCACTAAAAACATTTTGCCAACTATGAGAGTATTTCAGTAGGGCATCCCTTCATCCCCTTCCCTCCCTTGCTGAGGTTCAATTGATGAGATCTATGAGTTTTCTATTTAAAGTAGAAAATCCCTGTTTGCTTTCAACTTAGGTGAATAAATATGATCTGGAGAGGAAAGAATCCTGAAAGCCAAGTCCTTGGTGTTGTAATCACCACAGTTGTGCTGACTAGAATGAAACTGTACTGATTTGTATCAGCTGAGGCTCTGGCCCGATACCATGAACGCATCTTTGTAAGCCACTAAAGGTCTCTCCATGCTGTCTTTTAAAAGAATAGATACTTTAGTGACAACTGCTTCCAACTGGAAATCTAATACAATAATGAGAAAACTTACAAACAGGAAATAGCACTCAGCTGTGGAATAAGGGCTTGATGGAAAGCCAATGGAAACCAGTGGGAATGATACCGTGGCTTCACACAGGTTTTGGATAGTTCCTAAAAATGAATGTTAAAATGTGTCTGAAGGAACCAGGTGCTTCATTCTCGGTAAATACTGATGTAAAGTGAGATGTTAATTCCTTAGACCCTACTGAAAAATCACAGATGAGATCACAAATGTGGAAGACTTTCACATGTAAGAGAATTATGGATATAGATTTTTACTATGGAATTTCCAATTATTCTGGACAGATTCTGGGTGCTTTCAAGAAACATTCTCCTGCTCACTTTGACAACACATGCATTGATTGATTGTCAGTCTGGAAGAATGGCTTTTCAGTCTTAATTTATGGGGCAGGTATCTGTGTTTAACAAGGGATACCAGCCTGTGAAGTGCTGGATGTTTGCTGCCAGATGCTGAATGTCTTCATCCTGCTAAGGTTAGTCAGCAAGGCAGGAGGACAGTGCTTGTTCAGAAATAAAATCTGCCAAGGAAACCATGACACAATAAGAAAATAATAAATTGATATATTAAAAAAAGAAAAAAAAAATAGAAGGTTTGCCCCACGAAATCTTTTTCTCCTAAAAAAATCAGAACAGAGTTTTTAGGAAGCTTACTAAAAACTTTATCCAACCTATTGATTTAAGTAGAAATCATTGGATGTTATGGAAAGTATAATATATAGCCAATAAATGGATGGAAAAGTACAGAGGCAGACAGCCAATTATTGCTTAAAATAACAATATAAAGAGCTTTATGTACCTGAGAAAGGCCTTTTCCCTTCTCCAAAAATATATTTATATAGAAATAAATCCTCTGTATGCTATATCCTGTGAGATCAGGAGTTCTCTGATTTAGCAGAATTGTAATATGAATAAGCAAATGAGTTATTCAGAGGAAGAGCTCCTATTGGAGTTAGAAAACAACATTACTGACCTGCCTCTGTTTATAAGTAACCACTGCTCAGAAATATAAATTAAATTCAAGTAACATTTTAAGCAGTTATTTTGAGATATTTAAGAGATATTTATTATTTTGAAATAGTTAAGATCAATTCAATCATGTCAAAACTATTATAAAGAAGTATTTGGAGTTTTATCATCACAGCATCCATCTTTACAGGGAGACTCAAACAAAATAAAAGTCTGATTTTGCTGCCCCTATATTATTCTTGTTAAGCCTTGTTGTTGTCTACTGAATTACAGACTGTTCCAAGGTTGATGATGAAGTTCAAAACAGTGAACTATTAGATGTTAATTTTGCCAGAGAATTCTCATCCATTTGCTACCCACAGGGCTACCAGAGTGGGTTCTGCACAAAGCCCAGCTGCTTTCAGAAAAAACATATTTGGAAATCATGTTGAGTTGTAGGGGCCTCATGGCAAAAGTTGCCATACAAGTCACTGTCACTAGGTGCTTACTCCCAGAAGAATAATCCATGCTCTGGATTACTAGGGGAAAGATCCATGATCTTTTCCCCAAAAAAAAAAAAGAAAAAAAAAAAAAATTGCAGCGCCATTCTTAGTTCAGAAAGCATCAGAAAAGTAGAAACTGCATTGGTTGTTTTTTGGTACCAACAAGTTGTCTGTGGCTCTTTTCTCAGCATCTCAGATTTTTGTCTTATTTTCTGGTTATTCTCATTGACCATGCAGGGAAACTAATCAGACAATTTTAGCTCTACAAATCACCTGCTAAGGTCAGGTAGGTAATTTTTTACCTACTAGTTGTATGAAAATAAGGTATTTATATACAATCTTACTTTCAAAATGTAGAAATAAGTCCACTGACTTAAAAGAGGACACATGCCTAAAGTTAGGTATCTAGTTAAATGTCTTGATGATTCAATACCTTTATGTCAATGCAGAAAATAATAATGAACTTCTCTGTTTCATACTATCATCTCCCAGATGAATTCAACTCCTAGAAACTGATCACAAGTGCCAAGACATTTTTGTTTGATTCTTCTCAGTGGGCCATGTCTTCAAAGAGCAGTCATGATACACATTTGCAAATAGAAATATTTGTTAAAGCCAATGTTCATCCCAAAGGGATCTCTCCTTGTGAGTGTACTGCTGGATTTTTGCCTTCTACAGGAAGGTAAAGTAGGAAGTAGTTTATTGTTCAATACCGGGCCTGTGACAGACATCTAACTGGAGAATTGGAGACCATAAAGCACCAAATGATTATATCTTTCAGTCCTGCTATCATGCCTGAAAGGAAATGATTTGATCCATTAAGCATTCTGCAGGTTAAAAACAAATTATCTCCATTTGTATTTATTTGCAGATCTAAAGAGCTATCGAGCTCACAAACCTCTTCTGGCCTATTAAAGCCATCCAGCACCAATTTTAAGAGTGCTTGGGAGGCAGCTTGCAAACAAGTAGCACCCAAAACCATGGACAGACTTTCCGAGAGCTCCATCTACAACACATTGAGTTTATTTTGGGACACAAACAGGAACCAAGCCCTTCTGAAAATCTGTGCTTCATTAGGAATTCTGATTATTATTAAAAATCTGGCACTCATTGAAGGTGCTGAGTACTTGAAAACTCAGTGCTAGGTTCTCTTGAATTTCCTGTTGGAGAGTTGTTAATAAGCCAGGCAAGGTTTTTCAGTTAGAAATGTGTTTTAAGGGAATTTTGAGGTACTTATCCAGGTACCAGAATACCTTCTTAAAATATCTTTAAATCACTGCTGTAGGAAAAATAGGGTGATGTTGTTCTGTGGTGACATCATTACATCTCATGCACTCAGTTGTTTCATAGAGCTAGAGAAATAAAAATGTGAGCAATTTCTCATAAAGATCTGGAAATAAAATATTTTTAGTCCAATTGTTAATAATTATAATATTCTCAAACCAAACAAAAACTTAGGGCTATTTCTACTGATTAAGAGAGCTGGATTAATTGCTGACAGGTCATAGTGGTAGAATTTGGAGAAAAAAAGACACAAATTTAGGGGCCTTACACTTTAAAGTACCAATACAAAGGGCTGTTCCAAGGTCCAAAGGCAGTTAAAACAACAGCCTCCTAGGTCTGGGAGAAATGACTTACACTGGATAAAGCAGTTCAGTACTGAGCATTTGGCTTTATTTTTCCCCTCTGGGCCACACCATTGTTCTGTCATTTTGAACAAAAGAAAAATATTTTAAAAGGATAATATTTCTAGGTCCTACAGACTTGCATTCTCTCCTTAGCTCCTCACAGGAAAAAGAACTATGAGATAAATTGCCCTGTGAAAGAAGACAAGTTCTAATGGGTAAAATACTGCAAAAGGGATTAGACACTCCTGGGCTTTTGGATAATCTTCAAATGTTCAAATATTTAATGCCTCCATTTTTAAGAGGCATTTGGACAATGCCCTTAATAAGATGATGTAACTTTTTGTCTGCCCTGAAGTGGTCAAGAAGTTGGACTAAATGATCACTGTAGGTCCTTTCCAACTGGAATTATTCTATTCTACTTCATTCTGCCAAGTGATGAACTTCTATGGGGACTGATTAGGCCAATGGGAAACAAAAAATACTTAACTTTCCGAAAGGATACAAAAAACATCGAGTCTTTGGGGAGGACACCACTGGGATTCATCAGGAAGGGTGTGCTACAATAATGTTACATGTAAAAATACAGATAAATCAATGTGTAATGTAAGACAAATATCTTTTAAAAGGACACGAAGAGGCAGTGTTTCACATTTATTCCTCAGGTACTTGGAAATGTCCTGTCTGCATTGTAATCTGTGGAACATCTGGGTCTGATCTGAGGCTGCAGTTCCACCAGATGTGCTAAAAACATTGTCCCTTCTCAGGTGCAGCAATGTGGACACTGGCTGCATAATGAGCCTGCAGCCTTCTGTCCCAGGTGCTGGTTGTAGGGAAGGCTCTGGTTCCTCTTCCTTCGGATGACTTACGATTGCTTGTTTCCTTCTCTGCCTTAGGTGGAAGCTAAAAGTATCAGGGCTTTTGAGTGAGACCAGCAGTGCCACGTCCGCTTCCTCCTGCTGGTGGATTTTTGGTGGATGAAAACTCCAGGGTCAGTCCTGGCCTGGCCCAGCTGCAGAAGGGTGTCTCTGGAAGGTAAGAATAAGTCTATCCCTCTGGAACACCTTTTGTTCCACCCCCTCAGAGCAGACAACTTCCATCTGCAGCTAATGCAGGGTAACAGGGAGGTAAGACTGCCATATAAAATGATCTCTGTTTCATTTCATACGAATCATCCCAGTGAAAAATTAGTCTTATACCCACCAACGCCCTTAAAGGGATATTCTCCTTTTAATGTGTGAGATGAAGAACAGGAGGAGGATAAGAGATGAAAGAGAAGAACTCTGATAACTGTGGGATCTAGGAGCTATAGTGCACTCAATTAATTAGAATCTTCTCTTGTTTAAAAAAATGGTCTCTCTGTGCACATATTTAAAAACTGGTAATAAAATATCACTACTGCACCACTATGGAGTCTCTTTGAGATGCTCAATGAAATACTGGAATTACAAAGTAACAATTTCTATTGTTAGGAGTTGCTGCTATTCTCTTTTTATTGATGTCATAAAGTAGGTATTTATGAGATGAGGTTATTAAGATCAATAGTATAAATGGAACACCTAATTCTCTCTTTTTCAGACCAGCACAAAGCATTCCTTGGGTGGAATATGTGAGAATAAAAGGTGACTGGATACTGTCAGTTAACCCTAATCCAAATGCAAAGAGCTCACCCTATTAACAATGAGTAATTTTTTACATGTTTCTTAGATCTAAGACTATCTTGTCCCTAAGTAGCCTTTATGAAATGTACAGATTTGAATTCATCGCAGGATTGGATTTGCCACACTTACAACTAACACTGAAACTCTATTTTTGTCTTTTTTAAAATATGAAAGACAAGATAGAACATTTTATTTTAAAATCCATTTAGTAGTGTGTTTTTGATAAATATAATCCTTCTTTGTGAAAAATGTCCTTTCACAAAGAATAAAAATCTCAGATTTTAACACTGCTACCAAGTCTTCCTATCTACTGAATAATGAGCCGCAAAGACACTATGGTATGGACTGAGTTAAACCTGTATACTAATGAAGAATTGAACCTATATTTATATAGTTTCATTGCTCAGACCAAGTTGCAAAAGACAGGGTTTTTTCACCAAATGCAGTCACCAAACTCTCACAACTATTTCTAGTGATCTGCCTCTTGTTTCCATTTCCCATTTTCAGAGCAGCATCATCAATCACTACTAATATAAGCTCATGATTAAATAATATCAGCTTTGTTTAGTGGTCATCATTAAGGGAAAATATTTGCCAACAGCTGATCATGTTGTTGTTCTTAATGACCCTGCTCCTAGAACTCCATTCTACAAGCACTTGATAACATCAATAAGATTTACACATAGGAGCAGGGTTTGAAAAGTTCACCAGTCATGAGATGCTACAGAAGACAGTGAGTGCTCTCCATTCAAAACAAAGAAAAATTTTACAGATTTTTTCTCAGATTTATGTTAAACAAATACGTAGAAAATTTGGATAACTTCAGCAATAGAAACAAAAAATCCCCAAACATTTTATGAAATAATCAAAGCATATTATCATTCTAGTATTGCTCACTACCCAAAATTAATCATATGTTTTAATTTAAAAGATGTGGTTTTCAAAAATGCACAGCAAAAACTGCTATAATACATTAAAACCTAAAAAAAGCACACCAAAAAAAATTCTTCAACATCTTATTTCATAGATATTCACTTCCTTTAATTGTTTAGTTTGCGGTAGTAGACAAAGAATTAATGGAAACAGCAAACTGAGATGTGAGCTTCTACTATAGCTCTTCCCACTGGAACTGTTGAATGAGAAAATGTTCCAATACCTCACAGTTTTCCTACGTGGCTACGCACAAAAACTTTGTGTCCATCTAAGCCATTGTAACCAGACACAACAAATTTGCTATGAAAGTTAAAGTACATAATCCGATGCATCCCAACACTAACGGTAGTCATTGACTGGTAAAGTCTTTTTCATGCTGCCTATACATCTCTGAGGGTTGTAAAAACCAGAGAAAAGCCATCTCTGGATTTTGCACCGTCAGCTACTGCCTGTCAGCATGTGTGGTGACAGGCAAGGGTGTACAAAGCAGTGCTGGGATGGGGGAGAACTATGGTGAAGCTCAGCTCTGCGGTGTGTCCCCACATGCAGCCCCCCACAGGCACAGGGCTCTGCTCAGCCCTCTTCTCTGTCCTGGGGCACGTTCCTCCTGCACCTGCAACCAGGGGCTGTGAAACCTTTACAGGGCTAATACAAAGCTGACATTTGTGTCATGCTGAAAGGTATTTGAGGAGGAAAAGACCCCTGCTTGTCTGCCAGGCTGTCTATTCCCCACACTGTACTCAAAGCCTCTTTACTGTTGTGCCACAAAGGGTGAATCAGAGAGAGAGGGGAACAAAAACCTTCTAGATGGCAAATCTGAGTAACGATGTGAGAGCTGCATACTGTGCAATGCCATTATATGACTTCAAATCTTTTGTTCTAGAGAACATTATATACCTATTACATGCTTAAATACAGGCATTGCTATAGCATAATTAAAATGTTTGTGATCACAGAAATGAAAGGACAAGTTAAAAAGCAACACTATTACCTCTGTAGGACTGCTGAACTTTGGCTGTAGGCACAGAAAGAAAAGCCACCAGCATGAGGCAAGGATTGTACAGGCCTTTGGCTCCATCTGAAAAAACAAGTTAATAGGTAGAAGGGCAATTCTCTGTTGGTGTGTAGCTGTAGAAAACCGCTTTCTCTTAGCTCTGCAAGCATGGTTACTTAAGCAGTGTTTTCATACCTGAAGTGCTCCTGTGGACATGCTTCAGGGCACTGGCTTTAGTGGGAGCTGTGCAACTCCACAGTAATACTTGTTAACCTGTACAACCCAGTACTTGCTGTAGTTTCTTCTCGAGTGAAAAAACCTGTACATTTGGTCAAAAGGAAAACAAAAGGTACAACTGCTAAAATAGTTCAAATGTTAGTTTGAGACCTAGGGGTCTCGAATATATTGATTTTTTTTCCAGGAAAGCAGACACTAATTTCTATTTAGAAAAAAAAAAAATTTCCACAGGGGAATGTATAAGTGAGCACTTGCAATCAGCTTTATTCATAGCTTTGCAGATAAATTGCTGCAAACACCATGCACTTTTACGCTTTGTTTTGCTTAAGAATTCTAGAGAAGTCCGTAAGTGAGATTGTTGCCACAACTGGGAATCCTTAGTTTAGCTGACAAAGACCTAGCTAAAGTGTTCTAAGGATGTAGAATTAAATGAGGACTTTGTCCTTCTTTTCCACTCTGATCCCTGAAGATGCTTGGGCTAGATTATCTTCTATAATGTGTTTTGCCACAGTCTCTAGAGAGGACCACCTCCTTAAAAGGACAGCATAGTAATCTAATAAAAATCCAATCTATGGAGATCCATTACTGGGCAACTGAGAAAACCAAACCAAACAAGATACTAATACAAAAACCTCAGAATTCCTTGGTGCATTTTATGTACTACAGCATTTACAAATGACCACATGGATCGTGTAATATCATCTACTGTGCAGAGTTTCTTTTATAGGTCCCCACGGACTGAAATGTTTAGACACAACAGAGCTGAGCAGAGGGGCCAGTTGTAGATTTAACTGGGAATTCTTATGGTTTTATGGGTTTGTATCTCAGCCATATCATTGCTTTAAAAATTGCTTTTGTACTTAATAGTAGGAGAGCTTGACCCGAACATAGTAACAACACATGTATCCCTTTAACTGCGCTCTGCAAAGGATTGCAGGCTGAAATGTAGAGGGATACCAGCTCTGTGAGTTAAGATGTCATTAGCTGCCCAGGAAGGCTAACTTTGTCAATTGCCATTAACACATTTCTTTATGCTGGTACTTTAAAGATCAGAAGTGTTAACCTGGAAATGGCATTCTGATTTAAATCTCTTTAACGTTTGGAAGGATTGGTCATTTCTTTATACCTCACTGCTCTTTGAGAAGAGTCCTTCCTTTGTTCAGCATCTGTAAATTGCCTGTATGTGGATCTCACCTAAGAAAGAAGAAAAAGATCCTGAGTTACTCAGATCTGTCATAAAACTGTCACTTTGGATTATTGCTTAAATGTTGGCTGCAGGCTGAAAACTCTATGTCCATGCAGCACTTGCCAGTTCAGGTGGGGTTTATAAAAGAGAAATTGTTGCTCTGCAGGGAGATACCTGTTAACCTTATTCATTTTTAAAACTGGTTACATATTTTGGCACTCGCCTGTGCAGTCTGACACTGACAAAGCTTTTGACAAGATGAAGTAGATATACGGTATTTATGTAAGGTTCTCAGAAAGTGCAGGTTCAGAGCAAACTTTATTAACTGCACCTGAGCTCTTTCTGTGTCAACCAGCAACTCTTTGCAGAAAAGGCTTCAGATCTTCTGCCCTTTGGCCTTTAACAAGACACAAAGCTGGGGGTTGCAGGTGATACAGGACTCTCAATTAGTGATTCCAGCTTTACATACATTCTTCTGTTTTGTGATTCAGATGTCTTTTACCAGGCTACAGGTTGTGTGGGACAGAAGGTAGAAAACAAGGAGCTTGTCTTGAGAGATGTTTCGCAGCTTCAGTTCCTACGAATACCAGCTCCCAGAATAATGAAGGATTCATGCTGCAGCTTACTGGACTGGGTTTTGTATGACTATCTGCATTTTGCTTTATAGTCAAGGAATAACTTCTAAATAATTCCAAACTGAAATTAGCAATATTGTACATATGTTTGCATACATAACTTAGATTTTAATTAATATAGCTTAAACTCACATTTAATTATATTTAATCTGACAGGTATTTTTCTACAGTTAGTACAGGAGTTTCATCATATCAGGAAATTCAGTGAGAAAAACTGCAAAAGACAAGAATTAGATGGATAAAAATGTATGCATTTTGTATTCACTGTGTAGCCATTATCATTATGGAGGATCTTGTTTAAAATTGAAAAATTTTCACCAAAGTCTTTGCACAGATTCCTCATACTGTAAGATTCTGGCACATATTTGAAGAAAAGAATGAAAATCAAATGACAGATTTTATTATTACCACAATTTTTCAGCTAGAGAAACAGTGTAGCTGCCTGGGTAAGGTACAAGAAAAGGACTCTAAGAGAGAAAGGAGTGGAAATATAATGTCAGGTGATGCAGGTAGGCACTCATTGGCCTGAAGCTGAATTGACATGTGTCTTATCTCCAGAAAAATATTTGAGGAAACTCCGTCTGAACTTTCTGAAGACTGGGACTTTCAGCAGTTTCTAACACTGGTCAGCCCAATAAGAGCTGTATCTCATGGCATTCAGGACCAAATACCCTGTGGTATGTCTGGCTCACCTTTGCAGTGTCCGATGTCTAGGACACATTACACCTGCTGCACAAGTGATTCACAGCCAGGCCGTGGACATGCTATGAATCTAATGAGCCATCCCTGCTGCTGACTAATGCTAATATGGAAGGTGTCAAGAAGAGGAATAAACCTGGAGATTAAATGGTAATAATGATTTCTGGGATTTTGTTGTGAAAACAGACATTGCCAGTGTCTTCAAAAATGTTTAAGGTAATCTGTTGCAGTAACTAATTTCTCACTGGTTTTTGTGCAGGACTAAAGTACCCATGGCAACACAGAACTGTATCATGGCATATATTTGATATTCTGCAACTGTCCCACCATGGTCATCCTCCTCACCACATCACCATGGGCTTCCTTTGCAGGTGTGGTATATCGCTGCCTCACATCACACCTTTCCTTGAACGCTCCCTTTCTTGGAAGATATTGCACAGGTTTAAGTTGTTGGCTTGTCTAGGGATTTCTGCTGGGACAGACAGAAAAAGACACTGCCCCAGCTTAGCATAACCTCTGAGCTTCCCTCTGTGCCTCCAGACTACCCATATTTTCTGTTCTACCTTCCAACCCTACTGTGACACAGCAAGACACTTGGATTTTTCCCCTGATTACATACAAGCTTTGCAATATAACTCCTGTA
Organism: Oriolus oriolus; assembly: GCA_013400235.1. Taxonomy (NCBI): domain Eukaryota; kingdom Metazoa; phylum Chordata; class Aves; order Passeriformes; family Corvidae; genus Oriolus; species Oriolus oriolus. Next base: position 64,207 of record VXBT01001580.1, on the reverse strand, counting down.
TTGCAGGCTGGGATTTCATCTATTGTAATCAAGTATGATCAATTCACTGCAGGTGCTATGGCAGTCAGAGGACATGCAGTCCCCTGTTTCTAAGTGCTCCAAACCTAACCTTTAAATGTTGCTACCAAGAGGGGTGATTGGCAGTGCCTTCTGTACTGTGAGGAGATAATTGTGGTGCAATGGTATAATCAAGTGAGACTCATTCTGTATTTTTGCTATCGTGGAAAAGAATTCTGATAAGAGCCATATGGGGTAAAAGGCTAGGGTTACAGCAATACAATTACAGGGTTGTTTTATCTGAGCATAGGTGTGACTGAGACAAGAAGTGAACTTTTCTACAATATATGTATGCAGGCAGAGAATCTGAAAGACTGTGGACTCTATTTCTTACTCAGCTTCCTGTGACCACTGAAGAACAGAAGAATTTTCAATGAGGAATTAATGTTATGAAGAGGTTTAATATTATATAGCTCATGGCACACGAAAGATCCTTAGCTCTTAGCTCATGATAATCCGGATAGAATTTAACCTTCAAAACTTAAAAGGTGAGTCCGCATTACTTTTAAGACGAGAAAAAAGATCTATCTTATGCTGTCATTCAGGTCCAATTCAAAGTTCTTAAAGTTAACAGGTCTCTTTCCCTTGCCTTCAGTAGGCTTTGGATCAGATCCTGATAGTCACAACTCCAAATGGTGTGATATGTAAAAGTGCCTTTTTTAAGTGCTCCTTGAAATCAGATAAAACTCTTTCCTAAATAGCATCATTCAATATACAGATTGTAGCAGGTAATTGTAATTGTAAATTACTGTAGCAAGCTTAGAATCAACTATTTAAGTACTCACCTGGCAAAACTGCAAAAGATAACTTTTTTCCTCCTTACTTTTCAGTATATATTTCATTTTTCATGGCTTCCTAACTCAGATATTGCAGTGGACAATTAGGATTGAATCTTGGCATAGACGTTCTCAGCCTCCAAGCAAATATTTGTCATTTAAAAATCATGATTCTGTTGAGCAAATCTTGGCAAACTGCTCTAAAACTCTATATATAGCAGCTCTATTTGCAAGTATTAATGCACCAGGTATGCACACTTTCTGGCAAAACAGTCCCATACACGTGTGTGCAAACGTACAAAATACACAAATGTAATTTCCCAGCACACCAGCAATCTTCAGAATATTTAACACTGGATACAGGACTGGAAGGGATCCTAAGCACGTTCACGGATGGTACAAAACTGGGAGGAGCTGTTGTCTCCCTCAAAGGCAGGGAGGCCCTGCAGAGAGACCTTGGCAAATTAGAGGACTGGGCAATCACCAGCCACATGAAGTTCAACAAGGGAAAGTGATGGGTTCTGCACCTGGGATGGGGGCAACCCTGGGTGTACAGACAGACTGGAACGAGATGCTGGAAAGCAGTGCCATGGAAAGGGACCTGGGGGTCCTGGTCGATGGAAAGTTGAACATGAGTCAGCAGTGCCCTGGCAGCCAGGAGGGCCAACCCTGTCCTGGGGGGCATCAGGCACAGCATCACCAGATGGGCAAGGGAGGGGATTGTCCTGCTGTGCTGTGCTCTGCTCTGCTCTGCACTGGGGTGGCCTCACCTCGAGTCCTTGGGGCACTTTTGGGTGCCACAATGCGAGAAAGACATAAAGCTGTTAGAGAGCATCCAAAGGAGGGCAGTGAAGAAAAAGGGCCTTGAGGAGAAGCCGTATGAGGAGTGGCTGAGGTCACTTGGTCTGTTCAGCCTGGAGGAGCCTGAGGGGAGACCCCATTGCAGTTACAACTTCCGTGTGAGGGGAAGAGGAGGGGCAGGCACTGATCTCTTCTCTGTGGTGACAGTGACAGGACCCGAGGGAATGACCTGAAGTTGTGTCAGGGGAGGTTTATATTGTAAACTAGAAAGTTTCTTTACCCAGAGGGTGGTTGGGCACTGGAACAGGTTCCCCAGGGAAGTTTTCACAGCACCAAGCCTGACAGAGTTCAAGAAGCATCTGGAAAATGCTCTCGGGCACATGGTGTGACTCTTGTGGATGGTGCGGTGCGGGGCGAGGAGTCGGACTCGATGATCGTTGTGGGTCCCTTCCAACTCAGCCGATTCTGTGATTTTGGATATGCCTTCCATGCAAAAGACTGCTTGGTATTCTATATTCACTGGCATAATAGACTCTAATCCCTCCAAAAGGAGTCTTAATAACTAATATTCACATAGGCACACATTTTGAAAGCACACACTTCAGAAATATGGAAATAGAAGCATAAAAGGTAAATTTACAATTTCACACATAATAGAAGTTGTAGAATATCAGGCTTTTTGCAAATGTCTCAACAACAAGGGGGAAAAGGGAGGGAAAGATAGAGGTGTTTCAAGATACTTCATAATACCAAATGCTTAATTATCTAATTATAATTACCAATTTATAGCTTCATCTTGCCAACTGCAGAAGCACAGAGAAGCCTTCACTGTTGTTAAATATAATGGGAGTTGAGGCTGACCAGCAGCTATCAGGACTTCACAGAATTGGTAGGACTGACCTCTTTGAACACACACTCTTGATTCTTCATGATCAGCAAATGAGGCGCTGCAATGGATGGGAGGAACTCGCAGCCAAGAACTCCCTGCCTAAAGCTGAGGAAAGAATTAGGGATGAGAATAATAATGAAAGGAGACATTCATGCCAAACCAAACACAAGGGGTTTAAAGCCAGCACAGTACCAGAAAGAATGACCTAAAAAGATCACAGGTCTACTCTCTGTCAGTGCAAAGATATTTTATCAGCTTTCTTCTTCAGCAGCTCTAAGTGACTCAATATATTAACTCATATGGCAGACACTACAATAAAATATAACCAGTTGAATTTGTGGCAGATTGGAAACTTTCATTTAAAAATGTCCATGCTTGTCAATTCAATTAGATGAGAATTTACTGGCAAGACAAGCTAAGCAAGTCTTGCCAAAATACAAGAAAAAAGCAGACTCATCAGATAACTGTCTGAAGCAGGTACAGCTCACCAGGCTTGGCATTTCCCTCTGCTTTAAATGTTTCCTCCACTGCATCTGTATGTTCGTACTGTCCCATCCCTGAACTGGGAACAGGTTCTGGTACTCCAGGCTGCCTGTTTTGCCGTCCTGCTCCTCTTTGACAGTCTGAATCCTTCCTCTTTTATTCTGATGTAACAGTGGGATGCAGTGAGCTGTTCATTTTTGCCCGTCTCTAGATGCCAACCCAACCCTCTTATGACCAAATCACAGTATGCTCCAACAGCCAAAACTCACCAATATTCCGCAGGTGTAGGAGGACAGACCGCTGCTATGAAGAGTCTCTCCTGAAACTCTTACAGTGAATGGCATTGGATTGGGATTTTGGTTTGATTTTCTCTTGGAAACTCTATATACTAATAAAATTTGAGCTGTGACTATGTGATATACTTCTAATTAAAATGCACTATAATTGTTGAAGTATTTTACTGAAGTAATTTTCTTTTTCAAGCAACAAGTTTGCCAGATGACAAAAGTTGTGGTTTCTCTGCTGTTGCAAGGAGCTCAGAGCTAAGTACAGAGGGTGGGACCAGCCCTGGACATCAACCCCCACCCCAGGAATGACAGCATTTTTCACTAAGCTCTCATGCTCAAGGCTTAAGTCAGGCTTTTTGCCAAACACTCAAGTCCAAGACAAATAGCCTATGTGGGTGTTTTGTGCACAAAGATTACTGAAGTTCATTTTAGCTAGATGGATAAACCTTTTGAAATCTGGCTTGTTAGAACTAACTATAATATAGATCAGAGTTAGCTGTTTATTGAAAAGCACTGTGAGAGGAATGTAAATTACCCATGAATCAGAATGACCTGATGGTGGTGAAGTACCAGCAGCTCTTGGTAAATGTGTTGTCACCAATTCTCACAAACAATGCAACCATTTATGTACAGTAGATTTTCTTTTTTAAATTACCATGTTCCTGTTCTGTCTTTTCAAGTTTTTCATTTTTCCACATAAAAATGAATTTGGAAGGAATTTGCACGGAAAAATTCAAAATTCCTAAACATCCTGATTTTGAAAGAAATATTTTATTATATCTCTATTCCATAAGGCCTATTTTGGTGGCAGGGCTGAAATTTCCCTGTGGGTGAAAAACAAGTGACTCTAAGTTGCACTTTGACTCCAGCTTTATGCACCAGAGGAGGTTTTTTGATTTATTTCATTTTAATGTCAGAAGGTGAAGCTCTTGTTTAGTAACTCTCCCATTCTTCCACAGGTTACCAGCAAAATACAGAACATTCCTGACTCATCTTGCACCCCTTCAGGTATTCTCTAACTTGGTTTTCACCCTTTTTTCCATTCCAGTAGAGAAAAAAGGGTATAAAATTTTTCATAACTGCCCACAAATTTGAAACCCAGAAAGTGCAGTCTGAGATGTCACCTTGTATAATAAAGCAAGGGAAGGGAAATAATCTGTGAATTACAGCATCTCTCGCATCAAAGGCGTTTCCCTAAGGTATTGGACTACACTTAAAGGTTTTACCTTTCCCACACGCAGTCAGTATTCACCCTTTCTTTCTCTTGCCTAGGAGAATGGCTCTGTTTTCACTCTGAAAGTCATCTCCTACTTCAGTTCACAACTGAAAGTGAGGAACAGAAGAAGTTGTATTGTTAAAAGGTACCACAGTCTACCATGGTCTACAAACATTATGAAAGTACAGCCTGGAGAACAACTCTGCCATGTATTTCCATTGCATCGTGTCAGTGCTCAGCCCTGCCTTCCTTCCTGGGATTGCCAGTCACGTTGTTGGGTGACACATGTTATTTACCACCAGGCAATGTCGTGGAGGGACACTCAAGTGAGTTGAGTCAGGATCACAGGCAGAGCTATCAGGTTAACACACAACTCCACCAAGCTGATGTATCCTGTTACTCAGCATTTGATTTGACCAGACTTTACCCTGGCTGTGATAACATGGGTATCCTTTTGCTACCAGGCACTATCTCTGCATTGCACTCATGCAGTGGACACATGCTTCTAGAGCCAGAGCAATACGACTCTGGGATGTACGCCTACATAGCCTAAGACTTGGGCTGAAAACCGCCTAACTTTCACATTATAGCTCAAAGAAACCAGAAGACTGTAAAAAGTTCTGTTTAATAATGACTCAGGCTTCATTTAATCCAACAGTGATGGAAATAAAACCTGGCAAAATTTGGTCTGGATTGATTAATATAGTGTTGACAGCACCCTAATGGGTGTTATTAGAAACTTGACAATTATTAGTGTTTATGGGGCACCTCTATGGGGTTTGCAGAATTACTCATTCTGCACACATCCAAATTACAGAAACATTCAAGAAATACCTTAACAAAATGAAAAAGCACCTTCAGGTAAAACTGGCAAGTTTTTGTAAGGTAAATGCAGCCGTAATCCATCCTGTTGATCAAAGTACACTAAAATTGCACAGATAAAATAACAGAAATAGAACAATCTATGGAATAGCAGGTTTTTCAATAAACCACCCATTCTGTGTTCAGAATGAAACCTGGCTCTTACAGAAAAACTAAAAGGCAATTGCATAATGAATATTAACATAAACCATATTAAAAAGTGGGTTAAATTAAAGCTGAATGGTCAACTTTAATTCTGAAAATACCTAAATCTGATTGGTTTACTTTTCAGTAATTAAATTCTGCTATACTACTACTACTAATAATAATAACAATAATAATACATATTGGTTTAATTTTATTATTTTTAACACTCTCTAGAAGCTGCTGTTTTTCCAGCAGTGACCATCAAAACCCTGCTCCTAAGAATAGCTACAGCAACCACTAGGTCTTGTAAAGTAAATATTTCCAAATAATCAACAGCAACTATATCGAGATACACATCACATGCTGAAAAACAGACAGGAATTTGGCATGTGATTCTCTTGCCCAGCCATTAACAACAATCAGTGCAGCACATGGTCGATGTCACCCTATGTGCTGTCCCTGTCCCCCCACCATCAAGGTGGCTTTCAGCCCTGTAAGTACTGGTTGCTAATAGGTCTGTTTCACAACTTTTTCTTCAAAAGCTCCTTTCTGTTACACTCCTGGCATCTGTTTCTTCCCCCATAGAAGCTGCTTAACCTGGTTGCATAACACTGTTTTATAGAGAGCCCAAGGCCTGATCCAGCAGCCACTGAAGTCTTAATACTGTTCAGTAGGGCTAGGCAAGCCAAAGTAAAAGATATAAGGAAGACAGACAGGTCGAACTGACAGGTTTGTCTAGAGATTCTCAGAGGTGCTTCAAGAGGCACAGTGACAGAAGGACCAGGGCTATCGGTTGTGTAAACCCGTGTGCTTGTTTGCTGTTTGCATCGCAGCAAGCAGCAGGTTGTTACAGCCTCTGTGGTTTCTCTCCTCTATGCCATCACTAACCACATTATTCCCTTCTTGCTCTCAGAGAGAAATCTTACTTCATATCAATGTATCTCTGGAGGTAGATCTTGCAAAACTTCCCTGTGGCATTTATGGACAGTGGATCAGGCTCTTACACACATGAGAAACAGCTGAGTCAGGTGAGTTTTACACACAAACTTTGACCCATTTCTGTATAACTTGAGACTTTGTTCCCAAATATCCACGTTAAATTGCTTTCGGGTCACGCTGCAGGTCTCCCAGCACTTATGGCTACACAGTGGGAAAAGAACCTTTATTTTTGGATTTGACATCTGATGCCGTTGTTTTGGTGTACAACCTCTCCTTGTTTATGGTTGTAAAGCTGAGATTGCTACCTCATTTTCAGACTCGTCATCTGAAGCAGCACAAGATTTAGGGTATGAGCAAGTCAACCACAAGCAGCTGGGGTACAGCCCTCAGCTGAGGCTTGATATCTGATTGCATACGTGCTTCTAGCCTGTTGCAAAGAAAAAACAAAACTGGTTGCCTGAAACCAAACTCACAGTGGATTTAAGCCACTTCCTGGGTAACTTCAGCATGTTTGTTTTTCACATGCATCAGATCTACGCAGAGATGTCTCAGCAGATGGGTGGTGAGTTTAAAGGACTCCCTCTGTAAATCGATGCAAATGTGAGATGTTTGGGACAGGTTTGTAATTAAAAAACTTGTGTGATGAGCCTCAGTCCACTACTGATGTTACCAGGCATCAAATGGATTAACTTTGTACGGTCTATAATACATTAGTATTCTGGTGTTGTGGATATAATTGTAACAAGATCTTTTTACTGGGGAGGGTTATTCATTAAGGTCTGAAAAACTTTTGGAGGTCCCTGTAAGAAAGGAGTTAAAGAAATGCAAAAGTGTTGCTTTGGCATTGTGTTATTTATCAGCTGTCTGGTTAGCATTTGTGCTCAGTCCGCAGGTTTCACATGTAAATCAAATGCAATGACTCTATGACAACTCACAAGATTTACACAGATGGGACCTGACCAGCCCTCTCTGAAGTCACCGGAGGTGGTCTGGGTTCCCTAATGATTGCAAATAGGAGACACAAACATAAATATAATTTACTTTTATAAAACTTTTAATTAGGTTAATAAAATCTCTCAGCATAAAAGCCTATAGCTCATAAAAACTCAGACCCTGCGCATAGCAGAGCTGATGTGGGTCAGGATAATAGCCACAAAGAATTGCATTACCATGCTAATACAATAGGGAAGTCTCCTGCCTCTCTTTTGAATAACCTCTTATGCAAATTTCAAATGTTGACCATGACACCAGACCTTCACAGGGCACCGAGCTGTGTTTCCCTGTGCTTACAATATATTTGATTTCAATGCAAAACTGCAAACTCATCAAAACCACACCTTTCTACCAGCATTCAATTATTTAAATACAGAATATATACAATGTGGGGGATTTGCCTCTGACTCTTGTATAAAGTACTTCAGCCAAGCCTACAAATAATATAATATGAAAAGGACAAAAATCTAAATGAGGGAAATTTTAGCCGTTGGGATGCTTTTTATCTATTAGTTTCCGCCTCTTCTCACCCTTGACCAGTTGTTAAAAATACTGATTCTAAAATGCATTGAAGCATGCAATAGATATATGTATATATATATACACACACAAATTGTCTCTATAATAATGAATCTGCACTATTCTTGAATTCAAAGACAGATTTATTTGTAATTTGGGTCATTATCTGCCCACTTGTTAATTTTTTGACCACATGCTAAAGATTTGAACAATGCAAAGTTTCATTATTGTTGTCCAATCACAATGTGTCTGCTTTCTCATGCACATGAAGATGGACTCTTTATAAATATACAGGTATTTCATAGTACTTATTAAATATTATCCACAAAATCAAAGAACAATACATATATAAGAATATTCCATATAAAATACACATAAGTGCTTTTAACAAAGCATTTTGTTATTTCATGTGTCATATTCCAGGCTCAGTTCTTAGCAATCACAACGCCAAGGAAATGGTAAAACACGAGATTGGTTTCAATCACTTCCCCTTCCAACAGACAAAAGTTTAATTTTTCTTGTACAAGGGGACTTGTGCTAAACATATGGAACAATTTTATGCTTCTTAGGGAGTAAAGAATTATTCCTATGTGTTTCTAGAAAAATCTCCCAAAATACAAGACTTACAGAAGAGATGCATCCAGTTTTACGTTCGAAAGTGTGATATATTGAAAATAAGAGCAAATTTAATTTTTAGAATGTGTATATGCTCTCATACCCATACACCCTTTTTTTCCTTCAAAATCTAAAAAATTACTGACTTTGTCGTTTCACCTCAGCACTATTAGCATCTCTCTCTGTGCAGTCCCAAACAGAACGGCTCTGAAGGATTAACAGTGGCTGCCATCCCAACTGTGACTGCACTGCACTCCTGAGTGCCACAGCCCAGTATTCCAGGACAGGGATCCCTTTGACACTTAATGTCTGGAAGGTGTGGAGGTTTGCCTCGAGTCACCACAGGCAGGATATGACCAGAGCTTCACGTCCACACAGACTGCAGCTCAGGAGAATGCTTAATGTTGGAGTTCAGTGTATTCCTCCTCTTGGCTAAAACACTCCCTGCTTCAACAGGAATGAGGTACGTCATCCAAGGAGTGGGGATCCACATCCTCCAGGATGGGGGGTTTCACACCTCCACTAATCATCCCCAGGGCCTTGTTCCCCTCTGCTCCCAGTGCATGCCCACATCCAGGACCGCTGTCTCTCTCTCCCTCTCATCTCAAGGAGGAGCAGGGTGCAGGATCCAGAGCCAGCCTTGTTTGAATGAACCTCACTACTCCCTTTGTGCTGGGTGCTGTTCCCTTCAGACCTGTCTAAGAGCTGGTTGAGTCAGAGGGAAAATCTACCCCAAAATCAGTGGGTTTGAGGTTGGATTCCAGACCTCAGACAAGTTTTGCTTCAGAGGAGCCTGGAGTCTAGGACATAAATCTATGTCTTGGTTGCAGACCTAACTGTAATTTGATTCTAGTAGTCATGAATAGGACATAAGAAATGTGGAAATATGTGTACATGTGCCCTGCTCAAACAGTGGGTGCCATTAGAAAGCATAATAGTGTTCCGGGCTATTGATTTTACCACAGTATTTCCTTGCTTGGTCTGTTTTCCACTATGAGATACTTGCACCATGCCATGGTAAATGTTGTTTTTAACAGAGCTCACTGCAGTCTTATTTGAGAAACTATGTGAACAATGTGGAGTTCTCTCACAGTGCTGAGTTGTCGGTTGGGCTGTCTGATGCTCTATTTGAAAAAATAGGCAGGAAGAGCCAAATGGAACATAAAGCTGAATTGAGGTAAAATGTATATACTAAAAATACTAAACAGTGAGCCTCCATGAAGTTTAGATACTAATGATATTAAATAGGGGATTATATTCACAGGTAGAGTTCAGATTTTTATTACGTTTATCTGGAACAGAAAGAGACGTCCAGACTTCATATATCTTCCAAAACAAATACAGCTTAAGTCATAAGATGTGCTCTTTTTTACGCCACTTTTCAATTACTCACTTATTTTGCTAAGAGGTTCATTTATTCCACTCTAGGCTAATAGGGGAAAACAAGGGGGATAGAGAGTAAGGGCAGGAGAAAAGGAATTCATGTAAACCAATAAACAAGTTGAATATGCTTCTAAGTTACAACCAACACAATTAAATGCAGATCACCTCTTCTGTCATAATAAAGTCCAATTTTCATTTAAGTGAAATTCATCTAATTTTTGTCCTTGGCATAAGGTGGACCAAAATTAAGTTTAAAACAAACTGATCTTTGCTGATATGAATTGACCCATCTCCCTTTTTCCGCATCTGAGTTCTTAATTACAACTTACAACAGCTAAGTTTTACCAAATACTTACAGCGTATGATGAAAAGCAGGCAAACAAAATATTAGTGAAACTTAAGCAGATACATTTTGTGATTTTTTTCTCATCCTGAATGGATGTGTTGAATGTTCTGCAGGGTCTGTCGTGTTTGGCACTAATTTGTATTTCCTTTATGACCTGAAGATGGAATAAAGTGTACTTGCAGCAAACGAACAGACGACATGCAGCTAAACCTCACTTCAGACATGTTGGATTAGACTTCAAAATCAGATGAAATAATGGCCTTAAAAAGTAGGATACAACAAGGATAAGGGTAAAGTTCTATACTCAGGATTAGGAATACTCACCTAGAGTAAGGTATGACATGTTGTGGCAAAATGCAAACAATATATACAAAAAAGCGTCATCTACAAGGCACATGGGTAATATACAACCACAAATGGAGAATTGTGTCCAGCTGTCCTCTCAACTTGAAGAAAGATGTAAAGTCATTGAAGAGACTATGGGACAGGGCAGTAAAAAACAGTGGAGAGTCATAAAAGGACATTACAAAGCAGAATGGAATCACCTGTTTGCCACCTGTTTGCTATAAGGCAAAAAATGAGCCAGAAAATATTAACTGTAAATTTTGGAGCATGTTATCTAAAGAGATGGTTCGAAATTCCTAAGAGCAGGTCAGATAAAGATGACAAGTCCAGTTTCAGTACAGTTCGTTCTTCCCTGGGAGACAAGGACAGATCCGAGTTTTTTAGTTCTCTTTCCAACTTATTTCCTAAAAATGTACATTAAAATTCCATTACAGTTAGGATAGAAAGAGCTTAAATGAAAATATTCACCCATCTACAATCATACTCACATGAATCCCTCGATGGGATCATTTTCATGGATACCCCTGACAAATAAGACCCTGTGTCTTTCCTGAAAAGCAAAACTCCTGTTGAGTTCACAGCAAAACAAAGGACTGGACTATTCAGAAGCCAATATAACTGGAGAAGAAAAAGCCAGACTGTTGGAGAAAATTAGCTGCAGGCATACATTTTCACTAAGGCTGCAGAGAGTTGTCTCTGAGAGATTTATCATTCTAAATTACCATTGGATCTACATAGGAAATAAATCTTCACAGATATCCACTTGGAACAAGAAAGAAAAAAAATTAACAATAAAGTTAGCTGTCCTGGCATATTTTAGCATATTTTCTTGTACAGAATTCCATAAAGATTTTGCTTGTAATCGGTAGTGGATGATGGCAGATATTTTACACTTTGTTTCTGGGGTTTTATTTCACTGTGATTTTTGTGGGGTTTTGTTTGGTTTGTTTTTTTTTTTTTGAAATGTGGTCAGCCCAAATCTCAATATTTTTACCTGAAATTCAAGGATTTGCAAATATTGAACCATAAATGTCAAAACATTTTTAAGTTTTCAGATGTTCGATTTTTTTGTCCTACAATGAAATTATCTGCAAAAATCTTTCTTTAAATGGGTTCATCAAAAAATCCAACTTTCCCAGTCGCAAACATATGCCCAAATTAAGTGAATTTAGCATGATTCCAGATTACAATACTTTTAAATTCTTTCCAGCACCATGATTTCTTTACATTTAAAAGTTACAGGTATTCATTATTCACTGGACTTAACTATGTCAGCAGTCACTAATCTTTCCCAGAGTGCATAAAAATAAGCATAAAAAATACCTACCAATAATTAATTATAAATGCACAAACAATTTTAATTGGGTTTCAAAATGCACCAAGAAATTAACTGAAAACTGCTTGATTTCTGCCCTGTATAATGTGGGGAAAAAGACCATATCAGAATAGATGCCATTGAGGAGTTGCCACCTCCTCCACTTTGATATGTGCCACAAAGTTAACGGCTATTTGAACTACCAGGCACTTACTGGGCTCCTCAGTTTTCTTGTAGCTGGAAAGTTATTGTTTAAGTATAAAAGGAGACTGGTTCTCACGTCAGCAAGTTCCCAAAGCCAAACAGAAGTTCCCTATTGGCAAACACTGCTGATTTGGAAGAAGGGTGTAGACTGGTTGAAGAAATTCTAGAATAGGGAAAAAAAACAATCTAAGAACGAGAAAGAATTTCTAAAAGCAAAATGGAAATCCTGGCAATGTCCACTGATACTAAAAAGAGAAGACATCCAGACATACAAGCTTGGTATTGCTCAGGGATTTGAGGCTGGTGAAAGAACAGAAGAGGAATACTCTGCAGAGTTCAATGAGTGCCCTCACGCAGCATGTTTAGAGGAAACAGCTCACTCTGTAAGCAAGACATAATATATCCTGAATTGAATAGATACATTCTTAGGAAGAAGAAAAAGTGAAAAAGAAAGAGAAGTGAAAGATAAGAACAGTTTAAGAGAAAAATGAAAGTGGACAAGAAAACCTGAAGGGGAAGAATTTCAGAATGTTTTTGTGACCACAGCCCTAACAGCACAGATCTGTATTTGATACTACGGTAACATCTAAATTTTGTCAAGAGATGTCTACTAGTGATCAACTACTGTAATAAGGTAAATTTTTCATTTATTTAGGATGTCTAGCAAATGCCAGCATGTTCCAGCTCCTTGCCACCATGGTGACATAAACTATTGCAGCATATCTGAATTTAAAACTCCCCCTGTTCACTTCCAGCTGCAGTTCAATTTGACATTCAAGACATGCTTCAAAAGGGACCTCACCAAATGAGATGCCACTTTCTTTTCTGTTTAATAGTTGGTGAATGGATCCTTACTTGAAAACTCTTGATCTCAGTTCACAAGAATACTTTCTGAGGGACCTATGGCAGGTCATTCTGAAGGCCAGTTCTCAAGTTTCAGGTCCTGGTTCTTCTACAATTCAGGTCAGTTCAGAATTTTTTTTTTTTTAGCTTCTTTCTTGCCTTTTAAGATTACCTCCTCTTTCTGGACAAATGAATAGCTAGAATGTCTGTGAGGTCCTTAATGCTCAAGAACTTGGGAATAGTTCAGTTGAGAGAAATATCAAAATCTCCCACCTACATTTGAAATTCAAAGATGTAAAGCTTGGAAAAGTGCTCTAATTATGGTGAAATTTCTAACACTTTACCAGTATCTCTTGGTTACAACAACTTTTTTTTAATCTCATAAAAAGTTAAACTTCCTTACTCCATGGATAGTTTATGGTAAATAATGCTTTTCAAGATTAGCGAAAAGCTTCTGTTTAACTTCTACAGCAACAGTGTCTCTATAAATCAGTCCAATAAGCAATTAAAAATTTTCCATGTCTGTAGGCTTGCTGGAGAAATGTCCATGAACGGCCATCAAACAACAACAGTCTGCCAACATGCAAGTCTACTGCTATCCAATACTAACATCCAACGGTAGAGCTATATTTCATACAAGAAAATCAAAATCAACTTACATGAATGTTTGAAGCAAAAGTCACACATAATCCACTATAGCAAAATGAATATCAGAGTCAGTGGGTTCCAAAAAGAAGAAAGAAAAAAGTAGCTATAAACTCCACAGAAAGTGGAAATGCAGGCATTGTTACACAGACCTCTAATCTCTTGTGCAGCGCTATACGTGGAGAGGAAAAAATGCCTTCCTGACCTCTCCAAGTGATCAATTTATACTCTGAAGCCTGAGAGCTGATCTGTATCTGTTCCAAATTAAGTGGCATAGAAAGAAGCATGAGGCTAAAACATAAAGAAATAACACTGTAGAAAGCAGAAAGTACCTTATTCATCAGTACAAGAAGGGATGTCATTTGCTAGCAAAGGAGATATCTTCCTTTTATAAATATGCCTGTGCTGATTTTAATATCAAAAGTACCTCAGAACTCTCAGTGAAAATACTCTCTGCAGGTACTGGTCCAAAGCCTACAGAGATCAATAGGAATACCTCCCTCCAGTGCAGTAGACTCTGGATCAGGCCCTTTCTCTATAACAAAGGTTCCCTCCATCACAAGGGTGCAATGTCCCCTTCTCCTACCCCCTCACAGTACACTCAACTTCTGTTTTGAAGATCACAGAAAAACAACACGGATGAATCTAACTGGGAGTGCCCTTTCAGATGGGGAAAGATATGCAAAATCACTCCAGCTTTATTCAGTGTTAAGATAGGATGTTATGTGACCTACAATCCCATGCCCTACATGTGATCATCATGTGATATAATTTTATAGCCTCTTTTTTTTTCCCCAGGTCTACTGAACTTCTGTTATTTCCAAAGTGTTAAAAATACTCAGTTTGCTAATATAAATTATTACAATTGACAGTGCATTGTCAATCTATTGCAAAGCTGATTTAATTAAGAATGCCAAGGGGCATCATTTGGGGCCAGGTATCTAAGCTGCAAATTTTTTTTTGATCTCAACCTCTCCCTATAGGACAGTCCACACTGGCACCAAAGGCTGGAGGGCAAGAGAACAAAGGGAATTTTATGTGTCTGAATTCAAATTCTTTCCCTTTGAAATGAAGCGTCCAGAATGGGCAATAAAACTGTGAAAATGGATTTCTGGCCGCATTTGATGTTAAGCCTTTAGTGTCAAGAGCCAGGTCTTTTTTTCTCTCTCTTTCTTTTAGGTTTTTTTTTCCTTTCCCTGAATGGTCTTGTGGGGAATTTGTCCTATAAATTATTTCTTGCAGTTTGTATGCATACAGTATGGCCTCGTCTCATAGAACTCAAAAGTAGGCTATTTTGTGTGTATGTGTTTTAATTAACTTGTATTTCCAGTAAAATTGCAATAGAAAACATTGTGCTAAAGAGGCTGACTTCATGTGGCTTTTTTTTTCCCTATCAGCCCATGTGTGAAACCTGCATGTTTATTAAGCACTTCTGGGGAAAGAGTAACTTTCACTCTGGTCTTCCTTTTTCATACCCAGGACTCATAATCCTTTGTATCATCCCTTCCATTCCCATAGTAGGATATTGCAATGCAATAAGAAAAGCAGAGGATTAGGCCCACTTAGAATGGTCATGCAGAGGGATCTATTATAATAATGATTACAACCATTTTATGTTTAACAGCTAGCCACTGATGGAAGGGCAAGGGGCAAAAAGAGAGACTGAGAAATGAAAGGAATTTTGGCATATTGAAATGATCTTTTTCCTAAGGTTTGATTATATACGAAAATTGATCTTTAAATATTTATTTGTAACAAAATCAGTTGGCAATACCTTATTAAATCTGGCCAAATTAATTTAAATTGCTACACACCACTTAAGCAGTGTATTCTTCCCGTCTGAAGAAAACAATTGTGCACATGCATGGGTATTCATGAATGTGTTGATACAGTTTAAAGGCAAAACATCTTTTTAAATAAAATTATTAGCAGTTCACTATCGATTTCTTTGCAGATCATGTTTTCATGAAGCAAGATTACAAGGATTGCCAACTGTTTGTCTACACTGGAAAGTCTAGGTGTTGAAAGCAAAATTTAGTTCCACAAGTACATGGAGAGTCTTTTATCAGGAGCCAGACTCACAGGTTTTCAGAGAATAACAAATGTCATACCCATACATTAGAAACCTTTTGCCTCTGTTAAGTAAAGTCAATGAACAAACTCAAACCCAAACTCAAAAACTTAAACAAAAATTTTCTCTTTGGTGGGTTCATGAGTTTCGTTGTCTTTAGCCCTACATTTCTCCTCTTTCAGCACCTCCTTTTTTTTCTGATATCCTTTTTTTGTAGTTTTCTTTCTTCAGGCCTCCCTCGGGCTTCCTGCCATCTATCCAGACTTATTCCCTTTTCCATTGACTCTGGTACATTCTGATCTTTTTTCTTTTGTTTTACACACCACAGTTAGTTCACTTTTCCTCCTTTCTCACATATAGTTTACCTGTGCCTTTTCTGTTTTATTTCTCTGTCCTTGTCTATTATTCCAATTGTCTGTTTTCTGTATTTTTAAGAAAGGTTTTCAGCCTGTCATATATATACTGTGCAAAACTGCAGTCAAAAGAATTCTTCAAGAATTAATTTCAATCAGTATCTGAAGCCAAGAGATTTAGACTCACAAACTGATACACCAGTGTCTATCACACCAGAATCAGGGCCAGAATGCTTCAAATGAAATTATTAAAAAATAGATAATTTCCTAATTTCATACTTATTGCTTTACAGAATCACAGAATTGGTCAGGTTGGAAAGGACTGGACTGGGTCATCTTGTCCAACCTCCCTGCTCAAGCAGTCATCCTAGAGCACATGGCACAGGATTGCATCGAGACAGTTCTGGAATATCTCCAGTGAGGGAGACTCCACAATCTCTCTGGACAATCTGTTCCAGTGTGTGATCATTGGACAGTAAAGAAGTTCTTCCTTATATTCAAGTGGAATTTCCTGTGCATCAGTTCCTGCCCATTGCCTCTTGTCCTACTGCTTGGCACCACCAAGAACAGCCCGGCTCCTTCTTCTTGGCACCCTCCCTTCAGGTACTTCTAGACATTGATGAGGTCCCCTCTCAGTCTGAACAGGCCCAGCTCCCTCAGGCTTTCCTCATGAGAGAGATGCTCCAGTCCTTTATCATCTTTGCTATCCTCTGCTCACTCACCAGCGAGTTAGTTACATTACCCAGCATCCTTGCTGACCTCTCCTAGCCTGAAGTCCTTCGTGACTTTTATGTGGGGCCACAGCATTATTTTACATAAAACATGATCTATCCCAGCACAAAAGGAAGAGTGCAAATGTAATTTTTAGGCAAACCGTATTTTCTCTGATCTATTTAGTTCTCAAAGGAATTAATCTAAAGTTACCCATGTAACTCCAGTAGTGCCCTGAAAATCATGCCTTTGCCGGATTTCAAGGCAGTGTGTTCAAAAACCACAAGGAACTGTTTGACAAACTATGAGGCAGGGCATTCTTGAATGTTTAGCATCCAGACTTTGCTTACCATAGATTGTATGATATTACTGAGAGCAATACCTGTCCTTTCCTCCTGGTTGTAAGAACAGAACCAATCTCTCACACAGTTAACCTTCAAGGGTATGCCTTGTATAAATAAGTTGTCAAAGCCTGGAAGGATTAATATCTTGAGACATTTTGGGATTCATGTGGGAGGGTGTTGAGCTCATGCCTTACCCTGTCAAGGTAGTGACCTGCCCCACACCTCCCTAGAGCCAGCATCCCAGCCTGGCAGAGCTGCCAATCATTGGCAAACCTCAGGAAATGCCCCAAACTCCATCCCCAGAGTCCCTAGTCCAGCTCCTGAGTGGCTGAATGACCAGAAGTCCCACCTGGGAGGAGGGCTCATGGAGGCCGAGGGGTATTTAAGGCTGAGCAGGAGATCAGCACTTTTCCAAACCCTGCCTCCTTTTGGAGTGCCTGTGTGAACACTACTGGAACCCAGGAGCTGATAACTATATTTCTGGTTTTCTATATCTTTTCTGTCTTTCGCTCCTTATTCTAATTCCTTCTTCTTGGAACATTTTGAGTAACTTAAGATCAAATGGGTTTAAAGTTTACAAAGTTGAATGGACCAATTTAATGCTGTGAGAAGTGTTTTATGTTGATTGGATGTTGTACTAAACCTTTTGCCAAAGTTCCCTGATTTTTCTAAAGTTTGCCAGTAAACTTCTGTCTTGTTTTCAGCTCTTGAGGATATCTGGTTGGTATTACTACAGTGCATTTAACCCAGAGTACAGGAACTACTGTAAGCCCTTTCAATGAGTTGATTGGGACCTTACATAATTCTATCTATTGGATTTCAGCACATTTCACTCAAGACCTCCTGTAGTTTAGATCTGGATTTTTTTAATATAAATAAAAACTTACACTATTTCTCTTTGATCACCATCTCCACACTAATCTCTGGGAAACAAAAAATTGTAGAACTGAGCCAGACCTGCTCAAATCTCCTTCTTCACCCACCAGTTTAGTGAAATATATGAATGCTGCAGCTTTGATTCAGTGGCCAGATCCTACATCCTGCAAGTTAAGCATCTGTGAAAATGCTTTGTTAAAACACAATTTTTGCAAAACAATGAAAGCTGTACTGAGGCAGTTAATAGAGGAATCAAAAATGGAAGGAGATATATTTTTTTACTTGTATATGCAAGTCAGTTGATACAGATTTGCCAAAATATACTTTGGTATATTTGCATGCACATCTATGCAAAAACCAAATATCTTCCATTTAATTCAGCTGTGTAAGTGAAATACTGTCACCTGATTGACCTGGTACAAAAATCCCAGTAAGACACGAGAACTTAGAGATTCTCATCTCCCTTGCTGCTTCTAGAACAGACAAACCAACTCCTATGAACACTCAAATTGATCTAAACATTTTTCAGACACACCAAAAAGAAGAAACATAGGAAAACCTTTCACACAAAATATTCCAGTTTCACAGACACTCTGTGAAACAGAAAACAGGAACATGTGTGATATTACACATGGCTATACCAAAACCTCAGCCAACACTCATGGACTACATCTGTTAGCCAGGCAATGCTCTGTCCTGTCCAAGATGTGGTCAGCTTTTGACTTAAGATTTGCTGAAACAAGTTTCCCAGGATTCAGTGCAGCCCTACAGCCTCGGGCTTTGATAATGTGAGGTTTTGGAAACTAAATAGGAGAGGGATTGGCCTGTAAGTGGAGAGTAGAATCCAAGGATAAGCCAAAGCACTGCAAAATGTTTGGCTGCCTTTCAGTTCATGGTGGTTTATACCTTCATGCTGAGATGGGCAAGATGTTTCTCTGAGGGCCCTGGCAATGTTTCCATGATCTGTGGTTCCTCCATCCTGACCACAGCAGGGCATTGGAGATTCTTCATTGCTGGTTTACATTTTATAGCTTTCTCACCCCACCCGGCCTTGCAGCCAAATTAGAATGGGAAATGAGTGAACAAAGATGCTGCTATTTAATCCGGGTGTATCCTTCACATCTTCCTGAACTTAATGCAGGAATTTGTTACTCAGAGGCTCCCATGCTCATATAGGTTCACCTGCACCTCAGTGATAGGTACAATTTTCTGTTAGTGCATCTTAAGCATCACTAAATATTATTTGTCACTAAAATATGCTTTTCATTATAAATATCATGTGTATGCTTTTTTTTGCTTACAGTTGGCCCCAACATGAATTCCCAGAAATGAACACTTTTCTTTTGTTCCCCCTGCATGTGGTAAAGGTCATCATGTAGTACCAAAGAAGTAATATGCACACTAAAGCTGTGAAGTACACAATAATTCCCACAGCCCTTCTGAATCCCCTTTTGCTTCCCCCACACACTCAAGCAATCACAAGTTCTGCAATATCAGATTTTTATATGTTTTCCTTGGGAGTTTGTTGTGTTTAGTCAAGACACCAGGTGAGAATCTGTTTTCACTATTTTGAAAACTTGAAAATATGACCCACTTACTGTGCAAAATTCAGAAGAAACAAGGTAAGAAATTAAAAATAAATAAACATAAATTAGTGCCTAAATAAACAAATGTATTAATTAGTATTCACTCTTGTTATTTTTAAAAACAGTTTGGAGGTTTGATTTTCAAGGGATTTATTTTGAAGAAAAAGAAGTGAGCACCAGCAGGGAATAAACATAATTTTTAAACAGTATGTAAGTGATGTGCATGACCTCTGTTCAGCCACATGACAGTCACTCTGCTGCTGTAATAATAAAAAAAAAGAAAAAAGTGTATTCTAGCAGAAAATGCATTACATAGCGTAAATTCTTTTCTTTTCTTGGTACCCAGGTTGTCACCAGCTCAGAACCCCCTCAGCCTAAATTCTCTAAGCCCAGAATCTGAGATCTTGCTGTCCCACACATACACACCCCTGTGACTGTGTAGACTGCCTGAGCTGGGCACAGCACACACAGAGCTCTTCAAGAGAAAATTACTGCAACACTGCCAAAGTGTTCTGTGTTCCAGTAACATACAGCAAAACCTCTTTATCACTTTGAAACTCTTTACAGGGCTTTAATCAGAAAGGAAAATCTCAGAAATACAACCCCAGGTCCTGTATCCATGGGTCAGGCTACGAACTGACCAGCTGAGTGCTACATGCCAGCAGCAGAGAGTGTGAATGTGCACAGAGGTGCCCCATGGAGGATGAACCGTGTGTGCTCTGAGCTGGTGCTGACATGCTGCAGCTGATTGCAGGTGCACAAGTAGATGAAGTCTACCCGGATGTGGTCAATATTGTAGTAAACTACACAAGACACATTTTTTTGCCAGAGGCCTTTGCAGCAAACCCACAAGTTCTTTGGAGGTAACTTCACAGCTTTCAACTTGCTGGATAAATTGTAATGGTAATTCAATGCTGGTATTGCAACAGTATTTATTTCCATTTTTGAGCTCCTTTCATTTATTTTCTGTCTTTCATAAGTGTCTGAAAGTGAAAAATAATACCTGATGATTAGTTAGATACCTTTTGGGTATAAAACTTCAAAGGAGAGAGAGTAATGATGAAAATGTAATAGTCAAAGTTTCCTCACAGATTTATTACTTATTATTACTGTGAATATTTTTCAATTTTTAGAATGCATGCCATAAAGAAAATTCAGGTGAAGCTTTTAGCATTCTATTTATTAACAATAGATCCATTTAATGTCCGTAAGCAGCAGATGCAATTGTAGTGAAATCCATAAGCAATAAAGCTACTCATATTCTAATTTAGGTATCTTGACCCATTATTATCAATTCTGGTTCTTGTGATTATTTAGTTTCATTACAACAGTAAGTGCTAAGTGCTTTTTAAATTAAGATTCATGATAGTCATTCCAGCCATGCTGAAAAAAAGCCGTTTTAACCTGGTTATCTAAATAAAATCTTGTGCTGGACAGAAAATAATAAAACCCAACCCTTTCTTGATAATTCAAGGAAGAGTTTTCTCAAAGATTTGACAGCATGATATTTAAATGAAACATATATTTTATACATGCACAGAATTTATTGATTGGTGAACTTCAGAAAGTTCAGCTAAGGTTATTGCTTACTTATCATTCAAAGGTGTGCTAGGAGAGCTCACAGTTATTAAAAGTGAAAGTTACCTTTTGAACTATGACCTAATGGCCAAATCCAAAACCCAAGTAAGTCTTAGATTTTGGATTTGGTGAAGGAAGCCATTATGCCTTTTCCTGGGGACCACACTCTGTACCAGACACACAGCAAAATCCAGCAGGGGGTACATGACTAAAGAAGTACAGCCATATTCCTAATGGGTTTTTTGTTCTCTCTCCTTATTTCTGATTAATATTTGCTTATCATCCTCTCTGATTAAATTGTATCAAAAAAGGTGCACATAGGGAGAGCCATGTCTGCCTTGCAAAGTCCTGCATGGTGGACTGTCATCTGGTATTGGGCACACACCATACTCACCTCATTAAAATTAGCGGGGAGCCCTCGACGAGAACTGTTTTGTATTCAGTCATAACATTGCTTTGCTTTACCTGTTTGTGTTATCAAGTTTGTGGGCACAGACAATTTATGGGAAAACTTCAGTTTGACCGTTCAGTTGCATTTAACTGCAAGACTTGGAGAAGTTCATCGTTAAATTGCACTGAAGCTTTTCCTTCCAAAAGTCAAGCCTCCTATTTAGGGAAGGGAGGAAGGGACTTGAAGTTTGGCTCTGGAGTGGTATTTTTATGGATGGTTTCATAAAGAGCCACACAAAGGATTAAAAGCTAATTGTGTCAGAGAACTGATGAGCTTTTGTAAAAATAGACAATATTTGGATTCAAATATTTGCGACAGATATTTAGTGCATCACAATGCATTGTCTTTCCAGCCAGAACTTTTTCAGCTGAATGAGTATGCAGACTGGAGTCAATCAATTAACAGTTTCCTTCATGTGGGCCACAGAACACATCTCCAAATCTGTAGCTAAATCTGGAGATCCAGAGAGGACTCTCTGAGCTCAGCCAGTGGTTGACCCACACATTGGCTCTTTCCTCAGGGGGGCTCGAGAATGCTGCTAACTACTTTCCACTCTGCACAGCTATCAATTTTCATAAAATCTGAAAGAACTTGCTGTATTGGAGATCTTTGTCTCCTACACTTGCTTGAGTTTAGCCTGTGTGTTCTAAATGTACTGATGTACTGATCACACATGCACATGGTGCAATCATGATTATTTCTCTTCCTCAGCAAACCAGGCTAAAGCCCACAGAAGGAGAGCCTCTGAGACTCTTCCAGACCTCCAGCATTAAGTGCAGCATTGCCTCTTAATGTATACAACACTCATTGTTTTGTCCAGGCCAATTCTAAATGACATCATTGATTTGTGAGAAGAGTACCCAGTAATTAGTTGTTTTTTTAACGGTCATGCCATTTGACATATTAAATGTTGTGCATTACTTAAACAATAGGGTAGAAATATCAATAGTCTGGTGCCACTGTGTATGGCTCCTTTCCATTAGAGTGCATATATGTGTGTGGCTGTGAGTAGTGAGTAATAGGGGATTGTTTCTCCATGATATATCTGATGAAGTCAGCATTAACTTCTTGTACAGTAGATCTCTAGGGGGTAGACAAACTTTAGTAGGATTTTATTTATCTTTCTGTGGCTTGATCAGGGGATTATTTTCAGGTTTATTATGGCATTTAACTGGATTTTACCCTGAGACATTCTTTAGCTGGACCTCCTCTACCATTTATCTTACTGGTAACGGGTTCAGTAGCTGTTTTCTTCTCTTAGGACTCTCTGTAATGCTAATGACAAGGGTTATTTTGGGTCTCTGTTGCTGCTGTTTTCTCTTTTCTTCTACCAGTGCTGCTGTGTAGCCTGGAGAAATGATGATGTAAGAGGGAACTAATCCTACTGTGAAGGTTGTTGGAAGATAGATCTAGACTTTTCACAGCAGGGCATAGCAGAATGAAAAAGAGTCAACAAAGAAATTGAAACACAGCTGCATCCCTTGAGATTTTCATGAACAAGCTAGACAAAGTCCTGAGAAACCTGGTCTGAGTTCAATGGCCCTCCTTTGAGCAAGACATTGGACTAGAGACCTCCTTCCAATCAGAATTACTCAATCATGTTATGATTCTGATTGCCTTTTACATTCACTTTCTGTACAAAGGCATACCTGAAGACACTGCCTTACTATAAGATACCGATCTAGTGAAAGATCAAAGAAGAAAAGTTACCTTTAATTGATATTGCTTTAATATAGTTTTGAATCTGAGACACTTTAGTCAGATAGTTCCTGTGAAATGCAATGTCCTGTGTGAAAGTAGGGTATTCATAGTCCCTCACTGACTTTTGGTAACTGTCGCTAACTTGAAAAACTGCACTGGATAGAAATGGTCCCTAGTTAGAATGTTGTTAGATTTCTTGGTTCCTTAGGCCATCAGACCTGTAAGTTTTAAATCCTGCTATAACTTTATATAAGTGCAAAGGAAACGAACAGTGCACATTTCAATTCCCTAAGACCTCTAGATGATCACACATTTACTTGAAGAATAGAAATGTTTTATACTGATGGTCACTGGATGCATTTAGACCTCACCTGGCTTTGGGTGATTTCTTTAAAAATATCACATTACTGAGAGAACTTGCCTTCAATAAAGTTTTTGTATTATGGGGAAAAGTTATTTACAGCCTTGGTGGGTTCCCCTTTGAAGTCATTTGTCTTGTTGAGAGGGGAAGTGGAGCTGGCCTTTGAAGAGTCTCATTTCATCTTGGATCTCTCCCTTTGAAGTACACTTTACCCTGTAGGCATTCCCTGTGGAAAATCTCTCATTGTTCATGGGTCTCCTAAGAAAATATTCCCCAGAGGCACACTTCCCTGAAGAATAATTTACCTTGGAGATGGAAGCAGTGATGTATTTTTCATCCTTGCCAACAGCAGGCAGGGTCTAGATACACCAACTGCACAAATGATTACATGAAGAAAATACAGGGGATTGCTAATATAGTATGTAAGGGGCAGTTGCCTACCAGAGTGTCCAAATCTTGATAAACTCAGCTTCCTTAATGCTACTGAAAAGAAAAAAGAAATCAGCAACAATACTCTGCCTTCAGACAGCCCTAATTTTTTTGAGTCTTTGATGCTGAAATCTTCTCATTCTTATGCTCTATGAGGAAGAATTCTCTGAAAGCCTGAAGAAAATCCTGTCAGCCATTTGCAGGCCTGATGCATGTTGTTTGATAGTGTTCAAAGATAACCATTCTGAGTGTGATAAAAATCAAAGAAGAGAAAGTATTTTTCCTCTTTAAAGAATTTTCACTTTTCTTTTTTTGTTACAGAACTTCAACAAATGGAAAAGAAAACCTTTCTTTATGGCTCAGTGCTCATTGAGGTCTAGTACCTCAGTGAGGTTGCAAACTACAAATTAGGAACATAAACACAAACAAACAGCCACACCTAAGGTCCATAAAAGCTTTTCAACCATTAAAGCAGCGTTACTTCTGCTGTATCCTTCCATTGCCTAATTTCAAAAGCATAATAAAGGGTAATTGCTATGCATACAGGATCAGCTCTAGGCATAAAAAAAAACAAGCAACTAACTTGGACAGCAAATTTCCAGAAAGGAAATCCAGCCATGGCTCTGATACCTATTTTGTTTATACCACAGCTTCAGAATACCAGACACACTGCTGCAGCTGCTTCAAGGTTCATAGTACACAGGTGAGAGGGGCAGGTGGGAGCTCTCCCTGAGGCACAAATCATTGCCCCAAGCCATCTGATCCCCTGGCAGCAGAAGGAGCAGCAAATCTGACCCTGTGTGACTCCTCTTGGTGCCTCATTTCTCTCTTTTTCTTCACTGCAGAACTGACCTATTTTTGGTCATGTCCCACAACTTCCTCTGAAGGGGTACAGTGCTGAAAGCCTAAACCCAGCTCTGTAAACTACAGATACTCTTAAGCACCGACTTACTTTAGTCTTTGCTATCAGCAAGCCTACCATTTTACAGAGCACTTAGATCACTCAGGAAATCTGTGGTAGATTTAGGATTGCTGCAAAACTATCAAATTATCACATTTAAATCTGAAGGCAAAAAGAAAGACTCACTAGATTGCAGTGGATAGCATAGCATGCACAGTTTGTGATTTGTTCATATATATGTAATATGTTTATATAATATAATATATATATAATAATATATATTATTTATAAAACTTGAATTACCTCTGAAAATGGAGGATTCTGAGAGGAGAGAGGAGCTCAGCCAACTTGAGAGGTTCCTTTTAAAATTATGTAATTGATTTGGATGAAGATAGTATGATATTTCCCATTGCACTATATTTAAGTATTAATGGATTTTTCATACGAAATCTCTATCTCTCTTCCAATTTTGTAAGGCAATCTTTGGCCATCTTACTTGTTTGATAGTATAGTCCTTTCCATGGCAGCAGGCTGTGATGTCATGCATGACCAGATTATTAGGTCAAAAAGCACCGAAGTTAGATATGAAGGAAGAAGTAGGAAAGATGCTGAAACTGCATAAACTGTTTTCAAGCTTAGTATTCAAAAGAAGTGGAAAACAGACTCAGAGTAATTGCAATAATTTTTTAACTTACCTTGTCAGTGAAGCTTTACAGTTGTGTCAACCACTATTATTATGATGTCAAAAATAATAGGAAACATTAGCAAAGACCATAGCACAACCAAACAAAAAAGACCTCTATATAATATCAATTCCATTTGATCATAGCCTATGTAGAAACTTTCTTAAAAATTTACTTTATCAACAGTGAAACTTGAACTAATGAGAGTAATGGATATACACATGAAAAACATTGGTGTGGATTAGATGTTTTTCCCCATCATAGGGTTACAGGCATTCAGACCAAAGATTTATGTTCAACTTAGTTTAGAGAACGGGTTTGTCCAGGTATGGTTTTAAGAATCCCAATAATATGTTTACATGCAGGGTTTTTACTCTAGTCTGTGAACACATTAAATGCCTTTGGATGCTGTCTGTAAAAGTTCTCAACAAATTCATTTCTCCTGCAGGCTGAGATTATTCACACATGTCTATTCTCTTACCATTTGATAAAATCTACTAAATTACAAGAGATCATTGCTTTTAATGTTCCCCACAGTTGATCTGATTCCTCCAAGGATACACACCCTGCTCTGAAGTCTACATTCTGGTCAAGGGCAACTTGGCTCAAGGTAAACCTGGTCATTGAAACAAAACAGGCTTGTTTTTACAAGTCTGGATAAAACCTACCAAATATGTAGGGAGGAACAGTGCCATAGACATTTCCAGCAACCACATAGATTTCTTTAAAGTCTGGTCAGATGTCTCTATTGCAACACTAAAGCTTGAAGGTTGCAGATACCATTCCTTACATCAAATCATCAATCTATAAAATGGGGGTAATCCCACATTTTAATATATGTAATATCCACATGGGAGGGTATTAAAAAACTCATTCATGACAGAGGGTAGGCTGAGAGAAAATAAATATATGGGAAGGTAGAGACTGGGAGAAAATTCATTCTGCATTTACTAGTTTTCTTATATTTTCCTCTGGACATGTACTACTGACTCCTCTTTGAGAAAGAATATTGAACTAGATGGAGCTGTGGTCTGCCTCAGGATGTAAACTCCTGTGTGTACCTTGCTGTAGTAAATGCTGAAAAGCCTGAAATCAAAGGGGTAGTATTATGGCTTGATTGTACTTTCATAATAAAGTCCATCCTTGTTAAATAAAGAGATCACCAAGTTCCAATGAATTCGAGTTTAAACTGTGTCTATAAATGTAACATTGTTTACATCTTTCATTTATGATGATATTTCAACTAAGTTGTTCTGAAATTGCTCTGCTTTTGTGCTATGTCGTAAAGTGGAAGCATATATTACATTAAGCAGTAAGGAGCTGTATCTCATTTAAAACACATAACCACATAATTTCATAGATATATATCTATATATAGATATATATCTATGAACAATGAAATTGCCCCAAAATTAAAACCCTCTTGGCAGTGTATTTGTAAACACAATCAGCCTATAATCCAATAAAGAGACTCTGCTTTGAATTAATGTGAATTGCTTTTCTATTCTGCCTTTACAAATATAACTTTTCATCTGAACTTCTTCACTCCCTCTATTTGTTTCACTAAAAATAATTGTAGTGATTTTCTTCCTCACTTGTAAACAGCAGAGGAAACATTTGAAAAGTAGAATAAAATGGAGTTGGAAAAAACAGAAAAAAACAAAATAAAATAAGCAGACATAATTCCTTTTATACCTGCAAATAGAAAAAGCAAATCTAATTTCTCAGAACTTCTGGCATGAAACAGTTTGCATGCTAAAAAGAAACCATCACTTCAATCATTTTTTATGATTCTGATAATGAAAATGAAAGCTAGATTGTTAAATGGAAAGTGCAATAATTATATATACACATAAAAAAAGGAACCATTTCTTTAATTTTGATAGTTTAAAACAAAATTTTCCAAATGACAACCTTTTAGGTATAATTCATTAACCTTCCAAGCAACGGTATTAGGGACAAAAGCGAATCTTAAGACATGCCAGTACAAATGAAGTATTTAGAGGTTCATCCTTGACAAGACAGGAATTCAAATTTAATATTTTCTGAACTGAGTTAAAAGGGGAAAGAAAGAAGATCTTATTCTGAATATAAAGTACAGAGAATTTGGAAGGTAAATTGAAGATTGATATACCTGGAATATTCAAAAACAAGATTTTGTTTCTACTTATTATGTGCTTTTCTTCAAGTCTCCAGGTGCTTAGCGAAACTGAAAACAATTTGGGGAAGCTACTAAGAAAACTTCACTTAGTTGTGAGATTTTTATTTTTATATCAGGAAGATGAAGTAACATTTTCTAATGAATTCTTAATCAGTTATTAAACTTTGTCTGCTAGACATGATAACTATATAGACCAGATGGCATCAATTCCAGCTTCCTGGCTGGTGCTAGAGCAATTTTTACTTATTTCCTCAAAAATAATGTTATTTTTCTGCTTTTCTTAATTGGTAGGTTCATCCCACTGATTTTGGCAGGGCTGTGGTATCAACCCAGAAAGCCCATATAGGACTTTGAGGAATGAGAATGGGAGGATGTGTGAGGACTGGAGTTCGATGCTCTACTGGGTCCTCTCCATTCCTTCTCCGTCGTGCTGCACAGGATGTTTAAATAAGACAGGAAGGTGATAGTCAAGGTATCAGGCAAACAGGCAAATACCAAAGGCTGTAGGAAGTTGAGATTCAGTGACTGGAGGTACAAAAAGTCCAAACTTTAGGAAAGAACTGGTAAATTGAGGAGAACTTCATGTCTCTCTCCTCATAAGCAGCTCTGAATATGGGACTACTGCAGCTCCTCCCCAAATATGCATTGCTTACACAGGAGGGGCAAGATTTGCTGACAGGGCTACTAAACGAGTTGCACATCTTCAGTGCTGTGTAAGAAAATAAAAGGACACTGTCCATCAGCAGAAACCTGCAAAGTATTTACTGTCATCAAGGAAAACTCTTAATTTTTTAATTCCTATGTTTTCTAAGTCAAGTCTTACTTCTAATGGAAGTCTATGGGTCCAAAACAAGAAGGGACAAAAACTAGGCTGCAAGGCCCAGGGACTGAGAGGGGAGCTTGGCTGAGTAGTTGGTGCATGTGGAGGAACCCATGGAAGCAAACGGAGCACAGGGTGGGTAGGCACAGCCTGCAGTGAGTCAGTGCTGCCCCTTCCAATCGACCTCTTGGTTGGCACACTCAGTGCCTCCCAAACAGGGCATGCCACAGTCCTTGCTTGCCCTCCAGTGCCTCACACCACATTAGGTGGGAGCAGTCTCCTTCCCTGCAGATTGCCCGTGTCCCACCAGACCGTGAAGAGCCCATTTTGCATCCCACCAGCCTTGACCAGCCTCGTGCTCATGGCAGGCTGGCCAGAGGCTCTCCCAGGCTGTCCTTCCCGAGGACCCCATGGAAGATCCCCCTTTTCCGCTCTCCTGCTTCCCCCTCCAGACCCACTGGCCCTCCCTTCTCCCCTGGTGGCTTCGGATCACAAACGGACTGTTTCTTTCAATCCTCCAGCTTGGATTGATTGCAGGCCTCTGGGAGTCTGTGGCCAAAACTAAAGCCAGGGACAATTCCTGAACAAGTAAGCTCACAATGCCCTGTTTATTTATACAGCACAAATGATTGAAATCATTATGCCCCAGACAAGTGGGACCTATTTATAAACAGCATCTTAAGATGAGCAATATAGCAGGACTCTCCACTGCTTCACAGTGAGCGCCAGCCCCATCCCCCCATCCCCACTATAAAGCTCCAAGGCCCTTCTGACTTGCCACAAGAAAGACACATTCCTCGCCTGCTAAATTAAAATCTAATCATATTCTGCAGTAAACAAGGCACAAAGAACACTCTGGAAATTATGGGATGAAAACCAGCAACACTAAGGGCCAAACTCTCCCCTCAGATCTGTCCTACAGCTCTTTGACAAGTGCAATCAGTTAAACATTTGAGAGCTTGACAACAGCCACTCCACCAGACGTTTGATCTGCCTGGTATTCCACGCTCTTCCATAAATTATGGATCTTCAGATCTGCATGTCCTCCATGTTTTTGATGGCGGGTCTCCAACAGAGAAGAGGCTTGGGAAGAAGTGGATATTTCTCTCAAAACACTTAAATTACTCCTATGTTTCTGTCTATACAAAGCAGATCTGGAACTATTTAAGTGGGCATCAGTTGAGTTTGGAGCCTTGGAAAGAATAGCTTTTCTTTTCATCCGCCTCAAACAGCGATCCAACCTAAACAAAATGTGAGATCTAAACAGCAGCCTCACACTTCAGTGCCATCTGGATGTTTGATTTGCAGTACCACCCTTTTGCTCTCAAAATGCTCACACCATGGTGTACCAGCCTGCACAAGGGGGTGGGAGCAGAGCTGGAGTTGTCAGACACCAGCACACCCCATGGGGAGCCATGGGCTGGCTTTTCAACCTGTCACACATCGCCCTTGGTCAGCATGGATGACAGGTCCCTTAGACATCCTATGAATCAAAAGTGTTGGATGTTTTGGCTCTATACTTTTGATAATCTTACCAGTTTACTTAACTGGGGTAATCATGAAGAGGCTTTGATATGATTAGAGTTTAAGAATTAATTAGGCTCAGTACCTCCACGGTACTTTGCATTTTTCTCTTCAGATGGAGAACAAGCATTAACTAATTGGTCTTCAGAAAAACACTTTTATTATTACAATTTTATGAGGTGGAAACTAGGAGGTTAAGTAACTTGCCTGAAGTTATTCACTAAGTTGCACTGGGATTAAAATTTAGGAGTTGCTGGCTGCCAGCCCTACTTTTCGACCAGTGGACCACTCTGCTTCTTATTGTAAGAATTTAATTTACTTGGCAGAGAATGCAGCTTTCATGTTGTAAGTCAGATATTGCCATTCTAATGAAGCTGAAGGAAGGTGAGAAGGCCAGCTGATCTCATTGTGAACTGATGAAGAGTCACATCATAGTGATTCTCTTTAAAATTCTTGATCTAATACAATACAGCTTCTCCTTCCCCCAAAAAGCAGAGCCTTGTTTCAAAATATGGATGCTCATAAGCAACCATCTAAATTTCTGTTGAGCCAACTAGAGAAAGAAACTGAAAGCTAAGGGGACTGGTATTTAGGTCTCTCTGGTATTTTGGGATCTATTTCCTACATATTTCATCAAAATTCAGGGAATATTTTGACACCAAAACACACAATATTCTTCACCCAGTCTTCTTTTCTTGGTTTGAGTTCATGCCTATATTTTTTCCTGTGATATTCTTATTTTTAAACTACTCTTTTCTTTTAGTGTAGACTTCTGAAAAACAGATGATCCAATATAGACATGGGTGCATGCATATGTGTGTGTGTGTGTAAGATGGCAGCAACCATATAAATAGAAATATATTTTCATGTCTCCATTTTTCTCAAGCTAACCTAGTATATTAATGAGGAAACTTCTGCAAGTACTGAAAATCAGTGAATCAGTAGTCCCCATTCAGAGGTGACAACAGCAACAAATGTCTGTGTGTGTGTCTCTGTGTGTACAAATTTTGGACAGCAACATCTCCATGTATATCCATCCCTCTTCTGGTAGAGCCTCCAATGAAAAGAAGCCCCATGGAGAATTCATGTACTGCCAGACAAGTTTTGTGGACATTACATTCTAGGTCCAAGGTGGAACTGTGCAGGTGCATCACAAATTTACCACTACAAAATAAAGATATTTTATTTTCCTGTGAAATAACTGTCAAAATACAGAGCCAGAAAAGCAAAGAAAGAAGTGTCAAAAGGATTTTAAGGATCATTATGAAAATATACAGAGATCTGAAGCAAGAACAAAAATTGTGGCTGAACACAGACTGGTTTCTGCAACAAAAAAATGAGCACAGTGGCTGTACACAGATCCCAGAAAAGAAACATCATTTCCATTAGTAGGAGAAAAACCTTGATGATACAAGGCACTTTAAAAATAGTGAGTAAAAAGAATGAGAACTTGGTAATATGAATGAAATCTATGCCAGAGGTTTAAGTCTGCAAGGCTGTGGAAAGCATTCATTACTGCAAACGTAGTCTGACTGGTAAAATATTTTTTAAAAATAATTTTAAAAAGCATATACAGCAATACAATTATTTTTGTGTACCACAGATACACACATTTGCCAAAAGCCCAGTAACAGTGATTTATTTAAACTCCAGAAAAATTTAGTGACACTCACTTCATTTAACAGGTTTGTTTTCTTTGATCCTGAGTTGTTTGTCAAGTCTTTGTCATTGTGGTTCAGCACTGCAGCAGTTTCCTAGATGGCCCAAAACTCTTTGTCCATTCAGCTGCACCTTTCATTGTGTTCTCAAGTATGGATACAAAACTTGTGTCTCACCCACTTTGTTAGCAGTGGGCAGGTGGGCTTCTCTTGGGAATGTATGACATTTTTGACAGACTGGTTGTCAATACAGAGGAAATAGTAGAAATATGTCCATAATGCCCATTTGTCCCAGGTTTTATGCCTGAGGAGCATCTTGGTCCACATAACTCCATGACTGCTGGTAACATTGGAAGGTCTAATAGTATTCATCAGATTACCCAATGATCCGAGTGACCCTGTGGTAAAAATCTTTTCATTGGCTGTGACAGGGACAGAATTTTGCTGAAATCTAGGATTGGTTCCCTCCAAACTCAAAATATCGTTCCAGAAGTGTAAAGAATCCTACCAGGTTTATGGGAAGGCTTGTGAACTGGAATAATATAAAAGAAAAATCAGTTGTCATTCTCTTGACCAGGATGCCAAAGCTTCTGAAAATCAGCAGTGTTTCCCCAAATCATGTGAAGCTGAGAGCAAGCTGGACTCTAATGGTGGCATTCCTACAGGAAAACATTTCCTTCCAGGACAGTAGTCACTGTCACTGTCAGCAGAAGACAGAATGGAGGGAGAGGGGCAGTGATCTCCACCTGTTTGAACTACTCTCTCTTTTCTTTTTTCTGCCCACCTATTTTTTCTCTTTTTTGAAAAAGATAATTTCTTCTCTTCTGTTACCCTACAGCCAATCTTTGATTTTCCAGAGTAGGCTGGCCACCTCTTTCCTCTAATTTTATACTCCACCTTCTGCATTATTTCTATCTTCTCCACAGCATGAAGTGTGATTCTGAATGGAGAGATTATGCAATTTCAAGGCTAGTAATTCCACAGTTTCTCAAATTCCCTGTAGCAGAAATGCTTCTTAATTCTGTACACCTTCTCCTGGGAACTACACTGCTTCTGCTTGGTCTTATGAGAGATCTGTAAAGGTGGAGAAAAGTCTAATCCCTGTGAGTTCATAGCATCTGGTTTCATGTCTGCTCCTTTTTCACTGTTTTTGTGTCTCCAAAGCAATTCCTGTGGCAGAAAATCCTGATGGTAGTCCCCAATCACTTTCATGTGTACCATATTCCCTTACATGCTTGGTACAACTGAGAAGATGAGCTTGTGCTTTTACCACAGGGATCTTGAATTCAGCTGAGACAAGTTCAAATGAGGTCTGTAGACACCCTGTTCTAAATGCAAGTTCAGGTCTTCTACAGGGCCATATGGAAGAATGAAGCCAGAAGTGGGACAGTGTTGACACAGCATTTCCTTTTTCTCCATATTGGATGCTGAGAGAATTAGAACCCCTCACTTAACCATTTTTGCCAGGAATTTTGAAGCCAACTGTGCTTTCAGCTATACATGTAAATGATTGTGGGGTTATATGCATGAAAACAAGAGCAAAACTTAGACCACAGATTTTCCAGGGAAAAACAAGTGCTGCATTTTAGGCAATTAGGAGCGGTAAAGTAAACATTTAGTCACCGTTGACTCACGAGCCGAAAAACACAGTAGTCAATTACAGCTTTCGGCAGCAATAATTAATATGGTGTTGATGAAAACTGTGGTTTCCACTCAACATATAAAGCTATTTCAGGTAATTAAATGTAACCTCATCTATATGTAATTTGTCGTTAATCTGCACGTGATACAGTATTTCAACCGCATATGTTGTATTCTGGAGGAAAAATAGCATAGGAACATTACCTAAAGCATATACCCAATAACCCTAGCAAAATTTGTTTTCATTTAAGTCTATATCACACTTTATGATTAAATATTTGACGATGAAAAGGTTTGTAATTTAATCATTTGCACAATCTTTCTTATATTACTCCATATATCTGATTTACAGAGATAAAGAGATCAATTTTAACTGTGTATACCACACAGACATTTACTTCTTTGTGTGTTTTAACATCCTGAGGCTTTTTCAGAGACATTAAATAGAAAGAAAGTAAATACTTACAGAAAAGACCACTTTTGCTATTTCTGATCAAGAACTTGTGGTATTGTGGTATTATGAAGCTTCTGAATACAAAAAAGAGGTGTTATGTGCAAAGTAGTCTTTATGATACTGTATTGACCTGATTTTCCAAAGTGCAGGTTATCTACATTTCTAACTGAAACTAATGGAACTTGAAATGCTTCTCTGAAAAATAATGTGTATCACTGCCCTCTAAGTCGCTGTTTATAAACCCTAGTAATTTGAAGTCCGCATTTCCAGCCTGACTGCCCAACTACTTCCTGCTATAACCATACAGCAGCAAAAAATGGAAAGAGAAATTATATTTTATCTGAAAAAGCTTCAATTTATGTATTTATAGATTTACAAGATTTTATTTGCATGCTAGGCCTTGAGGGGTTTCTTCACAAACTAGTTGCCAGTTGAAGCATCAGTTTCACGTGATTGTTAACCAAAGTGTACCTTTTCTGGACATCTGCAGTGTCATTGCTACATGGCAAACACACCTGATATTTTTAAAACTGAACTGCAGACTAGATGGCCCTATTAAGCTCTTAAAATAAGCCTCCAGAAAAGATAAAATTTTATACAATATGAAATTAAATAGAGTGGCTATTACCTCTAGCAAATACCACATCTGAAACTATAACTTTGCCACCTTTGTTAGCACAAGGAGATCTTGCTCCATAGTGCTATCAGAGCTTTACAGTTCCTAAATAATTGGACCGCTATTTTACAACAAAACATCAGGTTACTGGGCCTTTAGTTCTGTTAGCCTTTCTGATAACTAGTTTAGCTTAACTCAGAAAAGGAAGCCAATTCCCAACTATAAGCATTATCCTTTCTCCCAAAATAAACAACATGAAAACATGACTAAAATTCCCAACCAAAACATTTTTATGCTAATGCCATACGAAAATATTCTGTATTGGTGACTATCATTTTTGTTGTCATAAACGTTTACTATGAGATTGAATTTTCAGAAGCACTAATAGTGTCTTTGAGCTAAATTCAGGAAAGATGTGTGGTCCATTTAGGTGAATTTTTGGTCCATGAGATGTATTTAATGTAAAATTGTAAGACTCCCTGATACCAAAGAAATTCCCCAGCTTTGACATCAAACAAACTCTTTCTCTGAGCATGAGCAAGAAAAGATTTTAACGCATCCGAAAGAAGCATAAGCCAAAATAAATGGCAGAATCAACCAATAAATGAAAAGCACAACACAGTGCGCTACGTGGGCATAATCAGTAAGCCTTTTTGTGTTATTTATTTGGAGGAACAAAGGGGCTTTTCCAGAAACCATCTGTACATTGTTAAAGAGGAGTGAATTACCTACAGCCTTCAAAGGAAAATGGTGCTGTTAAAATAAACTTGGGGGTTGGAAGGAATTAGGTTACTAAACATGGGACTGAGTTAGAACTTAAGCATCTCTCTGGATTTTGTCTCACTGGTTACACAAAACCCAGGTACACAGGGATTCAGGGTTTCAGCAGGGAGACATTGCCACAGCTGTCAGATCTGGAGCCAGACTTGCCAATACCTAAATGCTTTGAAGTTGTCTTCTAAAGCACCATAACAATAAGAGAAGGAATAAAAACCCTTCATGTCCTCTGGATAGAACATAGAGTTACAGATAGTGGGCTAGATTTCATGCTCAAAAACTATTAGCTTAGATCCTAAAATTGTGAGTTTAAAATAATAACGGTGCATGCTGGAGTCTCTGGAGTCACCTTTGATTTTGAACTGTTGGTGCACTTGGGCAGACGTTCAAGATTCTTGCCACAACCACAGGGATTGAAAACTTCTGCTCTCTTTTAAATGAAAGATGAGATTTTCACATGGTCACTTCATTTCAAGAAGAGAGGCCTTAATGAAAACACCAGTTAGGGCAAGTTTCATGATAAATACTGGCAATGCTATAGGTCTTTTCAAAATTCATGAACCGCAAGAGAAACCAGGCAAAATCTGCTTGGTTTCAGATTTCATAGAAGCTTGTAGCTCAGCTCCAGTTTGTCCTAAAGTTCACTGAAGTTCAGCCTTTCAAGTCATTCTGATTCGATTTATGGGTTTTTTCCTCAGCCATATAAAACTTGGGGTATTACATGAGTTTGACATGAGCCAGGTGAAACTCAGTAGGTCCAACAGTGTTTTGATTTGAGATTTTGAGTCTATTTAAATACAAAACAGAAAGCAAAATTTCATCTTCCTCTGAAGCCAGAGGAAAGTTTCATGTGATCCACTGTATGCCAAATTCACTTCCTGCAGAGTTCTTGAGACTCACAAAGTCCATGTTTGCATAACTCTGCAGTGAGGGCTCTATGGAGTCCTAGCTCAGGGCCTACAGGGAAAGCCAGGAACCCTGGAAGCACAGCAAAGGGAAGGGTGTAGATGTGCCTCACTGCAGAGAGAGTATTTACCTCTCCCAAGAATGCAGAGCACCATGGTTAGTCCTCACCACGAGATTTGCTAGAGCCTCAGGCTCAGTTTTCTAAAAGACGTGGTAGACTAGTGTAGCTTTGCACAGAGTACGTTTACAGTGTGTCCTCCATGGTGCTGAGAGGCTCCCTCTTTCTTTCCATCCCAGCTAACAGAGGCAGAGCAAATGGAATAGCTTTCAAATAATTTTCTAGAATCTGAACAACTTTGTATTCCTTGTTCAGGTACAGGTTGAACACGTGAAACTCTTCCTGAAGAGACAATTCCAAAAAGTTCAGGTTAAGCCTTCAAAGACCCACTACTCCAATAATATCAAAGTAAAACAGTGTACCCTTTAACCATCAGATACAAAAACACTGTCAATCTGATTTAGATATGTTTTATAGGTTTCTTTATTGATATATTAAAGACATATTTTAAAACTGTTTTGTGAAGTGATTCATGAAAATGGTTGTCTATGACAGTCCATGGAGCTACTCAAGAAACAGTTGCTGCCATCACTTTTCTTGTATACAGTTTTAATGCTCAAAACTCATATTAGAAATTAGTGTTTCTCTTTTATTTTGTCTCTAATTTTTATGTTGAAATTCTTACCCCTTTTAGGAGGGCATGGCCAGTTGTCATGCATGATGGCATAATCCTAAGTAATGGGATTGGCTAAAGTGAAAATTGCACTATTTTAACTCCTCTGCTTCTCCAGTGTAAAAACTCAAATATTAAGTAAAGCTTTGAAGGATGTATTAAATGATTACCAATATTTACTGGTTTAGTAAGAAAACATAAGGTCGTTATCTTTTGTGTTTCATACTATCATTCTTATACAGCTATTAAGCTCCCCCCAAAAGATTGTTTTAATAATCTTAGCACACAATAAATATCCTATTAAACTAACTCTTTAGTTTAGGAAAGTAATTATTCATTTGAGATGTTTCGCTTGAAGGGTATGTACAGATCCTTATCTCTGTAAACTAGATTGCAGTAGATCTTGTTAGAAATTTTATAGGACATTATTTCAGAGTGAAAATCATGCTTGTATATTTCAAAGGCACTTAAAGCTCAGATTTAATCCAAGTAATATTAGGTCCCTCTACTAGGTAGGTAACTGGTATAAACAGTTACCCTATGATTAATTGTATAAACAATTAATGGAGAGATCTCATTTTCCATGTTGATTATATGGTCAATTTAGGGTAATAGTCCTTCTAAATTCTCTCCCTGGATAAATGCCTAAGCTTAGGGGCAACAAATACAGACTTCAGATGTCAAACATCTTTCACAAACCTTTACCTTCTCTGAAAATTCTAGCCTTCATCAAGGTTTCAAAATGGGGAGGAAATAACAGGAGCATAAATCCATTCATTTTTTGCTGTTAAGGAAATATGCAGCCTTTGCAATCAGAATTATTTTAAGTCATAAATCTGAAGCTCAGAGGTATCTGCAATGTCTGTGGAGTTACTTGTCAATATAAAGACTTGACCACTAAAGACTTTAAGGTTCATTTTGGACAAGGACAGGAGAAATCCCCTTGTGGTCAAGCCTCCCCTACTGAAAGTTTATAACAGAAAATCACCTCTTTTTCTTTCACACTCCTCTGCTAAGCTGTGTTCTATGGGGCGGTTGTTCAGACACTTGGTATTATTTATGTTTTCCTGTCCATGCGTGCATGCATCTATCCATCCGTCCATTTCCTTTCAATTTATTTCTCTGTATTCATGCAGAAGGAGCCATTTTGGGCCCTCTGTGGCCAGCAGTTGGGTTGGCAAATGGGTGCTGGTTGCAGGCTTGCATTTGCAAATTGGTTGTTCTAATTACAAGTAAAACCATGTAACTGAGTGAAGTACTGTGGTTATATGTAAAGTCATAGTAACCTTACATGTATGAGTCCTGAATTTCTGGCCTCCTCCTCTTTTAGCTTAGCTCTCCCTTGAGCATTTATTCATTTGTTTGCCCTTGCCAAAAAAATTATTCATCTAAACACAGCCCCCTCATGATGTCAATGGAAGTCTGAGCAACCTACGGCAGAGAATGTTCAAAGCTTATATTGCCATAAAACAACATTGTTTTCTGTTTTGTTTTATCTTTTTGGATATCCTGTTCTGTAAGAAAAGCAATTCTGTAACTAAGACTGACTTGTGATTTTTCACAGTATAACAAAGTATAACAAAAATGCCTCTGCTTCACCTTTTAATGATTAAATCTCTCCAGTGCCTTGAGCCTTGTACATGCAGGCGCAGAAGTAATTTTATGCACATGAGCAATCCCACTGAACTCCCTAGGTCTACACACGTGTAGCATTGCACATATTCACATCGGCAAGATCAAGAACTGGTTTTGTTGAGAACATCTGTGGCAAAGGAATCTTCCTGCAAATAAACAGTGTCTACATTAGCAAACCTCATAGCTTTGCCTCAGTGCTCAGTCACCCACAAAAGTCACTTACTGCCTTGCATAGCATTTGCTTTGAGCAATATTCCTTAAGTAATTTGCTTTAAATTCTTTAAACACTATGATAGCATAGTTTGCTGAAGCTTTCAGAAAATTAAAAAAAAAAAAAAAGAGGTTATATCCACTTACTGTAGGTAGTTACAAGTCATTGCAAATGGTGTATTTGAAAATCAGAGTTAACAACTTGCCAATTGATATCTCATTCTCCATTACTTAGTGGTCAGGATAATGGCTTCCTATCTTCATTCAATTTTTTTTTTTACCTGATGGGGTTGAATTTTTGAGCAACAGTGTGAGCATAAGAACAGTTTGTGTAAGTAAATGAACCATGTCAGCAACTGTAATTCACTCTGCATTGAAAACATGATCAAAATGTATTAAATTATTTTGATAGTTTCTCTCTGCAAGAAGGAAAATCTACTTGAACAAAAAAAAAAAATTAACCCGAATATGAAACTGCAATAATAAAAATGTCATGTCCCTTTAAATAGCGTTTGAGTGCATAGTTATTCTACATTTTAAGTGGTATTTCATTCTAAAGGAACTAAGAAAACTAATTTTTAGCTAAATGCACAATGTTTCACAAGGCTTGCTCTACAGGTAGGTTAAACAAAGAAGCCCAGGCAAAAAACTTAATCTATGTAGCCATTCTCAAATAGACCATACATTTCATACAGCACAAAACATAAGCTGCAATGTTATATGATAGCCAAAAACTTATGTATTGATTCCCAAAAATATTGACTTAATTTTATCAAAATGTATTTATTCATCACTGCTGCATCAATGATTTTCTGTATTTTATATGTAAATAATCTATTCTATTCCCTTGATCATGTTAATCTTACTAATGACAAATTACCATTCTTCACATACAGTTGCTAGATTTACAAATTATCACTCCTGCTTTCAGGGGACTGAGAATCAGCCACGCTTGCTAATGCCTCCATGGATCGCCTGACACATAGCAGATTTTTATATTCCCTTTTAAAGCATTCAGCTCGCAAGAAATAATTTATAAATCTGGCTATCACTCGCACTTATCCTCTTACTGCTTGAGGGGGAAAAAGAACAAGATCAAATTGGGAGGATTATTAACAATGTAAGAACTTTATTTGCTTCAATTAACTCTTTGCAGGAAGAGCTGCTTGCTAAAGCCTATCGGTTTTAGGAAAGAAGAGGAAGTACCCTGTCTATTCCATTGTGGTGGAAAGCTTGGACAAACAAAAAATTCTGTCTACAAACAGTCTTTGTTTTCTGACTTAAAAAAATAGAAACTTTTTGAATTTTAAATGTACTTTTAAACCTGAGATCTCTTTTCACCAAACAAAACATGGCTTGTGTTAGGGAATTAGAACTGTGACAAATCAAGCAAGCTAAAAATTCAGACTTTGGGACCATTTCTGTCTTGCTCTGCATCTATGCATAGTGGAGACAAAATGCGACCAGACTCACTGGGATTCACCATTTAATATCTCCTTTGTAGTTGTAAAAATGATGATGACACAATGGAGAATGAGATCCTCAAATTTCACCCTTCCTGTAGGTTCACCTATCTTGGTTTAATAAACCCTGAGTGCAACCTTCTCCTTCTCTTGCAGAGACAAACACTTGGGATAGTCACTGAGCAGGGTGCTGCTTTTCATTGCAGGAAACTCATTGGTTCTTTCAGTGCAAAGGAATGAAGAGCACTGGCTGTAATTACTGAGCAACTGCTGAGAAAGGAAGGCAGTCAGCTGTTCCTTCACAGTAAAAGTATTTTGGAAGTCACTTCAACAATTCCTGCCACCCCCTCGGGGCTATAGAAAGCAGTAGGAGAACCTGATAGGTAAGATGGGATTCATTTGCCAAAGGCTAGTGCCTAAAAAGCAGGTAAAATGGCTCAGAGTTTCCCTGCTGACTTGCAGCTGCCACTCGAGAAGAAAAAGGTCTCAGGAAGGTCCTGCTAGTCCCAGGAAGGTGTCTTAGATACCCAAAGCATCTAAAATGCTAACATGTACCAAGATTTAAGTGACTAAATATCTCCCACTGGACCCAGGAAGTTACCACCACATCTAGTGTAAATTTCTGTGTTACTGATAACAGATAACACTAATTGCAATCAATATCAATAATCAGTATCTTCTGGTAGCATAACATCTGTGCGATAAATGCCTTGAGATAAAAATAACTACGAGAGCAGAGGACTCTTGACATCTAGGGCAACCTGATTTAGCGTGTATAACCAGTGCCAAAATCTCCATTCCTCTGTTCAGCCCAAATAGGGCTGCTGTAAATAATTTCATAATACCCCCCTGCCCTCCCCACACTCCACTCTTAAAATTAAAAGGGAATTCTCCTGAGAAAACTGGGAGACAAAACTCAGGAGCTCCCTGGGATACTGATTATCTCTTGCTTACTCCAGAAATTTCACATGGTGCTTCTGTGTTAGTGATGCCCCCTGTTCTCAGCATCTTTCCATAGGGGAGACAAAGACACAATAAATGTCACAGCTGACAAATCCTCATGCTGTAAGGAAGAAATTACTGTAAAGGCTTCCTTTAGCTTCACTTGTGCCTGACCATTCTGTGAACATAACCACAATACTGGCCATATGTGTGACAGGACTTTACTCATTAAGAAGCCTTTTCTGCCTACAAAATAACTTTGCAAGTTACCTAATGGGATCTCTAATTAGCAGAATACAGTATTTCTAACAGCATCAAAAATCCCACTTCTAGTTCATTAAATCAAGGTTCATTTTGAGCAGTCTGTGTCAATATGTATTTATGATCTCCTTGAATCACAACTTATGGGCCTGTACTGTACAGCTATTTCCATTTGTCACATTGATATGTATTTAGGGACTATCTATAATACAGACTGGATCGATTCTAATGGTTGGTCATGTAAATTCTCTTTAGTTCAATGGTCATTGCCACAATAGACTCTCAGAAGCACTGCAGTCTATCATGCATCTAATCTATAAAAACCTATTTCTGATATTCATTCATCATGAGGTTATTATATGTATATTGGGGACGAGCAGAAAGGCTGGAAATGGATGGCATTTGGATATGAATTTTTTTAACTCAGATGATACATACTTCTACACAAACTTCCTCCTTCTCCATGTGTCA
Source organism: Oriolus oriolus (assembly GCA_013400235.1). NCBI lineage: Eukaryota > Metazoa > Chordata > Aves > Passeriformes > Corvidae > Oriolus > Oriolus oriolus. The sequence continues at coordinate 22,228 of VXBT01001580.1, read as the reverse complement.
TGCAAGATTAAGCCCTCTTCCTTCTCTGTACAATAACATTTAAGATTCTAAGGAGAAGGAAAAAAGTAGTCTTGTTTTTAGAGACCAGTATTTTTTTTTTTCCCTCCTGAGCTCTTTAAAAGCTCCAGCTATCTGTGCGAGACATCTTATTACAAATATGCTCATCTACTTACATTCCCTTTAGGAATGTCAGGCTAGAAAGGGGCCCTGCTACCTACCACTTCCTACAGAAAGGTTGAAAATGCTGCATCTTGCCTTGTATGGAGGATGCACAGCTCTTGCTATTGCTAGTAGCTATTTTAAAAATAGTTAGCTTCTGGAACTAGGAAGTTCTGGGGCAAATTTCAGTTACAAACAAGTGTATCTACCAAAAAAACACTTGATCCACTCTATGGCACAATTTGAAGTGGTTGGAATTCCACTTTACCTGCATTGTGGTTACTACTTTCCACACAGTTGGAGCACTAGCACTTTAGCAGAACCAATTCTTTTCATGCCTACCATAAATAATTTTTTTTTTTTTAAATCAAAGTATAACTTCAGGGTAATTGCAGCAGGTAAATCCAAAGTGGTTAGTGCAGTTAACTTCATGTTAATTTCAGTCAGAATCTAAGGGTTGCTGCCTACAAACACCCATTCATAATGTTAGTCACATGAGTCATTCAGTGACAGCCAATGAAAATATTTGGTGAATAAACTTCCATATATGTTTGTAGGCTCCAGTCCTAACAGGGTACTAATAAGCAATTCAGCTATGTAGTTTACTTCCTCATATGCATTAATGTTAATTACAAGTAACCAGAATTATAAAGACAATATAATTATGTTCTAATTATAGCATAACCGCAGCCACTGTATTATAGTAGCCCAATTTTTTAAAAAAAATTCTGGTTCTTATAGACATATCATTTTAGTACATGCTTTTATTCCTCCTTTTTTGTATCGTGCTTTTCAGCAGCACACGTCTGAGCACTCAGACAAAATTTTGACCCATTTTTCACTGGACAGCAGAGGAAGCTAAATGGTACATTATCATATTTTAAATTAAAAGATAGTCACATTACCTTTATTCTTTATAAACCGGGTGTGACATAGAGGAATTACGCAGGCAGATTAGCTTCCATTTCACTGTATACACAGCACTGAAGCTTAAACCATCAACTCAGAATGTCACTCCAGTAGCTGTACGTGCTGCAGACATGAAGAACTATCCCCTGAGATTGGCTCAGTTGGTCAGAGCCTGGTGCTAACAACAACAAGTCTGCAGGTTTGATCCCCATGTGGGCCATTCACTTAAGAGTTGGCCTTGATGACCCTTCTGAGTCCCTTTCAACTCAGACTGTTCTGTGATTCTGTGAGGCGCTGGAAGGCTTGACTGTTAAGTAACAATAGATGCATTGAATATATAATAGATATGCAATAGATACATTCTAGATATTCCCCTTCTGGAGTCACACTGGTATTACAGTCACAAAAACTTTTGTTTTCCTGGTCAGCCTAATGGGTCCTGGCTGGCTTGCTCTGTCAGTAAGAAAAAAAAGTAGCACAAACTGAGTCAAGATGTCCCAAATCTGAGCAGAGCAGGAAATGGGAAATGGAAAAATCAGTGCTCTCTATCTGAGTCGTTTTGCACGTGCAGCAGCTGAGAGGCAACCACTTCCACCTGCAGAAAGGCACGTCTAGCTGTGGGAAAAAGAGCATGAGGGAGAGCCAAGAGAGTGTCCAGGGTTTTACTGCATTAAACTGGAAAACAATTCCCCCAAGGAAACACCTGAAAGTCCAGGGGATTTGCTGACACATATGGAGTCCTGTGTCTCTCTTGAGGATGAAAAGAAAGTAAAAGAAGCAGAACAGGATAACAAAGTACACCAGCTTTGAAGAAGCCCTGTGTGCTCAGCTGTATGTTTCCTGGCTGGAAGGAGGAAGCGTTGCAGAATGAAGGTTCTTCCCCCTTGGCAAATGACACAATTGATGAACAGAAGAAATGAAATAAATCATAAGACAAAACCAAAGAAACACAAAAGACTTGCTTCTAGTCTTAGAAGAATGCAAATCCTGTCTCCAGGGTATGTGTGTCATTCTACACACCTGTATTACAAAGCCTGGCCCATAGCATCATGCCCTGGAAAGAAGATGACACCGCGAGGTGGAAGTGGGTTCATACCCTGTTTGTCAGACAAGGACCCTTCTCAGCCATCATTGTAGAAGCTGCCCATACCACCCACATCTACTTGGAGCTAAACAACCTCAGTTCCAGTCTTGGAGTGAAAGTTCCTTTGAGAGTCTGAGTCTTACCCATGTTGTAGTCTCCTTCACAGAGAAATGAGAGCAAAAGCATCTCTGAAATATTAAAGCCAGCATACAGTGTCTGGAAGAGAGAGAAAACTCACAACTTCACATTTACTGGGTTGTGAAGGTATTCTTCTGATGAAGTCATGCAAGTTTAAATAAAAAAAAAAAGAGGGGAGGAGTGAGAATTGCAAAGACACATGGGAATCTCTCAGGCCCAGAAATCCTGCTGACTGCAAACTGAGGACAACAGCAGGAAGGTGGGAGAGGAATTCTCTGCCATCTCTCTCGGATGGTAGATATAAAGTACTAACCTGAAAGTCTGAGACAAGGCAAGCAGATTGAAGGTAATTATATTTCAGGACTTTCAGAAGCTGAGGATAGAGTCTCAAAGCCATTGCACTAATTTGGTGTGTTTGTTTGTCGTAGTTACAGATCTCTGAACTGTATCTTTTTATCAGATGAGGCTGTAACTCACCATACAGATAACCTTCATAAAGTAGCAGAATCAACAACATTTAACAATTCAATCTTTTGCGTAGCCTCCAGGGTCACCTTATCTAGTAAGTATAAAGTGAGGAAATAGGGCAGTATGTTTCTGAAGGTGCTTGTTCTCTTAACTTTGTAGATACTGCCTGAGTCTTCCTCAATTATCAGTAGGCAAGAAGAAGACTTTGAAAACTCCGTATTACCCATGAGCTGTAGCCTAGATCAGCAAAATAAGGCACAAATGCAGAGAGTATCCCATATGCTTAATGCCAGCTGCCAGAGCTGCTGTTCTTTACAAGTGGCATTAGTGTGATGACAGGTCCTTGAAGGAGAATATAGCCCATTTCACAATGGTACATTCACAGGATACCATGTCATCATCTGCATGGATGTTTAAGTTTCACTGCTGGGGAAGACTTTAATGGTTAAATTCAAGGGGGGAAAAAGACTTTAGGGAAAAAAACACCCATCATTCATTAATTTTTCCCATGAACAATAGAGCAAATTAAATGAATGTGTGAAATAATAATAAGCAAATCATTACATTTGCCCCAGACAAAAGGAAAAGGGCAAACTAAAATGCATGTAATAAAATGAAACATCACAAAACACTATATGCTTTAACAATCAGTTCAGAATAAAGGCAGGAAACAATATTTAAAAATTAAAAGAACCAAGAAGAAATATATCAAATATTAGTGGTCAGCAGTGGTTGTTGTGCAAATTCATCATTTTGGTCTGAGTACAAATAACTGGTATGTTCATATTTTGAGAATGGGAAAAGACAGAAATTAGACTGTTTCTGATGCTGTAAACCTCAGCTCTGTCGCTCACTCTTGCCATCCTAGACACCTCTGAGGTGTATCTGACATTAAATATAAGAAGCAGTAACATCACTAAAAGTTTAAAGTCAATAAAGCAGCTGAATAACCTCCTCCTGCTATGTGGGCAATTGTGACAATCTTACCAAGTATTGTTTTATAATAGAAAAAAAAGCTTATGTTCATTTTTAGAAATCATATTAAAAATGTATGTGATACTCACAGGAACACAGACACAGAGATATGGAGAAACTAAAACACTTATTCTGTACATTCAGCAATAGGCAACATTTCCAAACAAGTAGGCCGTGGGGTGGTCGTTAAACATAAATGCCTCGAACTGTGCTCTGTTAACAAGGCCTGGTCCCTCAACACTTTATCTAGGAAAGCACCCTTTATTTTAAATAAAGGATTTGAGGGGGCTCACCTGAACCCTTTTCTAACTTTTAAAGGTAAAGCTCAAGCGGTAGAGAGGTTAGTCAAAAAAAATGAGTCTAATATGCAACCTAAAGATTAAAAAAATAGAAAGAAAAAACCAACAACAGCAACAAAAATAACCCCAATTTTCATCCAAACTGGGAGCAAGCAGTTCAGGAAGCAAACAAGACAGCAGCTAGCATGTTATCAGAGCAAGGAAATCAGCAACAAAGATCAAAATGCTGTCCCAGCATACTAATGTTGACAATGTCTCTAAGTCCCAGTCCTCAAAAAGACCACAGCAGTAATCTTGGTGAAACACATCCAATCAGCAGCAGTTTACTAGCAGGGTGCAACAGGAAACCCTCACATTTATCAGCTCTGTTCCCTCATCAGTGTATGTCACTGCACTCCATAGAAGCTAGAACTGTGTTAATTTATCAGCAAATCAGAAACAGAATAAAAATTCAACTTCTATTTTCTTTTGAGTCATTTATTTCCTTCATTCCTTTATTTTTTTTAACCTTCATGATAAAATGAAAATATTTGTAGCTTGAAATTCTGGAAAGCAAATGGAGAAAAAGATAAATCCAGATTGAACACATGTTTGGTACAAGTATAAGCCCTGTTTCTACAATCAATCTGACCTGTAAAGTCCTCTCATCTGCCTGGAGATCTGCTTAGCACAATCAGCATCTCCTTGGAGCCCAGTCTCCAAATTACCTTTTATTCATGCAGCAAAAAAAAAGTTGTTTTCAGAGCAGACAGGGTGGTTTCTCCCCTCAGAAGTTCTCACTTGCAGAAGTGAAATGCAGCATATGTGTAAAATACATCATATGGAATGTAAACCAAAGCCAGCAAAAATTGGGCTCTGGATCTGCAGAGAAGGGAACCCGGTGTGTTCATTGCCTCTATCCCAACTATCAGTCTGTTTTACTTACTGAATTGCTGGCTCTGACCTTGGGCTAGTTCATATTACCACACCTCCACAGAAGTGGAAACCACGCGCCATCTCATCAAGTTTATCGGATGAAATTGCAAAAGTTTAAAAGTAAAGGCATTTAATCAGGGGGGCATTGAAGTTGAGACAGAAAAGATAAAACTACTTCAACAAAATCAAGATAATTAATATGCTTTCTGCACCCGAGGAGACGCGTGGCTCAGTGCAGTTCCACCGGTACGTGTCAGTGTGCAGCAGTGGTTATTGCCACACAAACAGCGCTGCATGACAGCTCTGAGCCGTGCAAAGGAAAGCATCCCACTGAAACCAAAGGAGGTGGCACTGTGTAGTGCTCACGCACTGTATGAACAGCACGCGGTTTACAAGCGAGGCTGGAGAGCTCTGCTGGGTCCGTAATGAGCACAAATGGTCAGGGTATTGCATCTCGGATGAAAAGCCACTGCCCTGGAGCCAGTGTCCTTAACATTATGGTGGGTCTCTATTAACACAAAGGGAAAGGTGTCACCTGCAAAGTCAGCAGCACCTGCTTCTGCAGAAGCACACCAGGGTGTTTGCTGGAAATCTTTTCTTCAAGTGAAGAGTGACCTGACCTTGCTTCTGGGTCATATCCAAATCAAAGCACAGGCTAAGATGGCATGTTCAGAACAGAAAGTGAAAGGAGAAGGAAAGAAAGCATGACTTCTCTGTATTTATCCCAAAGCCAGAAATCAAAGTTGTTCTTGGTTCCATCATTATGTAATACTTAAGTTGCAAGAAGACAGCACTGTTTTTCCCTCGTTGCTCACTTCTTTGCAAAACCACATAAAATATATTTATTTAATTTATTTAATTTTTCTATCACTTTTAAATGTTTTTATGAAAGTCCACTTCATAAACTAACATTCTGGAACATTTTTCATTTCTACTTTGAACCCAAGGAAGAAACCTACCAAGTCAGTTTCTTGTATCTCAGAGAATTATTGCAAGATCTGTCTGGAGAACATGGGAAAAACATGTCACCATCCCTGGATGTGTTTAAAAAAAGATTGAATGTGGCACTCAGTGCCATGGTTTAGTTGAGGTGGTGTTAGGGCGTGGGTTTGTCTCTGTGATCTTGAAGGTCTCTTCCAACCTGGTGATTCTGTGATTCTGTGAAAAGTGACATGCCAACATTTGTTCTGTTTGAGCATACTGTACCTGAAGCCAGACCAGTGCAGGAAATAAAAATCAGAGCTCTGTTCTCTGTGCCTTTTACCTAGGAGTCCTGAAAAAAGAAGGAAGGAAAAAAAAAAATCAGCTGTCAAGAACAAATCAACAAAACGTGGATACAAACCAAACTGGTGGGCTGAACTCACGCCTAAATAGTTTGTCTATGATGATAATATCAGAAAGATAAAGAATGAATAGTTAACTTCCTTTAATCCCAGTTTTAAAAGTGGCTGTGGTAGGACAGTAACCACAGGACACAAAACAAAAGGTCCTTGTGATAAAAGTTATGCTCCTACATACAGACCACTGAGTCACTTAGTGTTTACTTAAGTACTTGTCATCTAAAGCAGGAGCAGAGAAAACCATCAACATAACCAAAAGCTTGTGACACCAATTTGCATCCGGTTCCATGTGCATGTTTTATTTATTTTCAATCAGGATCAATCAGGAAGGAAAATAATCAATGAAGTCGCACTCATGAGTGGTATTTGGCCATCTGGGGGCCCCAGTTTCTCTCGGCCTGAATTGGAGGCAAGGAAAAAAAAAATCTTTCAAGAGCACGGAGGAGCTCCATATGGTTGAGATCAAAGGTGTTGCTGGGTGCATGGTTCTGCTTTATTGCCAGGCACTGCTGTTAATTAGAAAACAAGATCAGAGGCAGTATTAAAATCCAATTAAATTGATATGAACAGATTGCCAAGTGATGTTCACTAATGTATAATTGAGCACCATGCAAATTTCGGTGGCTGCCTTTTGTTTTTTCTCCCCTTACTCTGGAATGAATGATGAAGCTATGAAGTTTTTCCTCATTGTAAAAGATAAACAAGTTAATGCACTGATCTAGGGGGTATTGCTTCAGTGATTGATGAAAATGAGAGTGGAATATTAACGTGTGACTTTTGAGGGGGCTTCTTTTATAATCTTATTTTGTTCGTCATTCTTTTATTATTGTTGTTGTTGTTATTCTTGTTATGGTGGTATCCAAGTACATGCTCAGATCCTTCATCATTCCATCATTTCACATACAGAGAAACTTCCTTTGGAGCTGGAGATGTGATTCAAACAATTACAAAACCATGAATATTTCAAGCGACAGGCCTGCTACTGCTGGAAATTAACTTTCCAAGAACTATATGGACTTTATACCATATATCTTTGTTTAGAATCCACAGCTTCTATTAAATTTAATTACTTCCCTGTGCAGCTTTATATTGAGGGCGACTTCAAAACGAGGGCAGCAGCTATTAAATTTAATTACTTTCCCCTGCGGCTTGCATAGTAAAGGTGCATGGTTAAGGTGCAGCTACTAAACGAGGGTAGCTTCTAAACAAAGATATACAATATTTATACCATATATATTTCCTTTTCCCTATCTGTCTTTAATATATACACTTCTTGTGTGTGTATGTGTCCATATAATTCAGGTATGTAGCTAAGTGAAATTATTAAATGCAAAAAAAACTTTTAAGCTAAACTCTATAATACCTTAACTGCATTTCTGCTGCTTTCTCTCTTTGAATGCCTCACATGGTTCCATTCACAATTCTTGTAGAGTTCAATATGACCAGTCTTAATACAGAACAAAAGGCCAGGATGTAAAATTCGTTGAAAAAGCTGCAGAAAAGCTGAAGATTTTTGGAAAGAATGCATTTTTGTGTAAAACTTTCCATAAGGAATAAATGGAGATAACTGTCATCCTTGCAAACCTGATAGATTAATAGCATTGTGTTTTATCTAATCTATCATTTGCAAACTGTGAAGATACATTGATGTAAATGCTGGTTTTCAAAACAGGATCAAAGGTTTGAAAGAACATAAAATAACAATAAATTGACCAAAGCCGTGCCTGACATGGTGTTCATGTGGTATCTGTGAAGCTTTCAGAAACTGTTTAAATTCTATTAAAAGAAGAGCACATTTAATCGAATAATGTTAGTTGTACGTGTGAGCAGATTCACAGAACTGCTGTTGGAGGGATGTGAAGTTGTGTTTGTCTTACCTGTGCTCCTGAGTGCAGGGAGCACAAAGCAAGCAGTGTGCGGGGTGTAGGCAGAGGGAAGGGTGGGCACCAAACTGTTCAGGGTCTCACCTCCTTGTTCCATTTTAGATAAACTCCAAGAGGCGTTAGGCTGTCAGTACAAACTCATCACAGTGTGCCCCATATCACTTTCACTTAATGCACCCACTGCCTACACGGAGCAGAAAGCAGTGTAGGAGTTTGTGTAGCATCTCTGTCTTAGAACTTCACAAAATTCCTCGGAAGAAGTTCATATAAAATATTGGGAACACTGTTACAGTAAAACAAATGAAGAAGCTATGATATTTTTTATGCATTTCCAAAACTATTTTGAAGAACCTCATGCCAACCCACCGTTAGTGGAACAGGAAATGGTACTTAGAACTTCCTGAAGTTTCTGCCCAAACATTTTAAAAGTAGCTTTATGGAAACAAGGAAGTTATATTGCTCACTACTTATTCCCAAGTAAAAAAATGTGCTTTTAAATCAAGAACTGGAATTATGATCAGAACAAGAAACATATCTGTTTAATATTCTGTATGCAAACACAGTGTTATAAATGTTTTGTTACAAGTTTTTAAAAATTAAAAGGACCTTAAAAAAGAAAAAATAAAGGAAAGACTTTATATTTCTTTTTTCCATCATTTTTTTTCAAAAATTGAAGGAATAGAAAATGAAAAATAAAATACATTTTCCTTAGATTAGTATTACTATTTTGGGGGATTTAGGATTTGTCTTTGTCCTTCCCTTCCATTTTGCTTATCATTTTTTCTGTTTCTTTTTCTTCAGGTAAAGGTTGTGGAAAGAAATAAAGGAAAAGGTATAGCAGGGAGGAATAAACTATTGCCATGAAAAATGGTTTTTAAATCTGTCATGTTTTTTTCCAGCAAAAATACAATACCTGAGAATATTGCACCAAAAATTTAAAGGAGTACATAAATAAGAAAACCCTTATAATGCATGCTTAGCACCTTTGTGTTTCTGCTTTATTGTTGTGGAATGCTCCTGTAGAAACTATATTGACATCTCATTGAAAAATCATTGCTTTAACATTTCCTTGCCTAACAGAGAGTTTTGGTTAAGGTGCTAGTCAGCCATGCTAGAGGAACCATAACTCATTCCTTGCCAAATGCCTAAGTCCAGTACAAGGACTTTATTGTTAACTGGATTTTGCAAATAACCATCAAGGGAGATGAACCCCAGTCCTGAACCAGACACACTGTGTGCTTCCTCTTTGTAGGTTAGGAACTACAGTACAATGCAAAGAAAGAGTTTTGTCTGAGAGCACTTTTCCTCTCTTCTGTCATTTGGGAAAAGACCTGTTTAATTATTTATTGTCTGTTTATACAGCTTTTGGGTCCTTGGATCCTCATTGTGATGTCAAAGACTTACTGTAATACAGAAGAAGGGAAAAAGAATGAAGAGGAGAAGGAGCAATTAGTGGAAGAAAGACAATGAAACATGTTACTCAAGAAAAGTGATCATCAATTTACCCACAGTTATATTAATGTGGTGTCTGAGACACCAAATTTCCTTCCAAGGCCTAAAGAAGGAGATGACAGCTGTTACAGATGTGTGATGCTCTTGCAGCAAGTCTATGCTACTGGTTGTAATTTAGCCATAGTGGTGCTGTGGTCACAGAGGTTAACCCAGTTAACTCATTTCAAATTAACTGAGTCTTTCTGCATAGCATGGCACTGAGAAATGAACACTAGCCTGGAGGAGCATTTCTGCATGTGAAAACATGTACAAATGTGGCCCTTTTGAAAGAGACCACTGAATTTTATAATTATGAGGGAAAAGCGAGCTGGAGAGATCACACGCCTAGCTGAGGTAAAAGAAAAGTAACATTTGCAGTGATAACAACCCTAATTCCTTGCATCTAGAAAACAGGATTTGTTTGTTTGACCATATTATATGATCTCAGGTCTATTAAATAAATGTCTATACACTAATTTCAGTGTGCTCTGAATGCTCTTCCATTTTCAAACAGTAGCAAGATGTGTTTTCTGGCTGTGTGAAGGTACTGGTATCGATCTCATCTTTTTTTTTTTTCACTGAGTAAAGCAGCAAGATCCAGGGAAAGACTTTGTTCTGTTGTATATCCCTCCATCTCTAGGGTCAAATGTAGAGAATATGCTTAGAGGACTCCAGAGTGGAAATTAAGTCCATTTCTTCATAACTAGTCAACATGGCAATTGGTGTAGGTACAATGGACAAGGTCTTTGTCACTTTTTTTGTGCATTTCCCTTTTAACAATGCTTCATTGTCATCCAAGCTTTACACACTGGATGACAAGGATAAATTAATACTACTCTGTCAGTGGCTCTGCTGTGAAGTTTGCCTTTAACAGAAAGCTAACTGCTGATCTTTAGTCACAAAGCCCAGGAATCTATCAGCAGAGTTCAAAATTAGCTGAGATCTTATGGCCTGAGGCCACCCTGGTAACTAATGGCAATTTTACAATCATTAGTTTTTGCTTGATGGGCCAGCAGTTAGTGGGACCATGATCATGACCCAAATCTAAGAAAAAGGCCTCGAGGCCCAGCTTTTTGTCAGATTATGGCTTTACTTACCTAAGCTGGTTTTATCTTATTACAGTGTGTAAGCTATGGTAAGCTTGATACAGGCAGGATGGAAGAAAAGAAATCAACCCAACTTTAGCAGGGTATTAATCACCAGCAAAAGGCTGGGAGAAAGGATCTGGGGTATAAATCAGTGCCATTCCTGCTGGTCACTACTTGATGAACTACAGATTTGGATCCAATTTTGCCTTATCATATTCATTTGGAAATTGTCAAACACAGTAAATAAGACAAAGGATTTCTATTTTGAAAATAAGGTTCTGAGCTGAGCACTAGTTTATATACTTTACTCATAGTCTGCTTTTAAGAAGTTTAGAGAGAAGACCAACTCCTCTAAATAAAAAAAGTTCTAGTCATTACTTCTGGGATGATTTTTAAATTTTCAGCTTATGACTGCATAGTGCGCAAACTTCTAAGGAGAAGAAATGACACCTTGCTTTCATTTGCCGGTTGCTTTTCAATTACGAGAAACCAAGAAATAATTTCTTAGTTGAGACAGTGGGAAAATTTCAATGCTGAATAATTTCAATTAGAGCAAAATCAGTATTTTTTGTATGTTATAAGGCATTGCAGGACAGAAACTGATTTCCCAACCATCTCTAATTTTAAAAATTATCTTGACAGAGCATGAGCCTTTAGACAACTGTTTCTGCCCTTCACAGAAAAGAAAAACATCAGGTTTTAGAGGTGTTCCTAACTTGTTTCCAAATAGCATTAGTTTGCTTATTACAACCTCCCTTTTAGCTGTTCACATTTCTGCTAAGCTCAAAAAATCTCAGTTTTACTAACACTTCTCTTTGAAAGTTCCAGGGTTTGGGCGGAGGGACAGATTGACTACTAGAAAGAGTGATGTTGGGGGGGGGAAACTGACTCCCAAATGATGCATGTATGTAAGAGGATAATGGACAAGGAAAAGGATGACAGGACCTCATGGGAAATGGTATCTAAACAGTGCTAGTACAAGAAAGGGACTGGTTATGTTTTATGCTTTTCTACTAGAAAATACAGGCCAGGGTTACTGGGAAGTAGAGAGAGAGGATGGAAGGTGGGGGCTTGTGGGAATGAGATGCAGTCCTTGTCACTGATCTCATGCACATGTTTTTTCTGTGATTTGGTTTCTTCAACTGTAAATAAAATTCAACTCTATCTACCTGATATCTCAGAACTGTAAGAATTAACATTTGTGAAGTGTCATGTCACCCAGGACTATAAAGACAACATAAGTACAAATTACTACTGACACCAAAAGGTAGATATTCAACAGGGATTTTCTCCTTACGTACCTAGGCTGATCTATGCAGTGCTCATCAAACCAAATATTACAGTCTCCTTGTATTTCCCAGTCTCAGCAAGCTGTTTTCTTTACTCACTTCTTTGTGCTTGCTTTGTCTCATTCCCAGTTTCAATAACTTCTGTCCTATTATTAAATTGAAAATTTTGGGGGGCCAGGATATTAATTTTGTTCTCTGTTTCTACAGAACAATAATCTGATGTATAGTTTTCCTCCAGATACAACAAGAACAACAACATTGATAAAGAGAAGAAGACAAAACTATTTCATTAGTATATCCAGACTGAGGTATTTGTTGACGTCTTTCAAGTAGAAAAATAATCCCGATCATCACGAGGCAAAAGACGTGTCATTGTGTCCCTTTTGTGTGAGATTGTACTATTTTTACTTAAATGTGTTTGCAATGACAGATAGTTAAAAAGATTTCTGACTTGGCAAACCCCAGTGGTATTGTTCATGTGAACTTTGTCCACATTTGGGTGCAATATATTGTTCAAAACTCTCAAAAAAGAGCCCAGACCCTCTATAAAAGCTTCCACCAAGCCTATTGTCAGAAAGAAACAGGCAGTGGACACTGGGGCAACAAGCGAAACCCATCTTGCCACAATGACACCTAATGGCATCATTTTCACGTGTAGGAATACAGGCAGGTCTGTAAACATGGCTTTTCCAGCAAGTGGACTGATGATCTCAGATCACCAGAGGGCTGTTAGCACATCAGCTGCAGGGAATCAAATGTGGAGTGCTGAAGTTGGGAAAACTTCGGTGCGGTAATTGAAACTTCCCTGCTAGAAGTAGGAAAGAGGTCAACAAAGTCACTGATTGATTTGCTGTCCTTAAAATTATCACCTCTTAGAAGTCCTGGTTCTGTAACATCCGTTCCTAGACTTTGGTTTATTCTCCTGGAGCTTGTTTGGGTATAAAAACCAGTGAACATTTATTTTTGTCACTCACAGAGGAGCTAAGACTGTGAACTCACACAAGAGTGGGTTTATTGAGAAAGAAGTTGCCATTCAAAAGTTGAACTGTGGTTCAACTATTTTGGAGAAACACAAGCAGATGACACAGTGCTTTTCTTCATAGTGAATATGCTTGATGGCTATTGCAACAAAGCTGAAGATTTATCTAAATGATCATACACGTTCTGGTATCTGTGGGATGAAGTGAGGAAAGAGCAAGGATGTCAGGTGAGACAGGTGAAAACATTTATAAGAGGTGGGACATTTTTTCAAACTAATTCTGTGTCATGAATGAAACCACTCACCTGTACTAGAACATTTTCAAGCAATAAATGAGCACAGTGACTGATGCCAAAATCAAAGTGAGACATCTCTTACTTACACACCCTACCCACACATTTAGTTGGGCTCAGAAACACCAGCCTGATCTCAGTGGTCTGATCTCACATCCACTCACCTACTCCCAGCCTTGGAAGGCAGGGCAAATTTGGTAGCTGCTGACTCAGTAAACCATGTGGGAGTATGTCATTGAGACACAGATGGCATTAGTCCTCCTAAACTAATGAGCTTGGCAATCACGAGGGGGACAGGAACTGGGGGAGTCATGGCTAACCCCAAACAGAGAGGCAGCACTCAGCAGTGGATTCCAGGGGAAAGAAACCCACTTACTCAAGACAGAAATTCTGCAATTTTTGCTTGTTTGTGGGATTAAGTAGTTTGGATTGTTTAAAAAAATTACTGAATCAACACTTTTTTTTTCAAATGATACAGCTCTTTTAAAGAGAAAGTCACCGTTTGCTGGTGTTGTCAACCTCCCCTAGTTCTGCTAAGATGTAAAAGTCATGAAGAAGCCAGGACACAGTTTTCAGTAGCATCAACTACCGATTTGGCTGCTCCATAGAAATCGGTAGCTGCACCAACCAACCTTCCTGATAATTCAATAGTTCCCTTTCCTGGATACATTCTGTCCTTTTGATTCTGGGAGGATGGGTTTGATCTTGTGAAATCCAAGTAGCTGGTGAGGAGCCCATGGTGATTTCTTGGATGTCTGAGGAGGATAGGGGCCCAGATCCTCTTCGCTTTCAGCAAAGCTTAGGTTTCTTTGACTCTGGACTCATTTCCTCATAAAAGCGGACCTGGAGGGATGAGTGAACAGCCATTGAGGGCAGTGGAGAGATTCTCATCAGTTTCGTTGGAGGCTTGCCCAGACTCTAATTAAACAACTAAATGGCCTTCCTAACTAGGCTACAAAAAAAACCGAACTAACTGCTTCAGAAATACCTAGAAAATGGAAATGAACAAATTACCCCGGGAAGAGTGGTGGTAATCAGTGATAGGAAAATCTTTGGAGAAGCTTGAAAGTTTTTTTCAAACATTATTTTTAGCAGCCACCCTAGAAATTCCTGACTTTTTTTACATAATTTTGAATTCTGCTCTTGTATTGTTTATCCCTGCAGTTATCTGCTTTCGAATATGGATGAATCTGCTGATTGAAAATTAAATATAAATATCTATGTGCTTTATATATTTAGTAACAAACACATACACACATATGTACAGTGTATTTGCATTGTTGCCTGGGAACAAAATGCCTATTTTTAGTTAATATCAGGTGATTTTAATTTACAAGAACTACCTCGCCTCTCAGCATTTTAAAATGCATACACAGAGGCACCTGCATGCTTCTAACATTTGATGTATCATTAAATATGCCTTCTCACATTTGGCACATAAACCCTGATAAAGTTTCACCTTTTAACGAAATAAATGACTCAATTAACAAGATGAAAAACAGCAGTGTGGTGGCAGACCCTCTTGGTGGCAAAAAAAAGGGATAAAAAAGAATTATCTCAGCAGGGTGTTAATACAAGGAGCGCCACAACACACAGCAGGCACCTGGTTTGAGTGACAGCCACCCAGCAAAGCTGACAGATTTGTCAGCTTGCTGACCGCTGGCTTGAGTCTCTCACACCACCCTAGGAATAAATTGTTGCTCAGGAATGGCTGGGCAAGCACTCACTTGTCTCTGTTAATCTAATTGAATTTTTTCAAGTTGTTTTCATTTTTATCTGTTCCTCTGTGGCAGCACTCGTTCCTGGAGCAGCAAATTTTGGCACCCTTAGATGACTAACTTCCTCACAGTGCTTCTGTCTTTTTAAGGAAGGTACAGATACAGATGCAGGGCCAAATTCATCTCTTAGCTCCCAGCACTTGAATGGATATGGAGGTTCAATTGGACCTACCAGAAGGGAAAATTGCCTTTTTTAATGGGACTGGAACTTAGGACATCTGTATTCTGTTTCAGCATAAGATCCCAGCTGGCAGAGAGCACTGTTCATGTGTGATGTATTCACTATGACCAGAAACCAAGCAGAAAAGAAAATTCAAAAATTGTTATCTTTTTCCTTGAAGTGGACATTAGCCTTCATGCCAGCATCTGATGTGCTGTTCAAAGGGAAATTAGGAGACCAATATGAATGCATATGGAGAAAGCTGAGACTTTGACTCAAAGACGGTTCAAGACTGTCAGGTATGGAAGACTCTGCCAATCAGCTTAAAACTTTGCTAAGCAAAGATTGCCTCATTTAAAGAAGAGATGATCAGGAATTGCACAAAATCAATCTGCTGAATATCACAGTTTCTGAGGTTAGTAGATGCAAAACCACAACTTCTATTGTATAATCAGGCATGTGCCTACATGAATGACATCTTTATAATTGTATGCTGTATCTCTCCATGTGTTGCATATCATTAAGCACCCAGAATATGTGTAATCAGTCTAGATCTAGGAGCTACCATTTACAAAGTTTTTTTAAAGTATGACATACAAAACTAAGTATGTTCAGGGCTGACGCAATGCTGATCTCCCAAACGCTACCAAAAAAGGGCAGGTTGCTTCTAATAAATCTCTTGAGATATTATATAGCAGTCTTCATGTTGGATCTTCTCTGAGATACTGAATTCTGACTGAAGGAGATGCAACTAAAATAACTTGGTGATAGTTTTTACTTGTGTAAGACAGTTTCACTTGTATCTGTGCATCAAAGAAGCATTAAAACTTCAGTGCTCAAAAGCCTCATTTAATTTCAAATGACAATGCTCCTACTCACATGACAAAACCCTAAGATTAGCTCTTCAGTTCCTGTGAACAAAGAATATCTATTCTCAAGCTGAGCGTTTCATATTACCTTGGTACCAAAATGTATTTCTAATATTCCCCAAGAATGGACAAGTCTAGCACTCATTTAACTCAAGGCAAACAGTGTCATGATATTCTCACAGTTACAGGACTCCACACTAGTTTTCATCTTGACTCTCCGTTGGGATTTTAAAAAGAATAGCTTTTTACCTTTCTTCTGCTTACAGTGGTGAAGTTCTGCTTTATCTAATGGAACCATTTTCATGAAATCAATAGGGTTGTTTGTCGAAGCAGATGATATTAAAACAGAATAAACACATACAAGCCTGACCTTCAGCTACATGCTTTCACGATAGTTAGAGAGATGATTATTTCTAATATAGATTAGGATTTGCACTGCAGACTGTCAAGAAATGTCAGGATAAATAAAGGTATGCATTATTTTCCCGTCTATTCAATAAACTCTAAAAAAAAAAAAAAAAAGAAAAGTAAAGTGTCTCTTATATCCTGAAGTAAATTGGTTTGTATTTGCTTTAACATTCTTATTTCACTGACACCTTCTTTGGAATAAATCTATCAACAAAGCATGTGACTAGAGAGCCTGGGAATATTTCCTTAATTTCCACACAGTACACCTTCAAAAGGTATATAATGACATGTGGAAGGAATTAATTTTGATAGGTCTTTCTCAAGACTGTTTGACAGTAGTACTGAAGAGGAACCTGACAGTGAAATGTGGACAAAAAAAGGGTAAGTCTAGTTCTAAAAATTACTGATTTCCAGCACTGACCTAGAAAATCGTTTAGTTCTAGACCTTTTGAATATCTCTTATCATGCTTCAGACTGGATAATACTGAGAGGAATAACCATTATGCTTTACTACAGATATATTCTTTTTTCCCTTTAAAAAATTTTAATTTCTTTTTATGATATCCATCTTCAGAGAGAGAAAGAGGGATAAAAATTGTTAAAGAGACTGCATCTCTTTTCCAGGAGAAGAGAGCAGTACAAGTCAAGTTCTAATTACTAAATATCAGAATTATATATTGAGCTTCATGTGACTTATGTGATTTTGAATTAACAGATATGATAGTTTTCCCTGATTATCTGCACAAGCTCTTTTTTCCCTTTTTAATAGCTCTGGACAAAATTATGTGGTAGAGGCAGTTCCATATCAGTAGCCCTGTCCAGGAACTGACACAATACCCTTGGGGTTTGGGGATAGGTGCTCTTAAACAGCAAAAGCAGAAAATGTTACCACACAGAAAATGCAGGTATTCCAAAAGTTCATATGGTACAGAAATACTTTTCAAGAAAAAAACATTTTCCTAAGCAAATGCTTCCCTTCATAATTCTGCTTGCTCTACAATAGATTTGGTACTAGGAGAAAGCATCAAGTCCCTTCAGGTTTGTAACAGTGTCCACAATCAAATGAAGTAACAGGTGAGTGTGGCTTAGGACAGCTAAGCATTTGCGAACACTGCGGAGAATTAATTCAGGATCGTATTTCCTGAGAAACACTACATCTTAAAGCATAGACACACAGCAAAGATGACATATTTCAAAAATTCTTTAGTTAGGAGTTATAAATAAATACATTTTAATATACATTTTCACGTACACACTCAAGTAAATTAAGAAAAATTATGTATGTTACTCTGAGAGGTGGAATGTTCAGTATCTCTATCCAGAAAAGTTTTGTTCCATACTGAAAAGACACGAGTAATAAAATGGCCTGAAATCCTGGCTCCATGTAAATCAAAGGAAAAACTCCTGTTGTCATTATTAATGGGCAGCATTCCTTGTACCTATACAACTCAGAACATTCTTAAGTAAAAGTTCATTAATGTTTAGCTCACCTGTCCAAATGTGAACAAAAAAATAAGGCACAATTCACCACTGAATCACTGCTATTGTAGTTATACATGTATAGTTTCACATCAAGCTAATTATTCTCTGCACAGAACATGAATTACTGGAAAACAAAAGGTGCTACAGTCTGTGTCTGTCTGCCTCTGTGCTTCTGTCTATAAAAAAAATTATATCACTGTAGATGACTCTCTAGCAAGTATTCTGTTATTCACATAAAGTGAATTCTGTCTGATTTCTTCAGGGGGAATCAAAAAGGCAGTGGAAATATCTTTCATATCTGTTCTTCCTCATTTTGATTAAGTCTTAAAAAGTCAGTTTGGTGCTTTCCTATGCTTCACAACGCTTTATTTTCAGAAACACCATTCTGATGATTCACTTGGTATACAGAGCCCAGAGCAGGGGACACATGCAGGTCACCACAAATACAGAAGGCAGATCAGCTATGCAATGTCCAGTGAATTACACTTCAAGTGACCTTTATGCACAAATGGACAGAAGGAAAAAAAGAAAAAAAACCAAAAAACTTTTCCAAAACTTGCAGAAATTCAGCCTGTGCAGAAAGGGTAAATTCGATGTGAAAACTGCCAGCCATTGTTGATTTGCCAGGCTATACTGGTATTAACTGAAATGTTAAATATCTTATCACTCAAAATTCTTTGATTTTCATTCTGCAGAAATCTGGTTGAAATTTTTGCTTATGAGAAATGCAACATTCATCCATTGTTATAAGAATCAAACCATGTTCAGGAATCATATATTGTTTTTTTCAATTGTGTATGCAAGAAAATAGAAACATGAAAAAAAATTCAGCACATGGATGACTAAACCCTTAATTTATTAGATCGTTTTTGCTCTGATCAAGGGAATAGCTCAAAGAAAAGAGGTCATAAGGACTAGTACTGTTAATATGCAATTGATGAAATCCTCAAACACATATTGATCCACTTTTTATTACATTTTTAAACCCTTGACTGTGAATATTTCCCAATAAGACAATAACTATAGCAAATATAATTTGATGTTCTTAATCACAGTAGATGTTCTTCCCCCTCTAAAGATCATCACGCTGGAGATATTTACATCCAATATACAATGTGAATTTGCCATGGATTGCATTTCATACACAGCCCTCTTTTTCACGTTTGTTTCTTCAAGCATATCATCTCTGTATTTGACACTATCTGTACTAACACATTTTAGTCACACATGGAAACCCCAAACAAACTTTCCCAACAATATAAATTGTTACAACAAAAAAAAGCATAATAATGCATTAGACCTCTACCCCCTGAAAAACCTTCACTGCCTTATTCATTACTTAAATAAAAAGAAAAAGGCAAGTTAACTGTCAGGAGTTTTTTTTTTTCTCAGAGCTGTAGAATTTCACAAGGAATTCAGTCTACAGGGAGACTTGGGAATAGCTGGTTGCCCAGACAGGCATGCCTGGGGAAAGTCTTTCTGCTGCTTGTGTTTGACACAGCTTGAGGCGAAGCAGGTTGTATGGGCCTTGACCCAGCAAGGTCATCATTTTGTGAGCAATTCTGAGGCCTGACATCTGCTGCCTGGCTTTGAGTACAAACCAGACCCCTCAGCCCAAACATAGCCCCGCCTAAAATAATCCCCCAGCAAGGATCCTA
The DNA here is from genome assembly GCA_013400235.1 of Oriolus oriolus. NCBI lineage: Eukaryota > Metazoa > Chordata > Aves > Passeriformes > Corvidae > Oriolus > Oriolus oriolus. Next base: position 2,563 of record VXBT01001580.1, on the reverse strand, counting down.
GGCTTCAGAGAAAAGGCTAAATGGCCCTCTTTTTGTCTGGGTGTCCAGGCTTTTTAGTCCTTCCTCGTCACGTAGCAGAGAGTGGAGAACAAAACCATTCCCAGAATGCAGATAAAGGCCATATTCTCACAACTCCACACCATAACTTCTTCACCTCATGTGAGACTTGCATTTACACTCCAGGGGCATGGCTTTGGAAACAAAAAGGGACAGGCATGCAGTAGCTCAGAGAGAGACATTCTCTTCTTCTTAAAATGCATTCAAAATGGTGCCTTTTCCTTTGCAGCTTTTGAAAAAAATCCGTTGTACTAAATAAAGCACGTGAGGTGTATGTGCTATTTAAATATTATTAAGAGTGCGTACAAGGAGTGGAAAACCTGATTCTCAGACTTTCTATTTCTCCATGGGGGAGAGCTGAGAAGAACCGAGTGACCCATATAGAGGTGGCTCTAAGCCTTGGCTGCCACTTGAATTTTGTTTGTATTGAAAGTCTTTCAGTCATTCTGGCAACAGAAAGAAACTGCCAGAGAGTATCTGATAATAGCCTGCTTACAGGGAATCTCCACAAAGCACAAGTGGTACAAGGACTGTCACTGGCAGGACATTTGGAGTTAAACAAAAGTCTGCCTAGAGGACAGGTTATGGCTGTTAGTGTCTTTTTATCAGAATAAAGTTAAAGCACTCCTGAAGTAAATCTATTCTCATAATAAAGATCAAGGAAGCCCCTGGATTTTTCCAAAACACAAATTTTATCTTCTCTTCACCACCACACCTCCATCTAGCCCCAACCACAAACAAAAATTAGCTCCAAGACAAAGTGATTCTGAAAAATGTATTTATTTTACAATGCAAAACACACATTCTGTGTATTCCACTCTAAATATCCGGTGATCTCTCCCTATGGCAGCTACAATGCTGCATGGCTGCTATGGTGCTTGCTGCACCCCCAATAGCAATAGTTATCTATGCCCCAATCTGCTCCTGCCATCTTCCCTTTACTCAGGTAAACACAACACAGAAGGTGGAATGAAGACCATGGTAAATGTGTCCTCCTGCTGCCTTGATCTGTCTGTTTCTGCTTGTCCTTATAGCTCAGTTCCAGAAGAAACAATCAGAAGAGACTCCAGCCAGCCTGGGTCACCCTTATGCCCCTCTTCACAGGGAACCATTGGTCCTTGTGCAACCTCAGGTCTAGCGTCAAGCTCACCAGTCACATTCATAAAGCACTAACTTGCCACAGCTGCCTTTTAGATGTGGCAGTGATTGCTAAAAGCAGTGGACAGGTAGGAACAGCCACATGGTAGGAGATCATGAGCTTGTGTGAATCTGTTTGGTGGCACGGTGAAATCTAAGGTGAAATATCACCATGAGATCCAAAGGTCAAAATCAATCACAAAAAAAATATAGAAAAATTGGGTAAATTTCTAAATCTCCAAATGCTTAATAGTCTTCAGACAAACCAGTCTTCCAGACAAACAGACTTCCAGCCAAAACCAAAATTATATTGTTTCAGATTGACATTGATTACCTTATGGAAAGAATTTTGTAACTAGATGATTGAAAAACTCAAGGATAAAAAAATTAAAGCTCATAATGTGAATTCTTGGATTAGATGTTGTCATGGTACATCAAGGGGAGTTGCATTGCATTCGCAATATATGACTAATCCCAAATTTCAGTATTCCTGGTAGTTGCCTTGGGTCTGATGGGTGCTGCATGCTTAGATATTTCAGTGATCCGCTGTGTAGGATCACACACCCATTGTGTAGCAAAATCCAGGCCATGGCTGACACCCAGATGGCTGACACCCAGATACTAACAATGCTCCAGGGTTATCCCCCTCCCTTCCTGTACAGAATCACAGAATATGCTGAGTTAGAAGGGACCCACAAGGATCATTGACTCCAACTCCTGGCCCTGCACAGCACCATCCCCCAGAGTCACACCATGTGCCTGAGAGCATTGTCCAAACACTTCTTGAACTCTGTCAGTGCTGTGACCACTTCCTGGGCCTCCTGTTCCAGTGTGCAACCACTCTCTGGGTGAAGAATCTTTTCCTAATATCCAATATAAACATCATCTGACACAACTTCAGGCCATTCTCTTGGGTCCTGTCACTTACTGAACTTCATATAGTTGGTGATTGCCCAGTCCTCTAACTTGCTGAGGTCTCTCTGCAGGGCTTCACTGCCTTTGAGGGAGTCAGCAGCTCCTCCCAGTTTTGTATCATCTGTGAAGTTGCTTAATATCCCTTCCAATCCTGCATCCAAGTTATTTATGAAGATGTTGAGGAGCACAGGGCCAAGGATGGAGCCCTGCAGAACCCCACTGGTGACAGGTCACCAGTCTGATGTCACCCCATTCACTGTTAACCCTTTGCACCCAACCCATGAGCCAGCTGCTCACCCATCCCATGATGTGTTTGTCCAGCTGTGTGCTGGATGTTTTGCCCCGAAGGACACAGTGAGAGACAGTATCAAAAGCTTTACTGAAATCTGAAAAGATTACATCCACTGGCTTTCCTCGATCAACTGGGGGGTTTACCTTGTCATAAAAGGAAATC
>VXBT01001579.1:0-23152 GCA_013400235.1 Oriolus oriolus | reverse complement strand
ACCATTTCAGTGTCGCACACTGCTACAGCCTGGTATTGCCATTTCATTACTGCATATGACTTTCACTGTCACACTGTGTTATGAATATAAAAATACTTTCATTAGGAGTAAATTTTCATGGAAGAGCTTAAACTGCATATTTAATGTGCATGTTGTTGGGCTCATTTAGAGTCCTGCTTTCAGTGATTCAATCATCACCATGTATACATGTAATGCATAATTTAATTTAATTACTTTTGATTCCTAATGAAAAATCCACTGGACATTTTGAGAAGCACAGCTATATAACAAAAATTATTGTTACAGTTTTTATTAACTTTCATAGTTAAAGAAGATCAAATTTTGTATTATACAGGAAAAAAACCTCTAAATTTTATTTCTCCTTCAGGTAGGAGGAATAAGTACTTCTATATACCTAAGTGCCAAAAATCATTAATGTAATAGTAAAAGCTACTTCCTTTTATAGACAATTTTAAATAAAGAGCAACTCTTCCATTCGTTCTTTTTTTAACATATATTCATAGAGTTTTAAGATTGAAACAGACAAATCATGGTTGCCTGAAAATGACAGTTTATTCCTTCATTTCCAATTTGTCTGTGAACTGAAACAAGGATATTGTGATTGCCAAGATTGCCAGGAAATACCCCAAACTAATATTGGTATCTGAAGAGCATCCTGTCTTTACTGGAGACACCAAGATATAAAACATTTCTTTCAGTATGTTCACCAGTGCTCACATGTGCTGTAAATAAGAGCTAAATAAAAGATGCCATGCCTGTATTCCAACTCAGGGTTACATGGTTTCAACTGTCAAGTTTCAGTTAAGGATATTTTTTACTTCCACCTTTACATTTCAAAGTAATTACAATCCTCTAAAATAAATGTTTCGTTTCATAAACAGTAAGCTTAGGAATTTAAGGTGCTGTGTATAGATAATAAAAATATATAACAATTAAGTTTGTACAAGCAGGATAAACATGTTGTTTATTTTTTAAAATACCTACGGAATTAAAAAATTACTGCTTTATCAAGTCAGCTTCGCTAGCATTACATTAAGAAATCATCTCTTTACCCACTAACATCCAAGATATTTGGATAATAAAACATTTGGGTTTCAGACAAAGTATTTCAAAAGAAAATACAATTTGTGATCAAGCAGCTGGAATTTGCTTACTGACAGCTGAATTACATGCGACATTTTTAGCGTCTCTTACAGGAACTGAAACTGTCATGAGAACTGCTACACACACTACAGCACACTAAGTTTTCTGTATGGGATTAACCTACAAATTTGATTTTAAAAAAATATACGAACTGTCTGTGTACTTCATTAATACCAGATTTAGAAAATCTGGAAGGTTCCTCTCTAAGAGTATTCCAGAAAAGAAATATAGTTGCCACCAAGACTTAGAGTACACTGGAAGGATTTAACCAGTTACATAGAGACACACACAGTTCCATGATAACAAACATTAGCACTCACAAAGGCACTCTCCTCATAAACCTCATAAAGATGCTCCCTCCGTAAACCAAATCAACCTCAAGAAGACGCTCTCCTCAAAAATCCCATAAACATCATCAAGGTCACCTCATAAACCTCTTAAACTCATCAAGCCACTACCCCCATAAAGGCGATCTCCTTAAAACAGCACAAACTTCATCAAGGTGCTCTCCTCTTAAGGCTCCCACATCAAAAACCAAATAAGCCTCATAGAAATATTTGTCTCATAAACAACACAAACTTCATAAATGAGCTCTCCTCCTCAACAGCATAAATGTCATATAGGTGCTCTCCTAAAAACACCCCATATACTTCATAAAGGTGCTGTCCTCATAAACCCCTAAAACCTCATAAAGGCACTATCCTCATAAAGGTATTCTCCACATAAACCCCTAAAATCTCATACACGTGCTTTCCTCATAAACCCTGTAAACATCATAAAGGCACACTCCTCATGAACCCCATACACTTCATAGAGAACATCTCATAAACACCATTAACCTCAAAAAGAGACTCTTTTAATAAAACCTTACACCTCATAATGACACTGTCCTCAGAAATCCCACAATCCTCATAAATGCACTTTCTTCATAAAGGTGCTCACCTCAAAAAACTCATAAAGCTCACACAGGCACTCTCCTCATAAAACCCGTAACCTCATAAAGGTGTTCTCCTCACAATCCCTATAAACCTCATAAAAGCACACTTCTCAAAAAGGCACTCTCTAAAAACCCTATAAAATTCTAAAACCCATTAACATCATAAATGTGGGTTTCCATGAAAATGTATCCTCATAAACCCCATAAAACTCATACAGGCCCTCTCCTCTAAACCCTCTAAAAGGTGCTTTTCCTCATGAAGGCCATAAACCTCTTAAAGCTGTTCACCTCATAAACCCCAAAAACCTCATACAGGTTCTCTCCACATAAAAGCACTCTCGTCATAAACCCATTTCACGTCATAAAGGTACTCCCTGCATCAACCCCACGTCATAAAGTCCATAAACCCCAAAAAGGCCATAGAGCCCATAAAGGTGCTCTCCTGATAAACCCCATAAACCTCTTAAAGGCACTCTTCTCATAAACCCCATGTACTTCATAAAGGAGATCTCCAGATAAACACCAGAAACCTCAAAAGGGCACTCACTTAACAAACCCCTAAATCTCATAAGGGTGCTTACATCATAAACCCCAAACTCCACATTAAGGCACTCACCTCATAAACCCCATAAACCTCATAAAAGTGTTCTCCTAGTAAAGTCACTCTCCCTGTAAACCTCATAAAGGCACCATCCTAATAAACCTGATAATCCTCATGAAGGCGCAATCCTCATAAACCCCATAAAACTCATAAAGGCTCTCTCCTCATAAATGCTTTCATGCATAGACCACATATGTTTTATAAATGCACTCTCCTCATAAAAAGCATAAACCTCAGAAATGTGCTTTCCTCTTAATCCCCATAAACTTCATAAAGGAGATCTCGTAAAACCCATAAACCTCATCAAGGCACTCTCCTAATATATAACCCATAAACTTCATACGCGCGCTGTCCTCATAAGCCCCGTAATCTTTTTAAAGGGGATCACCCCAAAAAACCCATACACCTCCTAAAAGTGCTGTCGCATATACTCTATAAACATCATAAAGATCTTTATCAAGAGAGCAGCTTTATGAGGTGTATGGGATTTTTGAGGAGAGCACCCTTATGAGGTTTTGGGGGATTATGAGGAGAGCACATTTAGAGGTTTATGTAATTTATGAGGTGAGCACCTTTAAGAGGATTATGAGGAAAGGGCCTTTTTAATGTTTATGGTCTTGGTGAGGAGAGCACCTTTATGAAATTTATGTGGTTTATGCAGGAAGTGCCCTTATGAAAGTAGTGCCTTTATGAGTTTTCTGGGTTTTATGATGCGAGCGCCTTAATGAGATGTATAGGATTGCACCTTCGTGAGCTTTATGGCCTTTATGGGGTTTATGGGGTTGAGGAGGAGAGCACCTTTATGAGGGGAGCACCTTTATGTGGTTATGGATTAGAGTGTCTTTATGTGGAGTGTCTTTATGAGGTTTTTGTGGTTTATGCAGAGATCAGCTTTAAGATGTTTATGGCCTTCATGAGGAAATCCCCTTTAGGAGGAAAGTGCCTTTATGATATTTGGGAGGCTTATGAGGAGAGCGCCTTTATGTAGTTTATCAGTGTTGGAGGTTAGAATTTTTCCTTTTGTTTTCTTTCTCTCAGGGAATTTTCTCCCATTTTGTTGCTAAGAGACAATAATGACCGGGTACTTAAAAGAGACAAAAGCAGTTGCCCTGGTAAGGTTGTGGCTGGCTACTTTCTTATTTGAAGGTTTCTGTCAGAGGGGCAAAGATACTGGGAGAATTGGGCTTAGAAAAAAGGAGGCTGGGTGCAGCTGCTAGCTCTCTTGCTCTCTTGGCATTTGGAGGGGAAGGAGGCTGCAGTCACTCTTATAGACATGTTGACGGTTGTATGCCAGTTACTGATACACAGTTAATAACATTATATTGTTAATGTTGGGGCTAAGTTCTGAAGTTGGTTAATCATAAGGTGGAGTTAATTTAAGCGCGCACGAGATGTACAGGTGTAATATGTAATGTAATCACATTATGTAACCACAAGGTGGCGATAGCATATGGGGTGTTGTGAAATTTCTAGACCTCTTCCACAGGTGAGATGACATCACCGTAAGTGCGGATTAGTGGAACAAGCGGACCAATGAGTTGGAGAGTTGAGAGAATGATTGGCCAGGAACACTCTATCAGAACGAGCTATTGAAAAGACCCCTAGATGAGCCAGTGAGGGAACGGATTGAAAAATGGACCAATCCTGACCAATGAGAGACTATAAGAACTCTTCCGGTGCTTTGCACCAGGTCCTCCTCTCATGATGTGCATATTCAGGGGAGCACCCAGCGTCTCACGAGCACTGTTTTCTTCCGGCTTGCTGTTGGGAGCTCGGGCTTATCTTGGGCTCCCGCCTTCAGTTGTTTGTTTTAATTTGTTAATAAATCGGTTAACCTGCCCAGGTGACTGACTGTTTATTTCAGTCGCTGTTGGAAGAATTCACCACTACTGTGGGGCACTGCTTTCTGCTGCCTTCTACCATGAGTGGAGCTCTGCTCATAAGAGCGGCTGTTGCACTATTAATGCCTTATCTCACCAAAGGACCCTTCACCACTTGCTCAGGTGCCTCAGGGGAACCCCCGGGATCCCCAAGCCCCTTTCCCCTCCCTCGAAGCCTCTCCCTGCCACGTTCGGGAGCTGGGCTGCCATTGCCCAGCCCCCGCCATGCCTCTGTCACTGCTCCGGGTTTTTCACTATAATGTAGCCCTGCAGCCCCTGCCTCCCAGGACGCCCTGCTGTTCCTGCTACAGCCGCAGAGTTTCTGCTGCCTCTTGCTTGCTGCCCCAGGTGAGCCTTCCCTGCTGTTCCAGTCTGCTGCTTCCAAGGTCCCTGCTAGGGCTCCTTTTGCTGTCCAGAGGGGCACTGGGACCAGCTGCCCCGGGGGTTTGTAAAGGAAGCCCATTTTCCATCCCTTCCCCCGGCTGTGCCGCCATTACCACGCACAGAGAAATGACTGGGCTCGCACCACTGCGCCCCCTGCAGCCCAGGGGAATCATCACACCCGCCCTGTCCGGCCGGGAGCCAACAGCACCCCTGCCGGCTGTGACCGGAACTGCACTGAAAGGGAAAGTGCTTGATGAGCAGGAAGAGACTGTTTATTGGGTTTTCTGTTCTTGCTTGTTGTTGTTACCATTGTTGTTGTTTGTTTGCCTTGTTATACATACACATACTAGTAAAGAACTGCTATTCCTTTGCTCATATCTTTGCCTGAAAGCCCCTTAATTTCAAATTTATAATAATTTGGAGGCAAGGGGGTCATATTCTCCATTGCAAGGGAGTTCCCACCTCCCTTGGCAGATACCTGTCTTTCAAACCAGGACACTCAGCTTTACAAGGAGAGTGCCTTTATGAGGTGTATGGTGTTTATTAGGTGATTTTACAAAGTGTATGGGCTTCCTGGAGAGAGAACATCTATGGAGTTTATAGAGATTATGAGAAAACCAACTTTCTGAGGTTTATAGTCTTGGTGAGGGAAGTGCATTATGAAGTCCATATGGTTTATGCAGTGAGTGCCTTGACAAGGTGAGCACCTTTCTGAGATCTTGATAATGAAGGTGCATTTATGAGATGTATGTGGTTTATGCATGTGTCCATTTATGTCTTTCATGAGGTTTATCAAGACAGTGTCTTTATGAATTTTATGTGGTCTCTGAGGAGAGCATCTTCAGGAAGACAGACCCTCATGAGAAGGCAACTTCATGAGGTTCATGGGTTTTATGAAGAAAGGGCCTTCATGAGTTTTACTGGTTTACTATGACAACACCTTAATGAAGTTTATGCAGTTGGTGAGGAGAGTGCCTCTCCACATAAGGTCCATAAACCTCATAAAGGCAGTCTCCTCAGAAAACCCACAAACATCATATAGACACTCACACTATAAACCCCCAAAACCTCATAAATGCATTTGCCTAATTATCCCCATAAACCTCATAAGGTTGCTATCCTCAGAGACCCATAATCCTCACAAAGGCAGTTTCCTCCTAAAAGCAGCCACTTCATAAGCCAAATATATGCCAAAAAGGTGCTTTCTTCGTCAAGGCAATCTCTGCATAAACTACTTATACTTCATAAATACACTTTCCTCATCAAGATCATAAACCTCAGAAAGACGCTTTCCTCATAACTCCACAAACTGCATAAGGTCACTCTCCATAAAAAGGCTCTCTCCTCATAAACACCATAAAGTTCATAAAGGTGCTCTCCTCAGAAGCACCATAAACCTCATGAAGGCACTCTTCTGAACAATGCCATCAACTTCATAAAGGCGCTGGCATAGTCATGCATACTCTTGAGTTTTGGAAGAGGTGTTTTTGTGTGGAGATAACTGTTAGCTGCAGAAAGAAGAGTTTTCAGTTAAAACAGATATTCTCCAGCAATTAGGTCACGGACAGACATGGATTGCTCTCCAAGTGAAGTCATTGTAAGCTTATAAAGCTTGTCTCTGAGAAAAACTGGCAAAAACCACAGGTAGCAGTGGAGAGAACTGGAACTTTGGCAAAGGGAGAAATCTCCTGACCAGGTAGCACATGGTCCATCTAAGATGGCGGCCTAGGGAGCCCAGGGAGTCACATGGGAGTCTGAGATGGCAGTCCCAAAAGAGAAACACACTTTTGCTGAAGAGCTGGTAAAATTGCTATCTGCCTTAGAGGCTGAAACCATTTCTTGCCTAAGGGCAGAACAAGAGCTGATGGCCCAAAGCAACTAGCCCAGAACCTGAGAAACATATTAAATCAGTTTCTGCAAAGCCAAAGGGCTTTAATGATGCAAATTAACACCCTTGGCTGAGGAAGCATGAGTGCCAGCCTGGGTAGGTCTTGGGCCTCCACAAACATAATCTCACCCAAAGGGAAGAGTTTGTCCCAAAGCCAGACTCCTTCCCTTACCCTGAACTCTGCTCATATATAGAAAATGAGGAGGAGGAGGAGAGGGAGGATGCTCTTCCTGACCACAGTGTCACTGATGTCACCTCCCTTCATTCCTTGGAGGAGGGGTACAACTCATCAGAGCCTATGCCGTCTAACAATCACTCTTAGCCCTGTCCTTTTGTTAAGGGATTAGCATATCAAAAGGCAGAGCTGATGGTGATAATATAACACCCTGCAACAAAATTGACTATGTTGCAGGGGAGAATTAGCAACCAGCCCAAAGGAAATGAAACAGAGACTCTTTTGAAAATTTTACTGATGTGGGGAAAAGAAATAAATCTTTCTGAGAGAAAAGCACATGGCAAAGATCTTTTTTCTTTTAACTATGATGGATACTGTTGCATAAAAGGTTTAAACTTATGGGAGGGGGGACAACTGATCCCTCTCCCCACTCCAACATACAATAAAAATACTGAAAGTGTGTAGGAAGTGGCAAGCTTCCAAACAATGCCCAAGAAGGAGCTGATACCCTTTCGGCCTTCTTTTAGATTACTGTTATTCATTCAAAAATTTAAAGATCATAACCAAGACAAAAAACTCTCAGAACCACCCCCAAAAGGTGAGCTGGGAGTGGGGGTGACAAATTTGAATATCCCAAAAGCTCACTAAAAATGCATAGAAACTTAGTTTCCATGTATTTTCAATGAAACTTTGAAATTGCTCCTGCACTGCCTCCTTCTGGCTGCAGTGGATATTAAGCCTTGCCTGCCACTAGAGGCCAGGAGCAGAACTGCTGCGGCTGCTGCAGGAAAAATGCTTTCATCATTTTGCAAGTTTGTTGTTTTAGTATATTCTCTTCAGCCAAGAGACTGGGTATACATCTGGATGCAAATGAAGTCAGCTGCAAACAAAGAATAACACAGAGGAACCATATGAATATCTGCCGCAAATAAAGCTCCAACAAAATGCGAAACTCTGAAATAAATACATTAAATGATTTATGTTTTTGCAATTCCAGAACAGTATTACCAACACTGTTGTTTGTTCCTGGATTAGTCAGTGTTCTGGTTTTGTCCAAATTTAGAGGGAAATATCCCCTGATAGAAGGCAATTACAGCTGCCCCTCCCCTACCAGGTTCGGGAAAGAAATACTCCCGGAGGAAAGTGAAGGAAAAAAAAACCTATTTATTTAACAAACACACAGGAAAAAAAAAAAAACAAGAATAATAATGCCACAGAATAAAATCTCTCGTTATGGAGAGAAAAAACCTGGAAGATTTTCCTAAAGTCCTTCTGTGGGTGTGGTCCCCCTCTTCCTCGGAGCTGGGTCGGCGTGGGGGCCCCTCCCCCACCTCCAGACCGGACAAAGTCCCCCGGTGAGGCTGTGATGTCCCGAACAAGTCCAGAAGAGAAGAAAAAGAAGAAGAAACCAAAGTCCCAGGGAAAAAGAAATTCAACTCTCCGTCTCTCCTTCCGAAGCAGAAAACTGCACCGAAAGAAAAAAAAAACTCCCAAGCTGGGTGCTTCCTCCCTTCGCTCCCTACAGAAGCACAACTTAGATAGCAGCGTCCTTGAAGCACAGAACTGCTTTGAAAAAAGTTCATCTGGCTTTTCTCTTGCATCCAGTTGTTTTAAAAGCACAGAATTCATATTTGGGCGATATGGGATACAAAATCATAAAGTCACCCCAAGACAGTCAGCTATTCCAGGAAGAGCTCATGATAATTGTAATAGCAAGTATGGCATCAAATGCCAGAGGAATAAATAAGTAAAAGAGGGGTGTCCTTTTCACTAAGGACTACTCTAACATCACACTGATAATCAGTTATTTAACAAATTAAAAGTGAAAAGGTCTCAAAGGATAGCTGGTTACTCCAATTGTTTGCCTACATCATACTGAGAATATTAATCAGTATTGTTAGAGTACTAGATAACTTGATTAGTGATTGTCACATTTCTGACTGTTGTTATTACTGTATTTATATTCATATATGTTTATATAAGTTTATATGTTTATGTAAGTCTGCCTGCAATATTTTTAAAATATTCATGTTTTCTCATTGATGCCATGGTGGATGGAAAAGGTTCTTCCTTCAATTTAGTTTTGGGAGCTTATATGATTATGGAAACTATGTGTACTTCTTCCTGTCTCCTCAGGGCAAAGTATAAAATTACCAAGGGAAGCGCATGTAGCAATGGCAGGAAATGTGTAATTGTGCAGAAGAAGTGGCAGCTGGAAAGTTCTCTCCAGCTGTAGAAGTGACTAAAAGATTTTCGGTTGGAGAACCACTGAAGGTTTTGGTTAAGTTGAAAAGGTTTTTGGTCTGAGTCAGGACCCTGAAAATAATATTCTACGGAGATTGCAATGAATTAGTGTTATTATATATTTGACTCCCACACCTGAGGTAACCCAAATCATTTTAGATAGTAGAATTGTACTATATGTTGTTTCCCATGATGTCCACTTACCTTTCCTCCCTGAGTGTTGAGGCCAACAGATAGTCTGAAGGCTTCACAGATCCTAGGTTGGAGATGGTTAGCTTCTATTAGTGAGAAAAGCCCGTGTAAAGAAAAACAATTAGTTTCTACCCTTGAAAGGTAGTATCAACAGAAGCAAGAAATCTAAAACAATAGAAGGAGAAAAACAGCAACATTTCTGCACCTGGTATTTTTCTGCATTCTTGAACACTTATGCTACAGGTAGCCAATAGTAGTATATTGTAGTAAATATAGCCAATGGGTATATTGTAGTAACTTAGTAGCCAATGACTATGTAACATGAATCATAACATACAGAAGTCTATAAAAAGAAACTGCGTTGTTAATAAACAGCCTTTTGGCCTTTAACCGAGGCATTATCTGTGTGTATGTGTGTCATTCGGCTGCCCCCAACAGCAGCACCTGAGTACAGGCTCTGGGAATCTCCCTGAAACTTCGTTCAGTGGGAAGGATAAGAATGGTAAATCTGGGACATGTATTTGTTTGGGTTATGGGGATACCTGGACCTGTAAGATTGCGGAGTCCAAAAGGCAAGGCAGGCTAAATTGAATTTGCCAAGCTATTTCGGAGCTCAACTTACAAGTCCAACAAGTATCAAAAATAGTTGTGTAAATTATCTAACATTAGTGAATACTAAATCTCATAGAAGGAAAGTGCTGCCTCCAGGAATACACCAAAAGTCATGGACTGATCTGCTGGACGCTTTGGGTGCTGAAAGACTGCTGCATGAACTCTCCCTCCCAGAACCTGATTGTCCTGCAATTTTTGGACTCATGGGATGGTGGGCGGGGTGAACTGTATAGAAGGATATTAACTAGATTTATGAATAGCAGTTGCTCATTATATGAGTTTCAATATGCTTTCCTCCTCTTTCCTTTTTGCTCTGTCAGCTAGATTGGACTGGGAGAGGAAAGGTGCCCTGATTAGACCACAAGAGGAAAGGTCCCAGGACAGTGGTCCCGGTCAATGTTTCGAGACATGGGGTGGTTGCCAGAGACTGGATAACTTTGATGTCTCAAAACATTTTGAAATGTTTTGGAATGCCTGTGTGTGTTTGGTGGGAGGGGCAGATCAGGTCCTGCAAAAGTGAGACAGTGAAATGCCCCACACCCCAGCCACCATCCCAGCCCTGGCTGAGCTGTCAATCAATCACACACCAGGGGGGGTGCTGACCCAGCCCCTGATTGGCCAAGTGACCAGAAGTCCCACCTGGGAGGGGTGCCCATGAAGGGCCAAGGGCTTAAATTCCCCTAGTAGGGGAGCCACGCATGTCTGGATGATGCCAGCTTCCTTGGAGTTCACACTGGAATCTTACGAGTTGCTAGCTGTGCGTGTGTTTTTCTGCCTATCTTCTGTCTTTCTTTCTGTCTCTCTCTTTCTTCTAATCCTCTTTACATGGAATTTTTTGGGTAACTTAACATCTTATGGATTTAAACATTTCTAGGTTGAATGGGCTATGTTTCTGCTAAACAAATGCTAAGTTTCTGCTAAGTTAATGCTAAATAATGCTATCATAAGTGTTTTATATTGAATGCAGAGTTGTATTTACTCCTTTGCCAAAGTTTCCTAATTTTCTGTATTTTTGCCAGTAAACTTCTGTGTGATTTTCACATCTTGAAAATATCTGGTGGCAATTTCTCCTTTGCATCAGCTAGAGTAAAGGAACCTTGAATTTAATCCCTGGATTTAAGTATCCAGGGTTTAACAGGTGCTTTCCTCATAAACCCTGTAAAAATCACAAAGGACCTTTTTCTCATGAAGCCTATCTGCTCATGAAAGCCATAAACCTCTTAAAGCTGCTTGCCTCTTAAACCCCAAAAACCTCATACAGGTGCATTCCACATAAAGGCACTCACTTCACAACCCCATTTCACATCATAAAGGCCCTCCCCTCATCAACCTCATGAAATACATTAGAGACCATAAACCTCATAAAGCTCATATAGGTGCTCTCCTGATAAACCTTATAAACCTCTTACTGGCGCTCTCCCCATAAACCCCATAAAAAATATCTCCTCTTAAAAACCAGAAACCTCATAAAGGCACTTTCTTAATAAACACCTAAAACCTCATAAGGGCATTCACCTCATAAACCCCAAAATCCTCATAAAGGCACTCACCTAATAAACCCCATAAACCTTAAAATGTACTCTCCTACTAAAGGCACTTCCCACAAAAACCCAATTAACTTCATAGAGGTGCAGTCCTCATAAAGCTCATAAAGGCTCTCTCCTCAAAAGCCCCATGAACTTCATAAAGGTATTCCTTGCCTAAATAACAAATTTCATAAATGCACTCTCCTCATCAAGACCATAAACCTTAGAAAAGTGCTTTCCTCATAATCCCTATCAGCTTCATAAAGGAGATCTCCTCATAAACCCTATAAACATAAGGGCACATAAAGGTGCTCACCTCATAAGGGCGCTCTCCTCATAAACCCCAAAGACTTCATAAAGGCACTCTCCTAATACACCCCATAATACTCATAAGGGCGCCTTTATGAGCATTATGGGGATTATGAGGAAAGCATCTTTCTGAGGTTCATGGTCTTGATGAGGAGTGCTTTTGTGAGGTTTATGGGGTTTATGTGGAGACTGCTTTTTTGATGAGGGTGCTTTTATGAGGTTTGTAGGGTTTATGAGGAGAGCCTCATTATAAAGATTATGGGGGTTATGAGGACAGAGCCATTTTCGGGTGATTGTATTTATAACTTTTATGGCCTTTGTAATATTTATAGCCTTTATGAGAACAGGGTCTCTATGAATTTCATGGTGTTGAGGAGGAGACCACCAATATGAGGTTTATGGGGTTTAGGAGGAGAGTGTCTTTATGAGCTTTATGGCCTTCATGGTGTTTAAGGCCTTTTTGAATTTTATGGAGTTGATGAGGATAATATCTTTATGACATTTAGGGGGTTTATGAGGAGAGTGTCTTTAAGAGGTTTATGGCCTTCATGAGGAGATAGTCTCCATGAGGAAAGTGCTTTTATGATATTTGTGGGGCTTATGAGGAGAGTGCCTTTGAGTAGAGTGGCTTTATGAGGTTTATTTGGATTATGAGGTTTATGAGGAGAGTGCCTCTTCACATAAGCCCCATAAACCTCATAAAACGCTGTCCTCATAGAGGCCCTCTCCTCGGAAACCACATAAACCTCACAAAGGCACTCTCCTCCTAAAGGCATCCACCTCATAAACACCATAAACCTTCATAAAGGTGCTGTCTTAATGCAGGTGCTCTCCTTATAAGCCCCATAAACTTCGTAAATGAGATCTCCTCATAAACATCAGAAACCTCATAAAGGCACTCTCTTAATAAACCCCTATACCTCATAAAAGCGCTCAACTCATAAACTCCATAAACCTCACAGAGGTGCTCAACTCATGAACTCCATAAATATCAAAAAGACCATAAAACTCATAAAGGCAATCTCCTCATAAAGGTGCTCTCATCATAAACAACATAAACACGATCTCCTCACAAAACCCAGAAACCTCATAAAGTTGTCTCCTCAAGAAGGTGTCTCCTCCTGAGGATGCTCTCCTCATAAACCCTATAAAATTCATAAAGGCACTCTCTTCATAGAAGTGCTCTCTACAAAAACCACATAAACTTCATAAAATACTCCCCTCATCAAGAGAAAAGCCTCAGAAATGGGCTTTCCTGATAATTCCTGATAAACCTTCAAGGATGCTGTCTTCATAAACCCCATAAATTACATAAAGGAAATCTCATGAACCCGAAAATACCATAATGGTGCTTTCCTCATGAAGGCCTTCTCATCATGAAGGCCTTAAACCTCCTAAAGGCACTCTCCTTATAAACACCAAAAACCTCATAAAGGCGCTCCCCTCCTGAAGGCACTCTCTTTATAAACCCCTTACAAAATTCATAAAGGCCAGAAAGCTCATAAAGACACTCTCCTCTTAAACCTTATAAATCTCTTAAAGGTCCTTTCCTGATGAACCCCATAAACATCATAAAGGCAGCTTCTCAAGAACCCCATAAACCTCATAAAGGAGCTTTCTCCTCATAAATGCCAACAACTCATAAAGGCTCTCTCCTCCAAAAGGCACTCTCCTCTTGAGTTTCCTTACCATTCCTACATGTACATTCCTACATTCTCTGGATTGCTATAGATGTATTCCTTGATGTGCTACCTCTACCTCAAGCACTGGAGCCTACAATTCCCTTGCAACACCTTTAACTAAGCCCACTATGCATGTGAGCTTATGCAGTCAAACGATCCATTGAATTGGAATTATAGCAAAGGCAGAACAAGAAAGGGTAATCTCATGTTAACTGTGATCAATACCAGCTGCCACTGTGATTGTAATTACCTCTGCTCTCTCCAGTGTGACAGAGGGGACCACAAATATACAGCAGCAATTGTAACTAAAGAAAGCCTGAAGTACCAAAGCCTTAACAGAAAATAAAGGAAATATTTCCCCTCTAAATAGCACACCTGTTTCAGTATCCCAGGCATGTTAGTCATGTAACTAAGGTGGATTTGAGAAAAGCAAAATCCCATCGAAAAGAAAGAGGGGTCACAAGGTAATATACAAAATACGTACCTGAAGCTATCTGGGAGAAATACCTTTCATAGTACAAAACTCCTTACACAGCCTAATATGTAATACTTGTAACTATTCCTAAAACACACAGCCTAGTTTGCCGTGTAATCTTGAATGTACAAATTACTTTCCATTTTATCTCCTGTGACTGAATGTGTTTACATTATTTTTCTTGTTATGGAAGATAAATCCGTACCCAGGAAATGTGGCTATGGAGAAGGAAAACTGGGAACAATAAATTAAACCACTAGAGATATTTAAAAATAAAATGGCAATGCTGAGATTTACAAGATACTAAATACCTGCTATTACTCTTATTTTAAAAATATTACTTATCTCTTGCAGAGATAGATTGGCAACTCCATTTTTCCAACTGCAGTTTCTGGAGACTGATTTTTACTATTTAACTAGTATCTGTGTTATACTTCAGGTTTTCCCTTCTTCTTTGCTTTACACTGATTCAATAGTAATGAAAAATGAAGCCCTTATTCTCTGATCAAAGCAAACCCTGTATCAGGTTTGTGTGCTATTTCATCAACATACTTCTGTTCAGCACAGCAAAATCTATGTTATTAATGAATAAAACAATTACTGATCTGAATTGACCACCTACCTACATTACTACTCCCTGACTATTCCACTAGACTACCAACATGCCAACTTGTGGCCATGCTCGTTTTGCAAACACAACATTTGCCTGTTAGCAAGTTCCTTGAGACCATGGGTTTGTCACAGAGCAGCCACCATCTGCTTCTTCTGTTCACAAAAAAAGTTACTCTCTATATTAGCAACCCTAATTTCCTTCCTTGAGTTGGTATTTTGCTAATTGACCAGGGCAAGAGAATGGACATACACAAATAGAAAGAATGGTCTTAGTTTACTATTAATATTGAGGCAAAACAGAAGTAAAAGGATACATTTGATAAAACAGTAAGCTCACTCGGCTTTAGCAACAAGCAAAAATAAGCAAGGTAATGCATCTAATCATTACCATACAAGAGAGAGAGAATAGTGGTACATCACGAAGGTACATCACGAATTGCCTATATACTTTACCATCATCCAGAGTCTGCAATCACTGGGGACTCCTGTTTCGCAGCAAGGACCTCAAGAACCCTTCCTGGCAACTGGGAAAATCCCACACTGTATGACCACTCATAAGTCAGGTCTACAGTTCACTCAGAAAAGGGGTCTAGCTTCTATAGGCCCAAATCAACAAGTCCAAATGACTTGTTGTTATGATCCAGTTTTATTAAGGTTCTTTAGAAATTCTTCTGCCCGAATTAAGGTCCAAAGGAGACCATATGCCAATGACAATAATATGGGTTTTATTGTATAGTAAATATAAGAGAAAGAGAGAAAAAGAAAGAAAGGAGTAGAGAGAAAGGAGTGGAAAATAAGCAGGAGGACAGGGAGTGCCAGAGACAAAGGAATATCACCACTCTGTGGGTCCATCCCACTGGCATCCTGATGATCTTCTTCAGCGGGTCTCCCTGGTGGTGAAGGTCCCCCTCCCTGCATGGAATCCCATGAGTTAATATATATCCTCAAGCCAGGTGGCAATGTCCAGGCATGTCCCCCTGGGGGAGTGGGGGCGGGCGTAGTCTCTTGCATCAGACTCTGGATCTGTTGCATCACGTGCAGTCCTGTGGTGCAAGGCCTAGCACTCTGGGGGGTCTTTGATGGATTGTGACATCCCCTCAGCTGCCTCTCACGTGAAAGTCCCGTGGATGTGGCCTGTGGGGTTGGGGGTTCCACAGCTGGGCCAGTTTGTGTAGTGGAGGATGGGTGTTTATTGCCTCTGACCAGAGGTTACACCATGCACCCGAAACCTCCTCTTCCCCCCTCGGCAGGGGGGGGCAGTCTGTGTAAACCTGGGTTCTGTGAGCTGTGCTCTCCCCCCACCCCAAACTCAGCGCAGCTGGTGACTTTGGCCTTTTGTGGATGCATACCTTCCCCTCCGCCTGAGATGACTGAACAATAGGTTTCCCTTTATCGAATGAGCAGTTTGGTTTTCAGTCCAAAGTCCCAGTCTTCAGGGAGGCTTCTTCGGTTGCAGCTTCTTCATCATGAACAAAGCTTTAAATCAATATTTGAGGCATGAACCTTTTCAGTCCCTGATACTTGTTTATACATTTTGTGTGGAAAACATCTGGTTCTGACGGTACACTTCCCAACCAGCCTGGGCCAGGGCTTGGCCAGAGCCTCAGCTGAGAGGATTTTTGCCTAAAATATGCTACTAACAAGCCTCTAGGTATATCAGCTGGCAGGATTTCTCCTATTAACAAGCCTTTAGGGATATCGGTTGGGAGAATCTCTTAATATATCTTAAACAAGGTTATATAGACATCTCTGCAACAGCCAGTTTGGCATTAAGAACAACTAATATAAATGTTTTGATCATCTATTTTTAACTAAAGAACCTTGATGGTACTAATAGGATCATGCTCAAGATTCATCTTGTAAGTCAGCTCAGGCTTAGGCCTGCTGTTCAGGCTGTAGCATATTCAGTTGGAAATTCCAAATTCCTCAGACTTTTTAGCTTACTTTGTTTTATTTCCTATCAATTCAACATAAGTGAAGATGTGACAAAATCATTCTATAAAGCATCTTAAATAGGGATTATGACAAAGACTGCCATGTATCTGTAAATAGCATAATATGATGTCAACATTAAAATTACTAATATATGATGCTTGAACATGGATAATGACAGTGAATGTGCAAATGGCAGCCTACTCAGTCCCCACCATCTGTTCCCTTGCAGCAGCTGCCACCAGGATCACCTGCACAGGCAAGTGCACAGGCAACAGGAGACGATGGTTGGTGGCTTCTGTGAGTCACTCCGATTCTCCAGGCAGCCATAACATGCAGGCAGCAAAGAGGAAGGAATCAGGTTCAGTTCCCTACATTATTCTGGCAGTACACTCTTGTTCCTCCCTTTTGCTGCTGTTAGAACTGCTGGTTTTCAGCCCAGTTCCTCGTGCCAGCTTCTAAAAATGCAAGATAAAACACAAGCCTTTGAAAGCAAACTTGAAGAGGCTGGTTCACAGAATCTCCTATCTTAAATCTCATTATAAAAATGAATAAGTAATAATGTGTTTCACTTGAGTGAGTTAAACCCTATCCCAGTTACCTTCTCCTGAGATTCTTTTGTTACTTAATGATAACAAAAGGATCTGAGACAAAAGCAGACAATTACTTTTCCTCCCTTTTCTGCTGCAGGATTAGCATATAGTAGCAACACATTTCCCTGTGACTAGATCTTCCTTTTCACTGGGTATTTAAAGGGAAAGATGAATAAATGACAGTGCTTAAAATAAAAACATTAAATATTCATAGCAGAAAATCCATAAATCTAGGCATAATCCATGCAAAGGCCATTTTGATGTTTGTTTTAACATGGACCTAAAAAAGCATAAAGTACCCCCTTACTACCCGTATCCTTAATGCAGAAAACAGCTTCTAGAAACACGTCACCGGCTTTGCCATGGAATTAGATTTGATATCTCACTGCACCAGCCTGCAAATCTATGCAAGCTTTAAACTTAGGTTACTCTGAATAAATGAGATACAGATCTTTTAAATGCAAGGAAAGCTTGGAAAGCAGTTTGTTGTCTCTGACCCAAGATCTCTTTCCTTGGTTGAACTGACCCAAGAGCGGATGCTGCCCCAATATGCAGCAGTAGCTAAACTGCAGGGCTGGAACAGTTGTTATAGATTCATTTTTCATTGATATTTTGCTAGTTTCTGTTCATATTGAACAAGATCTTTGGACTGTGGCTTCAACCAACTTTTAAAACATTTAGGTCTAGTAAATATGTTGCAGCATAGCAACTTAAAAAGGTGATAATAGAAGCTTAGGTGAAGAAGTGAACTATTTGTCCTATCTCAGTTTCCTTCAGTGGCTATCTAAAGAGCATTAGCCCTGAGTAAGAGCAACTGAGTCATGAGTTATCCACCCTCCAGACTTTAAACTTCTGGCATAAGACAAGGGACATAAGGAGCCCAAGCAAATATTACAAAAGCTACAAGGATGATTTCAAGTAAAACCAGGGCCTAACAAAAACCCCCAGTATTTCAGAAAGGCTCTAGACTTGATCACAGATAAGTTGGGGGGGGAAGGGTTTGGGGGGAGGCATGATTGTATTAACTAGATTAAGTTCCCTGCAGTACAATTTGCAGTATAATATTTTTTTGTCCAGACCCACCATAAATGCCTAACTTACTTGAAATAGGGCTTAGTTTCTAAATAAAGATTGCAAAAGCAAAGTAAGGGACAAAAACATAATTATAAAATACACTAGAATGTGGAAAAAGAAGATTAAATCTTATTAAAATGTAATTCCTGGGCATTAGTAACAGTTCTATAATTAATAACAACACAGTTGACCGCACTAAGTCCTATAGCAGAAATTAAATTTCCATTTATGTATAAGAATAATTAGGTTTCATAAAAAGACTGGGAGTGGATTTTTTATATTTTTCTTTACCCTGTACTGAATATTATGCAGTTCCCGTAGATTCATATTCAGAAATATGCATTCATTTGTATGGAATAATTCACTGAGTAACATCACTTTACTCAAGACTGCAAATATAGTATAAAATGGATGCAGCTTGTGTTTTGCCATTATAGCAGTCAGGACACTTGAGCCATTTCACATTTAAGTGGGCACTGGAGCAAATGAAACTTCAGTTTTCAAAAACAAAGGGTGGTATAAAATGACTAAATAATTAAAGTTCACATTTTTGGTATGCAGCATTTCTTCTCCTAGCAATAAAACCTATTCTACGTGGAATTTTCATGGCATTTGATGAGAGGAGAAGTGCTATCCTAAAAGGGCTACTCTGGAGCAAAAATAGTACTTAAAAAAATCTCCTCCAATCTCTGAGCCACAGACTAACATTACATATTTTTTCTTTTAGGCTGTCAGAATAACACTCTGTTTTAAGAGTTGCAGATTTCTATAGCTTTACTGGGCTACACAGAATCTTTACTTTCATTCCTTCATAACATACATAGGCTGATACATCAAATAGATCTTTCAAGAGAAATAATAACATGTTTTACATGCTTTGCTATTTACAGATATATTCATGTCTCACATGGAAACCATTTCAATAGTGTCTGATTAATAGATTAACTACAAAAGGACACTGACAGATGCAGCAAATCTACATGCTCAAGTCCAATTCTCAGGGCCCACAATCAGTCAAGGGTACAGCTGTTGCTGAGCTAAAAGCAAACTCCTCTCACACGTAGGCCAGAAAAAGAGTGAAAATCCCAGGGCTCAGCTTAAATATCCATGGATGTGGATGGGGACTCCAGGTGAGGCTGGTCAGGGCCATTAAGGCTAATTAGTGCACTCTGAGATTCTGAAGGACTTTTTTCCCAAGACGTGTTATGTATCATCATTAGAAGTATCAAAAGATTTAGAGATCAAGGTTTACAACAAAAACCTGCCCGTTTATTATCTTACATCTCCCTGTCCCTTTCAGCTGGATGCACACCTCTAAAGGAAGCAGGTGTCAATCTCTATCTAATTTTTACCACCCATGAAAATCAGTGACAATTATCCATTGAAAAGGCCATATGCTGAGGATTTTAAAATTTCTGTGCTTGCCCAATTGTCGCGAGCCAGGGGGGGTCCAGGGGGACGCTCACACCCCGGCTTTTATCACGACACACCAACAGCAAGGAGTCAGGAAGGGTCTCTGCACAGGATTCCACCAGGAAGTTTTATTCCATCTTCACAAGTGAAGGGAGCTAGAGGCAAAGACCCAGAACAATAGGACTCTGGGGGTTTTATGTGGGGGCAGGGAGAACATCAGGAACCAATGGTTTGGGGCCACAGGGGCAGTACACAGGAGGGGCTGGGGTAGGGAACCAACAGGGAAACTGAGGCAGGAACAAGGGGATGGGGACCAGGGGCCAATGGGAGAATGGGGAGGGAGGAGCCTTCTGGACCGGAGCAGGGGCAGGGACAGGGACCAGCCCGGGGAACAGAACCAGGGCACATGCTTTTTGGCTCCCACACCCAATCACCTGCATGCATGACAGGTTGATTACGCATTTCTCAAGAGAACACTTGCTGTAGTGTCTTGGTAGCAGAATTAGAATTTTTTCCCTTGACCAAGAACATAAACATTCCTTTCAAGCACCAATGAAGTCCCTGTAATCCAAAAGCTTGGTCAAACTTCTTTTAACTCCTCAAGAGGAAAATGTTCATCATGCTTGTCTATATAAATATTAACACAAGTATTTTTCATTTTATTTTAAAACTTCTTCCTCTCTCCCCTCTCTTTGTCTGCATCCAAACTTAAGCTTGAGTCAGCCTCCACCTTTCTTTGCTCCCCCATAGCAACCTGTTTTGGTGAGGACCCACTTCATCCATAGTATCAAGGCTGAATGCTTTACAATCATCATTTTTGCTTGGCAGCAAGAATGGCAGTCCATCAAAAACAGTACCAATCTATGAAATGACAATGCATTTTTTTTCAAAATCAGTTAGTATTGGGGTTCAATCTTACAACACTTTTTTTTAAAAATAAATTTTTCTTTAAAGAAAATAAATTAATTTACACTGCTGGTGTTTGACCTGAACTGTGGTTTTTTCAGAAAGCAAGTAAAAGAAGTAAGTGTATTTGCTGGTGCCCCCTTAGTTTTTAGGATTTGTATGTGCAGTGTCATTCAAAAAGATCAGGAAAAGCTAGTTATCACCCATTATAAGGAAGGTGTGGGGAAAATTATCCTTAATGGGAAAACTGCACTTAATGAGAAGTCATCTGATATTTTAAAGAAACCATGACCAACTATGGAAGTTTGAGGCCCTTGACACTTGAGGCTTTTAGCTTTCATCTCTAATCTCATTTCAACTCTCCTGATGAGTATTTCAAATACTTCTTACTTCACAAGACAAAACTTTCTCATATCTTTGTGATAGCTTTTCCTTGGTCTAGAAGACACTTTGTATAAAAATGCGAAGATGAGCTGTCAATTCCAAACTGTTATTATATTGGAAAACATGGTTGCATTTTAAACATCATTATTCAGAAACTGGAATCTTCACTTCCTTTTGGAAAAGAAGGCATATGGATAGGATGAGAGGCAGCAGAAGAGAAAGCAGTCATTGATAACCATTGCAGACCAGACTTATTTTCCACTGAGCCTAAATATGATAACATTTACCTTCCATTCATTTTGTGGAAGGCTGCGTATCGAAGATATTTATGTATTGCACATTCCTCCAGTATTTTGTAACTTCGCAGCCATAACTGTGAGCCAGATTTAAAGTAACCATCTTCCAATTTGTCCTATCATGTAAATGCTTGTTAGTTTTATTGGCTGTGTTATACAGAGTTTATATTGCCTTGGCAAACAGTTTACAGGGACTATTAAATAAGCCCTAGAATAGGCCATGAAAATATTTTTGCAAGTCAAGCTTCATTGCCTACTAGGAAATGCACTTGTAATGTACATTACATATATGCAGAAGATAGGAGCACATTTTCTATAAACTTTGAGAGATTTCAACACAAAATTAAGAATTTTTTTAATTCAAAAGCAAGACAATGACCAGTTCATATTCATTCCTTTATTCAACATTACTGTGGTCTTTAGATTCCATTATTCAAAAACTTTGTTTTATTTATTTCCTGCTATTAGTTCTTATTTATCATATTTAAACTTGCCACTTCTACTTTTGCTTTAAAAATAAGTAGAGGTAAGAGTCAGCCTTTCCAGATTCAGATGATCCTCTTCCCCATTTTTGGGGTCAAAACATGAAGTTACTCTTCTTTTCAGGACTGAGAGATATTTAAATTCTAGTTAAGAATCAAAAGGCAATTTCTTTATTATCTTCTCCCAATACAAATTTCTCTCTATTTACATAAAGATGGATAAGAAGCATGATTAATTATTCATGTGTCTCCTCTAATCTGAGCTGAATAGTTTACGAATATAGTTTACACACCTTAGTTTCCTGTAATTTGATGTTTCAAACTACTACCTGTTGACATTTGTCAAACGTAGTTTCCACTTCGATCAGTCTGATTTTTTTTCAAGCTATCATGGCCTAAATAAGAGCCACCAGTGCTAACTCTTCTGCTGTTAACTGGCATCCCTCCAAATTGGTGATTCAGATTCTCTTTGGGTTCTACAATGCAGATGCATAATCTGAGTAATCTAATGGAGAAGACATTTGTTTGGCTCTATGAAATGTTAGGTAGGATAAAAAAATGGTAGAATAATATAAAACAGAATGAAGATATGTCGCCCTGATTTTTACAGTTCTTCAATGTTTTTAATGCTGTAGATAGAGTTCTCACGCACTTTCTGTAAACATAAGCCATGTTTTGCTAACCGTTCGCTTTGTTTTCATTCTTTCTCTGAAGGCGGAGATGTTTAATGGATTTTTCCTTTAACCTATGTGGTTGAGGGGTGGTAATTTCACCCTCCAATCCACAGTAGTTTCTAAGAATGTATAAATAAACGAGTGCGGGTCCTTTCGGGGCCCTTGGCATCCTGATCCTGACAACTGGGTCTGCGTGGTTCTTTTCGTGTCCAAGTGCGACAAAGATGAGCAATCTCCATCTCATTATTGGTAATGAGAGCACATGTATGGTTAATACAAGCATTTTACATTTCTGCTGTTGCCTCATTTTCTATGTAAGACTGGCAAAATCCATTTCTGTCGACTCTTACAGGGATCAGCACATCACAAGAAGACATTACTATCTAGGCTGGTGTTAAAAACATGAAATATATGCTCCTGTCTGAAAAGAACAGGCACTGATATTCAGGGTATCTCAGTTTTTGAGACAATTTTAAGAAAGGACACTCTGCATGAGTGCTCTCCTCTAAAGGGTTTCAACAATCCCCCTCCAACAACAGAAAATTAATACTAACTGAGGAAAGAGGAGAAAAAAAAATCAACAGTTTATCAACAACAGAATTCCCACAAGGCAAGGAAGAAATGTAAATAGCTGCTAAACACCANGAGCCTCTTGGTGTGCTTTCTCTCCCCGGTTCCGCTCCTCCGGCCTCGAACCAGCAGCTGTTCAGTTCACCT
>VXBT01001578.1:0-59020 GCA_013400235.1 Oriolus oriolus | reverse complement strand
AGGCTGTGCCAAACCAAGACATTATTTTTCATCCTCATGAAATACCGGTGCTAAGAGTCTGGCTGTATTATCCCCGATTTCAATGGAAAATTACTGGCTGCTATAGAATGAAAAGTTGTCACATGGTTTGTGATAGAAAAGTGACTATCAAAATCTACTAATTATGTCATGGTAAAATGATGAGGAAAACATAGAAAGGAAACAAGACTAAATTAAAATCAACAATTTGGATTAATTTTTAAATGAACTGAAAGGAATTAAATCAAGGAACAGATTAAAAAAGAATTGTAGATTTGGGCGATGGTCATATATCACTTCACTAAACTTTCTGACTTTTCTTAAATTGTAACCCAATACAGAATGACTGGTACTCAAATCTGGAAACTAAGAAATAGGTATTCATCCTCCCAGTTGTTACTCAACAACACTTATGATCTCCTGATACTTTATAAAATAGAAACCAGTGGCAAATTGCTGGTTGCTTTTGCTAAGGGGTCTGTGTCCTTTACTGCCACTAAAGTCACCTGTCTGTACAAATAAAGAGATTAAAGTAGTCATGTTAACTAACATAGTAAAAACTTTCAAAATAGAACATCTCCTGTAAATAGTCAAAAGAAAGAGCACCAGGGAGAGATTACAGTCCAGTTGCCTTTTATAGGATTTCTTTTATTTTTCTTGAATAGATGAGATACTAGATAACATGCCTGATTCCAGTCCTCCTAGAGACAAGGTGAGTCTAGAGAGAATGAGAAATAGTAAAGACCAAATACTCTCTGATGAGAATAGTATGGATGTCAAAGGAACCATTGGTTTGCTCCATATAATTTTTTATTATAATTACTTCCTGATTCTTTTGCATGCTGATTTGCGGGTTCATGTGTTATATGTTTGTCCTTCTCAGAGGGCTTTGCTATGGTGTGTTTTTCTAACAGTGAGAGAATACAAAAACGGTTTTCTGTAACATTTTCTCACCTGTTTCTCCTTTCTTTCTGTTCTGTTCTAAGGCAGCTTTAAGGCCATCTTCGTTATCTGTACTGTGGGTGCTATCCCTTCTCATTACGTACCACGGAATTAATGTATTACCCTGAGGAGACTAGACATACACATTCCATTTATTCCTAAGCTGCAAACTAACATAGAGCCATGAATGAACATAAAGAGCAATGAAGGGGAGAAACAAAATTTCTAGGCTGCAAAGAGATTTAGACAAAATGGAAGTATTATCTGTAGACACTATGCATCTTATTATCTTTGTTTAGAAATTGATAATGAAAATATAACTTGTATTATTAAATTATTTTCCATTATCGATTCTGTGAAAAAAAGCTTAAATCAATCTATTTTAGGTTTTAATTATTTGTTCCTAGAAAGCTGTTATAACCAAATCACTGAAGAAGTTAATCTACTGAGGAGTGGGTGTATTTTATATAGAGTAAAAGACAGCAAATGATAAGTAAATATCGAATGACACAATGCCTCTGTTTTCTGTGCTGTCCTTACTTGCCAAAAAAATAATGGCTTAATGTGTCTCTTCTCCATCTTGGATTCTGGTGAAAATCCAGTACACACTGAACATAGGAATGGAACTGGATCAGAACAAAGGCCTAGGCAGTGAGCTTTCCTTTGACAGACATGAGCAGTAGAAGGCTAAGGAAGAGTTTAGAACAGGGTATTGCAGTATTTCCAGAGTAAGGAATCCCTGAAGCTTCCAACAGCGCGAGACTGGCAAACTTGAGCAGGCCCTGCTACAGTGCCTGCATTTTTAATGATCTTTGACATGCTTCCTCTCATGAATTTGCCTTATTTGACTTCTTGAACACATACAGACTTTTGAATCACCACTATATTGTGCCAGTCAAAACCAGATGTTAAATAAATATTACGTGAAAAAGAACCTCACAAAAAGTACCTCCAAAAATATTTTTATTTAAAAGATACAACTATGAAAACCAAACTCTCCCAGGACTTAGCTGTGTGGGATTTTAACTAAGCTCTGGCATTTGTCTGAGAAAAATTTTCATGATGTCAAAATTAAGAATCTTTTCCTATCTGGTCCACTGTGTAGAAATGCTTGTGATACAAAGTCTAGAATTAGTGAAACACTGTGTTTTTACCTAGACAGCTCTGCAGACCAATTTATGCAGTCTAACAAAATGTGAAGCAGTGATTACTTAGTGACCCACTCAATTTATATCATTTAAATGACAGCAGAATAGGATAGCCTCATGTTGAATGTTAGACACAACTGCTCTTAACGCAATCATAATGCCATAATATGAATTCATTACTAATAGACAATTTCTCGTACCTGTTAACATAGAGTAGCTACAATTACCTACAATTAACTCCTTTAAAGATGCTATTTTAGAAGAACGTTGCCCCGGCCCAGCCCCTGGCGGCCGCGCAGGCGCCGTGGCTTCGCCCGTCCCTCCGCGCTGCTGTGCGGGTATGGGCGGGTTGCGCGCGGTGTTGCTGCTGCTGCTGGCGGCGTCGCTGCCCGCCCTCAGCCCCGCAGGCGCGTCCCGTCGCTCCGGCGGCAGTAGGTGGGTAGGGGATGGGCTTTTGGCGGTGCTGGCGCCGGGCTGGGGCCGGGCCGGGCCCGGGCCCGGGCTCAGGCGGGCCAGGAGATCGGGCCCGGGCCCCGGGCTCCCGGCGGGAACTGTGGCTTAGCCGCCTGGGTTTCGCTGTGGTGTTGCCGCGCCCCCGGACTCGGGGACAGCTTAGCGCTGGGCCAGGGACTGGGAAAAGCTTCCCGGGGCCGACAGCACAATGGCTGAAGTAAAGCGAGGCTTGGTTACTCCGTGATGAGGCAGCTGGCGGTGAGAGCTGGGAAGTCTGGGCTTAAGTAAAAGGAACTGTGGTGTGCTATGAGGAGACGGTCAAACAAGTACAGACCGCGAGATGCTGTCAGTGAGGAAGATGGTCTCAGCTATTAGAGAGTAAAATCTGTCTTTGCAGATTGCCCTTGTGATGAGGACCGAGAGGAGCAGTAATGTGTGGGCACTGATTTTGTTTTTAATCACCCTTTCTTCCAGGGAATGTCAAAGTGATTTCTAATTACACTAATAGAGTGTCCACAAAATTGCTGCAACGACAAGAGGCTTTCTGTAATTGATCATCGATGCAGATTGTACAACAGCTTATCTAAACTGATGAAAAGTAATACTGTGTTGTGTTGTTGACATTATGTAATGTAAAATACGAAATTATACAAGTATAGTCCATTTTATAGTTTGCTGGGCGGGGGGGGCTTGTCTTTACAGGTCTGTGAGTCAAGTGTGTGTGGAAAAGTCACTCATTTTCAGAAGTAACACCCCTTATCCTACAGACATCATTTCTGATCCTGGTGGACGTGATCCACTGTTCTGTGTGCAGCTGGACTGTAAGCAATCCTTCTTTTCACACATTTTGTTCACAGATTGCCTCTGCTTAGGGAATATTTTTTTGAACTACATGTTATAATTGATGCTAATTATTTTGGTTGTTACAGTTCCAGAGATACTATAGTGAATCCATGTCTGATCACCAAAGACAAAACAAAGGAAAAGATTGTTGCACTCTTATTAAGGGTGGGGTCTCTGGCTGCGCACAAATAAGTCTTTATCAGTTGCTTATGTATCTGATATACCTTACATAGTTGGCTACGCATAGAGCAGCAGATAAGGGTTGACGTTTGAAGTATCCCACTACTATAATTTTCAGAGAGTGTTTTTTTATTGTGTCTTGGATTCTTTATTATGTATGCTTATTTTCATCCTTTTTTCTCTGCTGGTGATGATTTTTTTCACTGGTAATCACATATCCTTGTAGGATATGCCATTAACATTCTTTTCTCTTTCTGCTTTCCGCATTGTACTTCATTTGAGTGATTCAATGTCCAGTTCCTGGCATTCAGTGCAATTGCTGTGGTCTCACATTTGAACACTTACCATTTTCTCTTTTGAATTATTTGTCGGGAAGTTGTGACCCACAGTTCCATCTGCATCTGACCTAAATCTTTGAGTATTTCAGGCTGGGAGGGGCTCAGGAAGTTAACATGTACAACAGCTAGTCCAGAGAAGGTTAGCTTTTTGTTACCTTGTCCTGCTTTCAGCTCTTTACGGATTTTGCCTGGGTGTTTTGCATACAGGGAAGAACAAAGAAATTACGAGAGCCTCATAATATGTAGTATGATAGGTAGTAGCGCTAGAACTTTACCCATTCCAATTTTCAGTAGGTCTCAGTGTAAAGATGAATTTAGATGAGGGTTTAACCACAGCTTAAAGTGCTGTCAGGCTCCTGGGCATTTCAGCCTGTAACTTGGAATCTAAATTTTACCCTTTTCCCACACCATTCATAGTATCCTAAAAATAGGATTAAAAGGATTCTGAATTTTTAATGTTGTCCACAAAAAGGATCATCTGTGTCCAGATTGATGGCACCAGACTTTTTTAGTTATTTAATATTTGGGCCCTGTATCTGTCACATGATTAGGCCCACTGAACAGGCCTAAACATTTGACTGCATGTGTATGTTAGTTGTAGCACACCTGGGAACAGAATTCACTGTTCACATGGCCTTTTCCTTTTCTGTGCTCGTTGTTGGAAGAGCATATGGGGAAGACTTTATTCGGGAATCACCTGAGGGATCATAAAGCTTTCTGGTGGAAACAGGCTTCTCCCTAGTGGCCTTTCCCATGGAAATGTAGGAACGCATACTTTCATCAACTGATTGTGGTAGCAGCTTTATTCATATTATTCATTATTCGTATTATTCGGTTATTTATATTTTCATCAAATGATTGTGGCAGCAGCTTTTCCAGGATGGTGTGATGAGCTACCACTGCTGGAAATATAATTGAGCCCTGATGAATTATCATGGCCAGTGAAAGTGATGCACAGGTTGAGTTCACCTCGTTGAAACCATTGCTAGCAGATTAAATTGTCTGAAATTTTATTTTGCCTTTTTCTACAAGATTAAATAGCCTTTAGTATATAAACTTAAGCAGTTTGAATATCTTGCTTTTTGCTGCAGATTTCCTTCCAGTTTTCAGGTATATTTTGCATTATGTAATGTTGTTAACCTGGGGTTTTTTCTATTTTCAAACTCTAGCAAAGCTGAACTATTTTCAACAGCCACAGGATATCAAAGAATCTGATTTTGTGGAGTTCTCGGAGAAGTATGGCAGGCACTCTTTCTTAGCACCATCACAAGTCCAGCCATCGTTCTCTGCTTTTTACCGTGTGAGTTGAAAGAAAATAGCAATCAATTTGCACATATACTTTTAGGTAGAGGAATATCAGTCTCAGCACTTTGGGTTCCAACATAAAGCTGTCTGTAATGATGTCTAATGAGAAGAGATTGAAAGATTCTTATTTTGTATCTAGAAGCCATATTATCATAGGATGATAGCGTATCCTGAGTTGAATGGGACTCACAAGGATCATGAAGTCCAGCTGCTGGCCCTGCATAGGACACCCCAGCAATCCCACCCTGTGCCTGAGAGTGTTGTCCAAATGCTCCTTGGGCTCTGTCAGCCTTGGGACTGGGACCATTCCCTGAGGAGCCTGTTCAGTGCCCCAGCACCCTGTGGGGGAAGAACTTTTTCCTGATATCCAGCCTAAGCCTCCCCTGATGCACATCCAGCAATTTTCTTGGGTCCTGTCCCTCGTCACAGAGAGCAGAGATCAGTGTCTGCCCCTCAGGAGGAAGCTGCAGAATGCAATGAGATCTCCCTTTTAGTCTCCTTCAGACTGAACAAGCCATGTGACTTCAGCTATTCCTTGTATGGCTTCCCCTGGGCACCTTTCACTGTCTTTGTAACCCTCTTCTGGATGCTCTCCAGTAGCTTTATGGCTTATGTTGTGGCACCCAAAAGTGCCCTCAAGGCTCAAGGTGAGGCCATACCAGCATGCAGAGCAGAGTGGAACAATCGCCACTCTCTAGCAGCTGGTGATGCTGAGTCAGATGCACCCCAGGACACAGATGGCCCTCCTGGTTACCAGAGCGCACTGTTGAACTGTTTATCTCTCAGTACTTTCCATTCCTTAGTGTATAAAAAGTTTCTGGTTGGTTTCCTTGTATTTAAGAGGTTGGAAAACCTTTCCAATAAGACTGGGTGTACACAAAGAAGTACAGATTTTTCTCTTGCCCTTGGCCTTAATATTCCACAGTAACTTTGTGATTTCTCCAAATTGTCTTTTCAGGCTGGTGATCCAATCCTAATCTACTTTGATTCATCATCTGTATTGAGCATGCTTAGACAGCCAGTAAAAATGGGAGCCAGTGGACTTTGTGTTGATGGAAACCCTGCTGGTTAGTAAAGGGGGAAGACTACCTTAGGGTGGTTTGCTTCTGTTTTATCTGTTGTCATGTCTTAACTCACCCAGGCTTCCTGGACAGTAAAAGCACAAGCTGTACTCGGATTTTTGCCAACTTGAGCAAGAGCTGCATGACTGACCCTGCCCTAGATGCTGCTTCCTACTACCGTGACTTCACTGTGCTAAAGGTGCATTTCATATTTCTTGCTTTTGTTCAAAATCTTAGTTGCTTGACTTTGCATTGCCTTCCACTGGGACTTCAGGTAACTGTAAAACTGAAGGTCATGTGGTATGTTGTCCCTGATCTCCCAGTTGTTGAGGCCTTGCTGCTGGGAAACCTGTTAAAAATGTCACGACTGGTGATAATCTTTTGATTCAAACTACTTTCCAATAAATTTCCGTTGTTAGCAAATTCTTAATGTATTTAACAGGTACTTCATTGATATTTTGTAGTTCTAATGGTTTATCTAAAACTCTCTTGCATGTTCAATGCATTGTTTATCAAAGTATTCCTGTCTGTTCCATCAGCTTGATCAACCAAGCAGTACATGTTCTCAGTAAAGAATTAGGGTGGTTTTTTTACATAAAGTGTTACCTCTAAAATCATACTGAAGGCCCCCTATTAATATTAGCTCTATTTATATCCATATCAATTTCTCTACTATTTATACTGACAATAATTTCAAAGTAACCAATTTACTGTTCTGGGTTCATCCTACTGGTCTTACTGAATGGTTATATGAAAATGTCTCCTCTCACCTTGTAGAATTTTTCTGGTTTTCCAAGAGAAAACAACGTTGTAAATATGAACACTTACTAAGGCTGATGACTCATTTTACCTTTATGTTGGAAATCTAAATCTACATAACTGGAGAGAGTATTCTATTGATCAGATTTAATTCATGTTTTCAGGGCTTTCTTTGTCACTGTTGCCAAAATTCAGTTTTTCCTTAACTGGACTCTGAAGTACTTACTTGATTGCAGAAGATGGAGTTTCAGGAGTGGATCAGAGATGTGATACTTAAAAGTATCTGCATTCTGCAGGGCATTAGCAGGGCCAAGCTTAAGTTTGTCTTTTGGTATTTTAAAATGCCTTCTGTGGACTATGTGATTTATAGATTACAAAATGATGACAAGTTTTCACATCTGGAATAAACAAAGTAATTTTGTCAAAATAATATGCAAGCTCTTTTGTAATGATTTCATGGCTTTAGTCATTTGCAAACACAGCAATTTACTTAGCTTTTTTTTGGTATTGTAAAATGATGTGTTTATTTTCCCCAGGTCCCAATTAATGATACCATTGTGCAGCCCATGAAGGTCAGTCTCTGTTGCCAATGAAAAGAATTTCTGCTTCTGAAGGGAAGATGGGAATGTGCTGTGTCTGAGACAAGATTTTTCTTGACAAAAGTAGGACATTTTGGAAAAGAAAGGGACATAAGGAAGAGTGTGTTTTTAAATGAATGGGCATGGATAGGACTAAAGTCAGGCAGGTAGCTTATTTTCTTGGAAAACGATTGGGGATCTGGAGCAGTGTGATGTGCCCTGGATCACAGCTACAGCAGGGAGGTAAATCTGACTTGGATGGAAAAGCAGTGAAAAAGAGTGAAAAATGCACACTCCTTTTAAACAATTACTAATCGTTAATGTGCTTACTGTCTCCAGGTAAATGTCAGCGCAGTCTCACCACCTGGAGCTCCCCACATGAAAGACAACACATGCAACAATGTTGTTTCTGAGGTATGTGAATCTTCTTTCCTTTTAGAGCAGCTTAACACAAACTTAAAGTCATTGCCCTATTACCTTACTCTGTCTCTGCTTATTTTCTAATTTCAGGTGATCTATGAGATAGAATACAGCGGCACAAGTGGGATTCAGAGTGTTTCTGTCCAGTTCAAAGTGAGCAACATCTCTGGGAACTCCAGATCCTCTCTGCAGCAGCACTTCACCATGCACTTCTGGGTCAGTATCTCCATCCTCCCTGGAATTCTACCAAGTTTGTAGTCTGTAGCTTGTGACTCATTTTTGTACAGATGAGACCTGAAAAGACTAGAGCAGTGTCGCTATGGTATAGTAGTAACAGAACCCTGGGGTGCAGATGGTTGTTGAGGACAGGAGGAGAGGCATTTCTGGTGTCAAGTAAACCATGCTAGTAGAAAAATCCAGGCTCAGTACAAGCATGCTGTCTTTCATTGCACAAATGTCAAGGAGCTGATTATTTTTATATAACTCTTGGTTTGGTTTGGTTTTAGGTGTTGTTTGTTTCGGGGTTTTTTGGTGGGGTTTTTTTTGAGGGTGGGTTTTTTTGGTTTGTTTTTTTTTTGTTTGTTTGGGGGTAGGTTGGTTGGTTGGTTTGGTTTTGGCCTTTTTGGCCTTTTTTGTTTTGTTTTGTTTTGTTTTTTGTTTTGTTTTTTTGTTTGCCTTGAGTTTTTTCTTTTGCATTTTTTGTTCTTTGGTTTTGTTTTTTTGATTTGTTTTGTTTGGGGGTTTGGGGTTTTTTATTTTTTGGGGGGTTTTTGGTTGTGTTTGTTTGTTTGTTGGGGTAGAAGGGAAGAGGATAAGTCAGCAGCATGGCCTTCTGAAGGAAAGGGTTGAAGCTAGGGCTGTGTCTGATGTGTTCAGTGTTTGTGGACGAAGTTGCTAAATTTATTCCAGGTACTTACTTAACTTCGCCTGTGCAGCAGGAAAGAAAGTTACTTTGGAGGGGATAGAAATCTGGGAAATACTAATGCGTGTTAAGTTCACATAAATCACGTCCCATAGAGGCAGTGTAAAATTGGATAAGTGGTAACCTCAGGGGTTGATAAATGTGCAGTGCAATCTTGTTGAAGTTATGCTTGTTGAAGTAGGCTCTTGCCGTACAACCATTCAGAAGTGGAATGGTCCACTACGAGTCGGGGTCAAAGCAGGGTTTGTTCTGCAGTTCTTCTGTAGAATTGCCCAGACTGATCTGTTCACTTCCTTAGAGACAATGTTGAGCAATAGCAATTCATGGTATTGAGAGCTTTCCTGGTATTATCCACTTTTGAGGATACTGACATTTAGTTTTTTACCTCCTGGACTGCAAATGAAATTGGCCAGGTAAGAAAGAGGCCTTGGAAACAAATAGTTTAAGTAGTGTATAATAATCAGTCATTCAAAAAACAGCTTACATTTGCATTTTTGAGAATGTGAATTTGATCTTTGGAGATGAATGGATGTCATTGGTGCTAATATTTTCCTCTTCTATTTCTTCCCTTTGCATCTTTGTAGACCAGGACTCTTTCTCATGAGTTGCCTAGAAGTGGAAACCCTGGCTATATCAGTGGAGCACCACTGTTAATTGCAAACAGTGGTGCCATGCAACATGTATCCTTTTTCTGCTATGAGTTTTTGTTTATCACTGGTGGTTTTTTTGATTTCTGGTACTCCACTGTCTGGACTTTTATAGTCCCCTGATAGGGATAAGGAGGAGTATGGGGTGAGTGGATTGTTAAATACAAGATGAATGTTGTAGTCAGTTTATACTTGTGTTTGGCTTCTTGATGTGCAGTCTGTCAGATGAGCATATTATGGAGTGAAAGTGATGGAAGTTGTTCACAGTTCCTCAGACACGTTGTACAGTTTGGAAAGAATATGAGAACAGGCTGCAAAATCAGGTAACAACACACTTTGCAGTCATCCTTCCTGACATTTGGAAGCTGTGGACTCATTTAGCAAGTTTTTCTGTAGTCTCTCATGTAGTGCTGTGGAGCCTTGGTCCTTCCCTGAGGTCACCAAAAGGTGTCTAGAGATCCTTCATATACTCTTACGAGAACTTGACTATCGGAAAGATGGTGGACTGCTAGAATAATATGAACATTGTGGAGGTCTTCTGGGGCATTTTGAGGCTGTAGTCTGGCAGTACGTCTTGGGCAAGAGTGGAGTTGAGGAATGAATCTTAAAAAGTGGTTATTTTGATGATTTGGATCATTCTTTTGACCGAGCAAGTGTAGCACCACTGATGCGATACGATGGCTGAAGAGCTGTCAGTTTTCCTTATTGTGCATTACCTTGCCATATTTTTCTCCTTTCTCATTGCAGAGAGGATTGAAATTGCATCTGTTTAATACCAATGCTTGTTGACTCATTATAAGAACAGAAGAAATACTTACTGCAAAGAAAGGATGTTGATCGTGGTTTGGGGTTTTTTTTGTCCTGGAAATAACTTTGAAAAAGGTGTTATTTTCTCATTTCCAGCCTATCCCCAGTACTAGAAGACAGTAATTGTAGTTACATGCAGCAGAAGTTGTACAAGGCTTTTCAGGGGATGAACAGAACAGAAGACTTTGCTATAACTGGCAGTGCTCATTCAACCCAGGCAGAAGAGTGGATGGCCATTGTGATTCAGAACTGCAGCATGCAGGTAATATGAATGCAAAAAGACCATCTATAAATATTTTTCCTTCTGTATCTTTGTACTGCCTTGGGAGGTGGGGGTATCTGGACTATTTTTGTGTAATGATCCTATGACTCTCAGAGGTCTTAATACCTGTAAGCAGTCATTATACCCTAATAATATGGTACTTAACAAAAATAAACCCCAAAAAGCCCTCAACAAACCCTGACAGATTTCCTCTCTCTTAAATCCTGTTCCTGCTATTTAAATGGGCAAAAGAGTTTAATACTGAATCCACTGTTGTATTACATAGTTTTCTGACAGCCTTTTGGAACTGATAGTAGCTGGTTACTTCCTGTTAATTATTATTATAATCCTTTCTGCTTTTCCAGAATAGGGAATATTTTTGTAGGGATATTTATATCCTACTATATTACCTAATAATGTTAAAGTTTGTGAGCCTATTGTCATAATTGTTAATCTGTGAGGGGATGGCTAAGTGGAATGTGAAATCCAAGTGGTAAAGCTGAGACAAATTCTAGTTGGAAATGAGACAACAGTGAGATGGATGTAGCTCCAAAATGGGTGGTTGACCTGACCAGAAGTTACAGAGTTAGTGCTGAAGCGATTGATTCAGGTTCTGTGACCTATATTATCCAAAACATTAGACTTTGACCATAACGGTCCTTTATCACTTTTAAAATACTATATTTAGTTGATTGGGGTGTATTTTATTTTCAGGCCATGAATTGCACTTCCTGTTGTATGGTTCCTGTGACCCTGGAGATACAGATATTGTGGACTAAAGTGGGCCTGCTGTCCAACCCACAAGCTCAAATACTGGGTGTACGGTACTTTTACCAGTGTCAACCCCTCAAGGTATGGAATTAAAAACCCTCCCTCACATGCAGAGGTAATTAAATGGGGTTTACAGGTTATTTAAGAACCAAGGAATCAAATGGTGTTGAAACTAAGTAAGTTGAGATTTACTGAATTTCAGCAGTTGCCTGGCTGCAATGGCAGCCTTCCATAGAGGAAGGTTGTTTCGTGGTCTTTTCAGTACTGTCCTCACTCAGTTGCATAACTGGAAAAGGTACCTCCTTTCCTTAGCCTAAACCCCTTTCTGCCACTTAAGGACTCAATCTTTAAACTTTCAGTTACATTTGGTATAAAGTTGTAGTTACAAACATTCAATGACTCCGTGTTTATTTAGTTCTGTCTCTTAAAGCCTTGATCTGGGATTTGAGTTGAGTAATATTTCACAGACTCCACAGAATGCTGATAATCAGTGCAAGAAGATATTTCTGTTCCTCTAGAGCTTCTGAAATCACCAACAGGTAGCTGAGGAAGTGATTAATACTGATGGCAGCATGTTTGAAGAACTGGGGAGGAAGGCTATAAGCCTGAAAGAGGGTATTCAAGGCCAGGTTGGACAGAATTCTGAACAACCTGGTCTAGTTGAAGGCATCCTTGCTCATGGCAGAGGACTTGAACTAGGTGACCTTCAAAGGCCCCTTCCAGCCCAGACCATTCTGTGATTCTGTGATGTCAGCAGGAAGGCGTCAGCTAACACGTCCACAGAGGACAATGACTAGTCATTTTCAAGCATGTGGCAGTAGATCCCATTGTGATTTCTTTTTTTTTTTTTAAGACATCACATAGTCTTTTGGGTAGCAGATATATTTCAAGGTTTACACTTCTCTGTAAGGGCTTTAGGGGGAGCAGCTGATACCCACCCGGGCATTTTTATGGCTGTGAGGTATGCCGTGGAAAGTATCTGTCTGATCTGTTAATACTCTTTGAACTTCAGACTGAGTCTAAATGAGATTTTACGCGCTTGTTTCAATGCGTCTCTTGGTACCCCTTCGTTCTCTCTTCTTGCAAAATACATGAAGAGAAGAGGATAGGAAAATGTTAACCATGGAAAACGCATATTGCCCTAAGGCAAACTAACACCCCTACCCCATGAAAATATTTTTAAAATTACCTGTTACATGGCTTCATTAACAAAATTTCTGTCTGAGGAAGAAGACTTGCGTTCCTAGTAAAAGTGCAAGCTGGAAATCCCTCAGTAAGAATTAGCTGATCAAGAAGAATGAGATTCAGATTTGATTTGCTTGAGCAACTGATGCTAATTACTTTAGAGCTTTAAGATATATTGCAAAGCAAATGATAAGAAAGCAAGTTTCTGGCAGCAAAAAACCCCCACGCCATTAAAATCAGCACTGACTTCATCAGTGACAATCCACAAATTAGGATTGTTAGTAAAGACATTTTAGCAAAGGACCAACTTGCTCTATAGCCAGCAGTTACGAATTGCAGCTATTTGTAAGCATACAAGGCTGCATGTTACCTTCAAACTATGTCACTTCCCAGCTTTAGCCTACAGATTCTCTATCTGAGAACTATCCTCCAGTTCCTTTAATTATTCTTTAGAGAAACCTTTTTTTATTTAGACCACACTGCATCACTGGAAAGTTGCCTAAGTAACTGATCAGAAAACAGAGAACCCAGGGAAGACATCCTGAATTCCACACCCATCCACAATATCTAGTGACACTTGTACTTAAACTTCCTCAAAATACAGGACATTTTAAATGACGTAGAGCTCTACAACAGCATGCTGGAAGTTGCTGGTGGTTGCCTTCTCCCAGCTGTTCTGGAGGGGTTGTGCATGGGTTTTTTTTCCCTGCTCTAATCGCTCTGATTTTAAGGCAGTTTTTGAAGCTCCAGACACTAAAGCAATCATCTTGAGGCTTCTTGTTGACTCAGGTGATTTGGCCTATCGTGTGTTTACTCACTGGTAGGAGAACTTATATCCATCAGAAGTGATGGGGAAATTCTACTTGCAACTGCTCAGCAGTGATAAGTTGTAACTGAGGACTGATCTGGCTTGGAGGGCAAGAAGCGGTTAAACTCGCTGGAAGCAGGAATGCTAGGACACCTTGCAAGTGAGTGAAGTTTCCAGGTGATGAGAGAAGAAACAGCCTCAGCATTGTCTTGAAGTCGTTCTGGAATGGGAACTGCTCAGGGGCCACCTTTGGGCAGCAGAGCAGGTCTAGGGGATGGACCCACAGCTGGCTGAAGTGCCCCATGCTGATGCTCTCAGGATTGGTGCTGCTGGTGCAAAGGTGCACGAGGAATCCGCTCACGCTTCTTTGCAGACTCCGCGTAGAACCATGTGCTGCAGTAGGACTGTACCCAATGCATTGTTCATTTTATTTTTCTTTTTTATTTAAGCACAGAAGTATTTTTTAATTCGCCTTGAGGGATACCACAAAAATTCCCCAATAGGAGTCTCAGTATTTTTGTCTTAAAAGTCATGAATTCTATCTTGCCGCATTTTTGAATGCTTCCTACAGAACTTCGCTCTAAAGGCAATCTTTGAAATTCTTCTCAGGGAAGTGAATGAGGTGGTAATTTCACAGGCTGGCTTAAACCAGTGCAAGCACAGAAGGTACGCTGCCAGTAAATTCCCTCTCAATGTTAGCATGCAGAGCTGGGAAGTGGGGCAGGGAGTGAGGTTGCTCTTTTGGCGGTAGCATGGTCTTAAATCAGCCCAAGGTAGCCATGAAACTCCATGTAGCTCAAAGATTGAGTGTATTAGTTTTCTTGCAGCATTCTGTTAAAACTGAAAAGAACTGAGGCCTTAAAAGTTCAGTCCCCTGTTTGATCTTCACTGATCTGTCTCCTTCCTGAAATGTCCTAAAATGTGAGCAATACATTTATTACTGTATTGGGTCTCTGCTTTAGTTTACTGATATTTTATTGATAGGATTGCATCTTGTGGCAGTTCTTTGTGGTAGCAAGCACTCATCCAAAGAGCCAGGTGATCTTTTATGAAAAATAAAGCTAGCTTTGCATCTGTTCTTAGTACTAACTAGCTGGTATGTCTTTCCTCTGAGTAGAAGGCTTACTGTAGCAGAGCTTGAGTCACTGCTGCCATTTTGGAGATCTGCAGCATATGATGCACAGTAGCTACTGATCTTTACTATACCCTCAATTTACCTGCTAAGTATCAATTGTGGGAAAGAGAGGTTACTTCTCTGAAAACTTAGGACACTTAACTCCTGCCATCCCAAAGACATTGTGCTTGCCGGTCATCTACAGTGAGTCCCCATACGAAAATTGAGGAGGGATATGCCTTTAGTATTAAGACTGCTAAACTCTTTTTGCTTCCCTTCTTGTTGCAGTTTCTAAACATGAGCACGGTACCTGTGACAACTGTCGTTACCTTCACCGACATGACGGATTGGCCAGAACCGCCACGAGGCCAGCCCCAAATGCACTGGAAACTCCCATTTGATATCTTTTTCCCATTCAAGGTTGCACTGAATGTAGAAAGAAGTTACAGAGGTGATCTGGCTGGGTATTTTTTGTTGATTCTAATAATGTCTAGTATTATCTGCTTTTGAAAATAGATGGAGCCTGTACTTAAAGTTCGGTGAGTGAATTGATATATTCAGGACACGATCCAGATGATGGGCTTTTGTCTTCAGGTTTTTATACTGTGTCTGTGATATCTATGTGCCTTCTGTTCTGGGATTAAGCCATGCAGACAGATTGTCCTCTCATGTCCCTGTTCTCTGTATGTATCCTCTGTGAACGTCACTGCAGTGACACACTTGGGAAATGTAGGGATCCAGAGACATTGCATTAATGAGGGACAAGGAAGAAGACGTTAAAATGATTAGTCCATGTTCCAATGCTCTCTAAACCAAGGAGTATGGAGAGAGGAGCAAATTTAAAGCATTTTGGAGCTGCTTTCGGTTAACTCCCTGTTGGAGAAGCACCTGATTTTTCTATATGGAACTAACCGAACATATAAAATACAGGAGCCCTCCCAGGTGGCCTGAATTCTTATTTTATGAGTAGACATGTGTGCCAGTCACCCCTAACCTGTCCTTGCTAGATGACGGCAGCCACGCCTCTGTGATGCTTTTTGAATCTTACTTTTCTGTCTTTTTAATTACAGCTACTCAATTGAAATTTTCATGGTTTAATCACTGTTTACATTAACAGCATTGCACAAAGCAAAGTAATTGTAAATGCCACATACTCTGAAATTGAGTTGAATCTTAGTGGTTTGTCAAAACATCTTTTTTCCTGATCTTTTTTTTTTACCCCCTGGAAGAAATGGGCCTGAATATAATTTTTTCTAGATAAGAAACATTCTCTTGTGGCTCCAGATAGGAACTGAACTGATAATAATAACCACTAAAATTCTAGTGGCACATCAGAGAGAGTTGTGATTAGTTCTAAAGCTAAAAAGTTGATTATTTTAGGAAAATTTGTAGATGTATTATGAGACTGAAACTTGCTGCAATACCTTACCTCTGGCTCAGTCTCTTATATCTCAGGATATAAGTTTGTTGTTTTTGAAGTTAAAGGTGTTGTTCTGATTATCTAGTCTGCCTCATGCCATCACACATGAAATCTGCTCAATTGTTCCAGGAAGCTGTTGGATGAAAGTATATTTTTTTTTAGCAAAAGATTTATTATTTGTCTTAAATTCTTCAGATGATGGAAAAATAGGCCCCATCTGATGCCAAGTACTCCAATGGAATCACTAAGGGCCAAAAACATCAGAGCCTACTTTTAATAAAATGTATTTGTTGCTTTTGTACCTATACTGTGCATAGCAACTCTGTTGCTCCTCTTCATTACAAACTTTAAAAAGAGTGCAAAAATAAACTGAAAAACTTGTAATTAGTCAGGATATCAAAGGATATCCTGACATGAATAAAACAAAACAACAACCCATCTAAAAGCTTCTCGGTTAATGTCACATATTTATCTTTGAGATTGTTTGCATGGTTTATTAGCTGGGAACAAATTCCATGCAAGTGTCTGCTGCTTCCACTGATTCCTATTCTAGCAGCCTAGGGCAGCCTAGCCAAGCTGGTGTGAGCATTGAGAACCGTGTGCATTCCAGTATTACACAGGCCTGTACTGTTACACAGTACAGCAACAGCCTTTGATTTTTAGATAGATGTAGCTTCTCAATTGTGCCTGTAATACCTCTGAAAAGCTTTTATCAGAACACATTTGTAGTGTGTTCCATGTCTTCTCATGTCCCTAATTTGTGGAATCCAGGAAATAAATTTAGAGGTGATAGTAACAAAGGGTTAGCTGGAGAAACTTCCGAAATGTCACGTCAG
This sequence comes from Oriolus oriolus, assembly GCA_013400235.1. Lineage (NCBI taxonomy): Eukaryota > Metazoa > Chordata > Aves > Passeriformes > Corvidae > Oriolus > Oriolus oriolus. The sequence continues at coordinate 42,203 of VXBT01001578.1, read as the reverse complement.
TGCCAAATGCGTCGGGATACGGCTTGAATGAAAAGGATCTGGCATCTTTATTTTCTGCATTATTGAGGTAATTCACTTAGGTATGACCACAGAGATACTGTTTACTCTATGGCCTGCAAATACATGAAGTGCTGTTAAGAATGCATCACCTTTTATTGTAATTATCTGCCATACCCCTAACCTGCAACATTTCCTATTTTCTAGCTCATGTTTGGCTCCTTTCACATTTTTTTCATAGCAAGAAATAGAGCTGGAAAGAGCCTTGTCCATAACCTGGTCCAGCCTAAATTAAGGCATGTTCAAATTCTAGCAACAGCAATGCTTGTGGCTTTAGAATCTGTAGTTTCCTGTAACAGTGCGATTTCGTGTCTAGTTTGTCATGTGTTTTTCCGCTCCCTGCCTGATCTGAAATAGCCTGTGTTGCAATTAGCAACGTTATGACAGTGTCACACACAAGACAGACTCGTATGTCAGATGTACAGGATCGAGTGTTTGTACTCCCGTATCAAAGGGCTGAGTCAAAACTAATTTCTCCGCTGCCAGCATTCTAGCTATAGCCATCTTTCCAACATTTCCCTTTTTTGAGGCAGTAGGTCTCTTTTTACCCTGTCCGACTGAAAGACGATCTTTACTAGATAATTTTTAAAGTCCGTTCCAAACATAACCCTCGATTCTTTGGAAGACTTAATTTTAGATTTCAAAGTAGGAGCAATTGTAGAAGCCGCGGGCGGGGCGGGGCCGGAAGCGACGTGACGCGGCGGTGAGTGAGGCAGCGGGAGCCGGGCTGCGCCGTGCAGAGCCAGGTGGGTGAGTGGGGACGTGCAGAGCCGAGCCGAGCTCGCTAAAGCAGCCTCGGCCGTGCTCGGAGCGGAGAAGTGGGCTGGGCTGCGGGCGCGGGATTGCGGCTCGGCTCGGCTCGGCTCGGCCCGGCCTGGCCCAGCCGGGCGGAGGTCGCAGAGGGAGCGCGGGGGTCCTTTCGCGGAGGGGCGGTCCCGTGCTGGGTTGTGCCCGCCTTCTGTCGGTGCTGCCCGTTCTCCTCCCGCGTAGAGAACCGGGAGCGGGTGCTGTGTCGGTCGTGATAGAAGGTCGAGGGCTCTGGAGGGAAAGGACAAGTGAGCTCAGCCTTAGAACTGCCGGGGTGCACCCGCTCACCGCCGGTCTCTCGGACCCCGCAGACTTTGCAGAGCCGTACAGCTTCGCGGTCACTTTTTCTCGGCGGTCTCAGAGCGTTACTGCTGCGGGGAGTTAACGGCAGTGTGAAATCGCAATTTGATCCCTTGCGAGCACCAAACTGATAAGAGCTGCACGGGCCTCATCCATCCGGAGATCTGTTAGAGCAGAGCTGTTGCTCCTCTTGAGGTTTCTTTTCCTTGCTGGTCTCTTGTGCCTCCTTAGAAGATTTCTCCATGCCCAAAGAAAATATTTAAACCCTTCTGACACTTGCGTGACAGCTAACAGTCATTCCCTAGGTTTTGACCCGACTTTGTGATAAGCCTGTGTTCTTCACATACTGTTTCTTCACAGTAGACAGAACAGGATCAGATTAGAGGATTTTAAAGTAACCTGATAGCCTTCTGAAAAGAGTAATCAAACTCTAGATAATGGAGACTTAAGAAACAAAGCTTACATGGTTTACCAAAATTATTTGACAACTGTCTCTGTACTATGAAGTCAAGAAGAGTTTTATTTTTTTAAATGAAAAAGAACTCAAATATTTCTATATGCTTATAAAAATTTTCCACATTCTTATACTTGTGCTGACTGTACCCTAAAACTGACGGATACTTGGAGTGTTTACCTTCTTTCTCTTCCCAAATTTGCTCTTGAGGACACTGAGAAGAAATTTACAAAGGGTTAAAATAAAGTTTTCTTCTTTCCTGTTCTATAGTAAAGTATTTATGTTTAGTCACTTCAGAAACTATATTACCTTTTCCATATTTGTGTCAGTGAATATTTTTTGTTGTGTAAACTGCTTTGCTGATTTTGGGGGTTTTTTTGCTGTATTTCCTTGGTCTTCTAAGCTACCGTTTTGCCAGTGTTGTTTTAAAAATGGTGTTCAATAGCAAAGTAAGCATCTTTCAGGCTTAGCTTTGGTAATTCTTCAGGCTGTTCTTATTGCATGTTGTGTTACTAGGAATACAAAAACAATGGTATTTTTATGTTTTTCTGCAGCATCCAGGGAAGAAAATACATGAGAGTCACTGTGCATCATACTCTGAAAAGTCAGTTCAAGATGTAGTGAAAAAAAAGCAAATAGTATGGTAGAAATTGTCACTTAAGGAATGAAATGCAGAATAGAAGACTACATTATGCCAGTATATTAATCCTTTCTTCATCCAAATTTGAGTGCTGTGTGCAGTTCTGGGCTCTCCCTTGGCTAGCATGCAGCACTGTATTTGGGCTAATCAGGGAGGTGGAGGAAGAGCAATGGAGATCATTATATATATATATATATATGAAATAGCCTTGTTATAAGGAAAGCAAGAGCATCCTATGTTGATGTATTAGTGGCAGTGTAGTCTAAGGAATTGCTGTGCTTCTCTCTTGCTGGTGCTAATATTCACCTGTATAGATGGGTGGGTCAGTTAGTCTCTGACCAGAATATTACCGTGATCAAGCTGTCTTGCTTGGGGACAGGAATTGCAGCTTTGAGCAGAAGGGGTGGTGCACCTCTGGTGCTAGTATTGTTCAGGGACAACTTGAGCATGACCGCAGATGGAGGAATGAGGTGGTAGGTGCACTGAAAGTCTGTAAAATCATCAGTGGTATGAAGGTCAATAACCCCAGTCTCCACAAAGCTGGAAACTAGGAGAGTATTCAACTAGTTTTGGTTGCTTTCTTGTCCTACCCATGTACTTTATCTGGGCATCTGACAGACTGCTGTTCTACCTATGAGTTTTGTTTTCCTAAGTGATGTTTGGCAATTGTACAACCTTCATTTGATGGATGCAGGAAAACTAGAACAGAACTGGGATGCTAGTTGTATCATCTTTGTCTTAACAGCTGGTGGAACCTGATGTTTTGCTGCTCAGTGCTCAAAACAGGTGGTGGAAGGAAGTAGCAAGATTTGATTGAGGCAAGAGTAAAGAGATGTTAGGAGGAAGGAAATGCATGAAAGATGCTAATTAATCCTGTCTTGAGGTTTTTTAGTGAGGACTTGTGCTTGATTAAATTAACCTGTCCTTATGTTCCTCACGTAGAAAGCTTGATTAAAGCAGCTACTCTGTGCGAATTTTTTTCCTTTTTTTGTCTTCTTAATTAAGGGAATAAAGTATTTCCACAGAGATGTACTTCTGTTTCTTGCAATTATGTCTGTGATGCAGGTAGGTGGACTGTAGCATGTGTGCCTACACATACGGTTATTACCATCAGGATAATTCCATGCTTTTTCTTGAAGATGGAACTCTCTTTAGGATCACTGAAGGTTCACTGCCTTTAACTGTCTGATACCACAGTTTTACATTGCTCACTTCTTACTATGCCTGTGAACTACACTGAGGTAAGTAACTGCTGACCATGTAGGAAATCTAGCGTTCCCTGCCACTAACAAGGATCCTTCCATAAAAACTACCGGTTTCATGTGGCAAATGAAAGTACTGATTTATTTTGTATGCATTTTCTCATACCAATTTGACCTCTATTTTTGAGTATCTGGAAAAGAAAAGCAGCTCCTCAGTATCTGCAATGGTTATGGGGAACCTGTTGCTTTTTATTTGGAAGCACAGTTCAAAGTACCCACAAAGATCATCAAAGCCCACCTCCTGAAAGGCTTGACTTAATATAAAAAAGGCTTGTCTTAATACAAAAAAAAACCACAACTGCTGTGATACACCTTTAATCACTGTTCTGGGTTTTTTTTTTTTTGAATGAGTGAGCGAGCGACCAACATTCTGGTGTTGTCATTGTTTTTATTCTGCAATTGCTAATAATTGGAGTGGGGAGGAGGGGAGAGCAGGGCTTATGTGCACTATGATGATTACACCAAATTCCACTTCTGGCAAAGTAAAGGTCTCCAAATAGTCTTCTAACAAAGTGATGACCTTATTTTGGGGGTATGTTTTTTTTGTTTGTTTGGGATTTTTTGGGGGGAGAAAGATGGGGAGGATCTTGTAGTTTTGGGATTTTTCCTTCTTTTTGGGGGGGTGGGGAGTTGTTTAATTTCTCTGGTTTGAAGAAAGTGATATGTTAATGTGAGATAATTGTGAGTTTGATTTTCTGTTAATTCTTGAGACACTGAAGTTTTTCCAAATGTCCTGAACTCCACTTCCCACCACTTGAATATTCTTCATTCTTTGTGAAGTTTTCTCCACAATTTTGAGACCTTCAGTTAAGATTGTTTCCTGATCCTAGAAGGTGATGTGTTAACAATTTAAAAAAACAAAACTAAACTCAAAAATAAACAACACCCCAGACAAATAAACAAAAGTAGCACACAGAACAACTCCCGTGCAACAATATGGGAATTGATACTGTTGGAATTTGTTTGAATTCTAATAGGAATATAACAGTGGTAATATTACATAGGTAGGGACAGAAAACAGTATAACTAGTGTCTGAGTTAAACTGGGGGGGACTGCTGTGAATTTTGTGGTGTTTTTAAGGATGAAAAACTGTAGATTTGTGGTTTCTACCAATTGCAGTGATGAGTGCTTGCAGATGACACTGAGTTGGGCAGGAGTGTTTATCTGCTATTGTGCAGGAAGGCTCTGCAGAAGGATCTGGACAGGCTGGATTGATGGGTCTAGGCCAGTGGTATGAGGGTCAGCAAGGTGAAGTGCTGGGTCCTGCCCGTGAGTGACAACAACCCCATGGAGTGCTCCAGGCTGGGAGAAGAATGACAGGAAGGTGCCCGGCAGGAAGGGACCAGGGGGTTGCTGGTCAACAGTGGCTGAACATGAACCCAGGTGGTGAAGAACACCAATGGCATCTGGCTTGTATGAGACAAGGTGTGGCCACATGCCCAGGGTAGTGACCATTCCCCTTTACTGGATACTGGTGAGGCTGCAGCTAGAATCCTGAAGTCAGTTTTGGGCCTCTCACTGTAAGAAGTACATTGAGGGACTAGAGTGTGTCCAGAGAAGGGAATGAAGCTGGGGAAGGGTCTGGAGGAGCAGCTGAGGCAGCTGAGGGGGTTCAGCCTGAAGAAAAGGAGGCTTGAGGGGAACCTTCTTGCTCTCTACAACTCCCTGACAGGAGAATGCAGCCAGGTGGGAGTCTGGCTCTGTTCCCCAGGAACCAGTGGCAGGATGAGAGGAAATGGCCTCAAGAAGCGCCAAGTGGGGGTTTAGGTTGGATATTAGGAAAAATATATTCACAGAAAGGGTGGTCAGGCACGGGCACAGACTGCTCACAACAGTGGTAGAGTCTATCCCTGGAGGGATCTAAAACACCCGGCAGTGCCTGTGCCAGCTGACAGTGCTCTTCCTGGCTGTGTAGATGTGACACTTAGGGGTGGTTTAGGGCCACCGCGGTTGTGGATTGGCTGTGTCCAAGGCCGCTGCAGGCGGGAATTGGTGGACTTGATGGTGTTAGGCTTGTGGTTGGACTCAATGATCTTAAAGGTGTTTTCCAACCTAAATGTGTGCAGTTCACACCTACTGTGTGCAGTTCTGGCACCATAACATAAGGCAGATACAGAGCTATTGGAGAGCATCCAAAAGAGAGCTACAAAGATGGTGAAGGGTCTTCAGGGAGAGCCATACAAGGACCTGCTGAGGGCACTTGGCTTGTTCAGTCTGGAGGAGACTGAGGGGAGACCTCATTGCACTCTGCAGCTTCCTCCCAAGGGGCAGCGGAGGGGCAGGCAATGATCTCTGCTCTCTGTGACCAGTGACAGGACCTGAGGAAACTGCTGGAGCTGTGTCAAGGGAAGTTTAGGCTGGACATCAGGAAAAGGTTCTTCCCCGAGAGAGTGGTTGGGCACTGGAACAGGCTCCCCAGGACAGTGTTCGTGGCCCCAAGGCTGCCAGAGCTCAAGGCATGTTTGGACAACCATCTCAGGCATGTGGTGTGACGCTTGGGGCTTTCCTATGCAGGGCCAGGAGCTGGACTAGATGAACCCTGTGGGTCTTTTACAGCTCAGGATATTCTATGGTTCTAAATTATCCTGATTCTCTTAATTTAGAAATGAATTCAAATGGGATATGGGAGGTAAGTGGAGAGCAAAGCCAGCACTCTTGCACTTGATAAGAGGTTTGGGCTGCAGTGGAGAAAAGAAAGGATGTAAACGGCCTAAAGAGCTAAAGCTACTCTCAGAAGATTGGCTGATTGATCTGCTGTCTGCACCAGACTGCAAATATGTGAGAGCGAGGAGAATCCAGGTTAAGGGAGGCTGCTGTGGGAGATGGCTCAGCAGCCTGTGCTGTGGGTAGGGCTGTCTGGACTAGTCTGGGGCTAGACAAAACAGTTGTTAATGCTGTAACTTGCAAAGGCCAGGATTTTGTGCTGCAACGTGGAGTGGAATTACATCATCTCCCGAGACAGCGCGGGGCGGGGCGGGGGAAGGAGCGCGTGCGGGAGTGGCGAAGTGGCGGTCGGTGACGTGACGTGGCTGCTGCCGCCGCGGTCGCGGATTGGCTGTGGCCGAGGCCGCTCCGGGCGGGGATTGGCTGCGGCGGATCAGCGGGGGCCGCGGCGGCGGGAGCGCGGCCCGTCTGTCCCCCGGTTCTCCGCGCGTGCTGCTCTGCGGGGCCGCGGCAGGAGGCGGCAGGTGCGGAGGGCGCGGGGGTTCGCGGGGCTCGGGCGGGGGTCCGAAAGCTCCGGGGAGACCCTCGCGGCCCCTCGGCTACCCTTCCGCAGGGAGGTCGCCGAGGGCCCGCCGGTGCTGCTGCTGTACAGCCCATCTTGTGCTGCAGAACTGATTTATAGGCTGGGTCTGGCAAAATGGACTAACACCAAGCTCCTGCAGGTACTGCCTTGTGAGGCGCTCGGGCACTCGGAAGGGTTCCGAGGCCAGGATAAGGTGCTGCTCCGCCGCGCCAGGCAGCACTGCCGTGACCGCACTGTACTGCTGGGATGCGTTCTTGAGAGAAAGGAATCTCGTGGTACTTGCTGCTTTGAATTGCCTCTTCTCTGTGCGTATACCGTCTGCAGAACCCCGGTGAACCTACATGCGACCTGCTCTAAAGACCACTTACCTGAGGTCTTAATTTATTTTAGTCAGTTCTTCTGAACTGGCTTCCCTCTGGGAAAGTTTCTAGGGTTAAAGTTTGCACGAAGTTTGCAGATCGATTTTTTTTCCCCTTGCAAAATTTTCAGTTGGTAAGGTAATGAAGCGGTTAAAATAGTAAAAACCTCTGAATGTTACTGAGGACTTAAAATTTGTGTTGTGGTAAAGACTTAACTTCGTAGAAAATGTATGCATTTTCTTTGGACTTGATTTATCTCTGTTTCTGTGCTTAAGTGTTTTGCAAAATAGTTCTGTCGATCAGAGTTTGTATTCCAGATTTTTTTCACTTGTGGAATGTCCTAACACTGTGAGGTATTTACCTTTAAATCTGTGAAAACAGTTTATTTAGTTTAATTTAATCAACTCACTGCAAATACTTGTGGACGTACTATGGCTCTGCAGCCAACAGACTGAAAAACCAGTGTTACAGACTGTTGTTATTCAAGGCACAAGTTTTAGGATTTGAGATCGCTGATTGCTTTGGAAGGTAACTTAAGTCTCGTCTCTTTACACTGATCTGGAACAGCATCTGAATGTACTGTGCTACGTAACAGCTGTTTTTAAGAAAATAAATACATGAAAACTGAGTGATGGTATTGCTTTCTATGAGCAATAATACAAAGATAACTTTCGTTATTTAAAGAGATTATAGGAAAAGGATATTTTTAAAGGTCGTATTTGGATAGTAGTTTGGAAGAATTAGGTTTTTCTGGTAGTGGAAAAAAAAAATTTAAGCTGATGCTAGGAGAAGTACCTGAATAATGCATTTTGCTTTTTTTCATTTGCTTCCTCCAAGTAAGGGAGGAAAGTTTTACTTTTTTAAAAAATTATTTTTAATTATATACCTTTTTTTATTTGTTTGTCACTGAATGTCAGAACCATTCCAGGTATGGAAGTGGTGGAAATGCAAGTGGAATGGAAAATGAGGATTGAAATTACCTTTAAATCCTAGACTGAGTGAGAGGAGAGAAAGGAGTTTGATTAGCCTGAAAGAAAGCCTGTAGTTTACATCATAACGTAAACTGTGCTCTGTCTGTGCTTTCTTGGCAACATTCATTTCCATTCCACATGTTGATACCTGCTACTGCTTTAAAATCTCTCTTTTCTTGTTGGTCTCCTTGCCTTTTCTCACAAGCTAGTTTCAAAAACATGCTATTTTTTCTAGTCGTTTTCCTTCAAAAGATCTGCACTGTCTGACACTTTTCACTCTTCACTGTCTGCCTTTTAGCAAAATTGTCTCTGGCAAAGGGAAACAGGAGACAGTCTTCCAGAAGGACAAGGTTGCTCTTAGTTGCAAGCATCCTGTAGTGAAAACGTGAAGTAGTTCTCCAGCAGGTCAGTAGGAGCAGCCAAGGAGATGGCACAGCTTGATCTGGCCAGTGTGGGTCTGTATTCTGTGACAGTGAAGCACCAAGTGAAGGTTATTACTATAGCAGGAGTTGAAGGCCTGACAGGAGAGGTAACAGGAAGTATCTGGAGGTGAAACTCCAGGTAGAGTGCCTTTCTGTCCCATAAGGCACATAGTCTGTAAAGGGACCCAAAGCGGAACAGGCAGTTCCACTTGGGATATTTGTGGTGGAAGGGGTTCTGGATAGAGGACCTGCTGTTTGCCAGCTCATGTCAGGAGCTGCTGGATTTTGAGCATCTCTCTGAGACACAGCTAAGACCCTCTTGAGAAGAAAATGTCTGACAGTAGAGGTCAAGGTGAGCTTCAAGGTAGAACGCTGAAACGTGAACAGTGGGAATTGTGCAATCCCAGAGGCAGGCACATGAGGTGCCTGGTAAGGGTTCAAAGGAGGAATGTCCAGTTCATACTGTTCCCCAGCTTCTTTAAGCTTACCCTGTTATAAGAAGAAAACTTTGACTACTTGCTTAGTTGCATGATCTGCTCAAAGTCCTTTGTTTGCCTCATCCTGGCAGTGGCCAATATTGCCATTTCAGGTGAAATACAGAACTGGAGGGACATTGCAGATTAATATTATTAAAATTCCGTGAAATGTAAGCTTTACTAGACAAAACAGGAGAAACATTATGTGCTGCTGGCTGCCTTGTCTAATGTAGAGGTGTATATTTTGGTAAGAGTTATAATGAGGGATAATGATACACTGATGTAGGGTAATGAGGCCCCTTCAAGTGTTCGTATACACGTAGGCCAGAACTGTCTGTGCTGTAAATGTCCTGGTATTTGTAATAGCAGTCTTCTGGTGCAGTTACTGCAAGACTTCCTTCTCCTGTTTTCTCTGTGCCGTAGTTTGTGTGGTTTTGTTTGCTTCATTTCAGTGGTGCAGGGGAATGGATTGAAAGCAAGTAAAGGAAGCAAAGTTTTGTAAAATGGGAAGGAGTGGTTTTGTGGTTTAAATACTGTCTGGGAGAATTGGATTCTTCTTAATCTTGTTTGTTTCCTTGGTGAGACTATATGCATTACTTCAGCTAGACCTGTTCTAGGAAATGGCTAATTGTGTATCCCTTGTTTGCTGTGTACTTGCTCTAGTGAATGTTAGAGTTAGAAGAATCCTCAGTGCTTACAGGTTCAGTCAAGGGAAACTAGTGCCAAGTGCTTGGAAATTTGTGTCCTTACTTGTAATCATGGATAAGATCTCGTAATTCGATAGGGCCTCAGGGAAAAGTGAATGAGCATATTTCCTATATTGAATGGGACTGAGATTCATGAGAAGTATAGTAGATGCTGTGTTGTGGGATGTACAGAGAAGTCTGGATGACACAGCTTCTCTCTATATTTTTTTTTCTTCCATGCTTCTCCATGAACAAAATTATGACTTTTATCCATTGTAGGTACATTCACTAACAGTGTTTTCCCTTCTCAGGGAGCCATGTTTTCTTCTTTACCTTTAATAAAGATCTGTCAGCAGATGGGGAGGAGAGACCTTCAGTTCTTCTATATCATGGTCTGTGTGCAAAGTGGAGAGTGGGCACAAGGAAATTGTATTAAGATGGTACAGGACAAAGAGGAGTTGGATGGGGGGAGTGGGCGAGGAGAGAAATATAGAGGAAAAGTCACTGATATTTAACCAGTTTTCCCCCTTCCCCCCTTCGTTTTAACTTGCAGATATCCTTGATTTGCAGAAGGCATCTCAAAATGTTGTGTCGAGCTGCTCTGAGCCCTTTTGTCCGTTCCCCTGGATGGTGCTTTGTGTTACCGCCACATGCCATCGCAGCCATTTCCCGTTTATGTATGTATGAGAGAAAGCACACATTTCTAAAATGTTGGTCAGTATGTGTCTCGGCATGCCTATGCTCTTTCCTATGTTGAAAGGAAAATCAGCTCATTAACAGCATCCAAAACTTACAACCTCTGAAGTGAAATGCAGTTGAAGCTCTACTTTCTCAGTGTTACTTTCTCCCTTAACTCAGTAATATTCAGCTGAATGTCTGAGTTCGTGTGTTTTTCATTCTGACATGCATTTCAAGGGAAAAAATTAGTTGTAAAAGTACTGCTGCTGTAAAAGTTCTTTATTTCAACGTCATACATTCCTGGAAAACAAGATCTGATTATGTCTGCTCCCCCATCTGCATTTTCAGATGTCTTGAGTAAAGCATAGAGCAAAACTCAAATTTAGTTGGATTAGATTCAAGTGAAAAGATGCATGCAGGAAACCCGAGTGTAAATACGTAGGTGCCCTGTAAATAGTTCTTCCCTGAAAACCTAACTTAACCATTCAGTGTCTGCTTGATGAGTGGTCTGAAATAGAAAAGGCAAGGATAGATAAACTCTGTTATATCAAGAGAGTAGCTGTTTACCATTGCGTGCAAGATTAATTTCCCACTGGTCTGTGTATTAACAGTTCTCTTTTATTAATAATTGTATGAATTAGATGTTAAAATCTTGAAAATTCTAAACTTGTTCTTTATGAGCTACAGCTCTGTTGACTTCTGTATTTGTAATATTTCTAAATATTCCTCATTTTCTGATCAGTAATTTTCACAGTGCTAACTATGAGAAGTTTGTTCCCAAGTATTGACAGTATCCAGCAGTGGAGGAACTCTTGTCACTTCATCAGTTATGGTCTAAAGCTGGAGTGATCATTTATCACAGGGATTTTTTTTTTGTTGTCCACTGTTTTCTGTTTGTTCTCTATGATTTTTTTCTGTTCTGTTCAGCTTGTGTATTTTGAAATTAATCTTCTTTACTCCTGAGAAGCAAGCCTTGTTGCAGGCTGCACAGAAGGATCTGCAGTGCCAAATACTTAAGGGTGTTTCATATGTTTCCCTTTCTTTATTAAGGAAGTGAAACTGTTGACAGATATGGGATATAAAAACTGGAATGCCTATAGGCCTACTTGTCCAAAACTTGGACTGGATGACTGTGTCAGTTCCTCCCTAATTGCACGTGGAGCAAGTTAATGGGCTTGCATCTCCAGAAATGTTTTGCATGTGTAACATGGGAGCCGATTTCACATCTCAGTCCCGTGTAAAATAACTAAAAAAGATAGATTTATGCAGCCATAGAGCAAGATTAATGATTAGGACTTCAGTGGAGATGAATTGAATTCTCTGCTTGTTCTAGAACTGTTGTCTTTTCCCTTATTGTTCTGAAAAAAATGAATGGTTTCTTTTCAGATACTGGTTATCTCTCGACAGCTACCTTCTTGGAACCTTCTAAACCCTGGAGCCAAGAGAACTGGAAATAAACTCCTTTCTGGTTATACTGTGTACATTAGGCAAATACTAAATAGTAGTACAAAATAGTAAGGTGTAAGGCTGGAAACAACAGTCAAATTGCACTCCTTTGCCCAATCTTCCCTATGTATTGTAGACCTTATTTACATTCACAAGTATTCCCTCATGAAAACTTGCAATGAGGGCAAATGAAACTCCTCTCTAAATTCCATTTTCTGTTTCTATACGTGGGACATGTTAGTGCAGCCTTCACTTACAATTAGTCATTTAAGCTTCTTCTGTGTGTATAATGAACAAAAGATTTATTTAATTAAAGCATTGTTAAATTACAAGTTTTTGTTTTATGTAGCACAATGTTCATTCCTGTCTTTCTCCTGTAACACCAAGAATAGTCACTTTAACTTATAAATGAATCTATTTTGTATTGTAGAGCGCCAACACTAGAGATACTGATCATAGGAAATAAAATTGGGTAACTCTGACCATGGCATAGGATTCAGTTTACTGGTTTGTAAAGAAGCCTCTGCATTTTCAGATGATACATTGGTTAGGATTGAGTAGAACAGAATCATTAGTTGTAAGACTCTTAGCCGGTCACCTAGTCCCACAGCCTGATGCTTCAGGACTGCCCAAAACTAAAGCACACTCTGGGCATTGTCCAAATGCCTCCTGAACATTGACAGGCTTGGAGCACAAACACATCTTCAGGAGGCCTGTTCCAGGGCTTGAACACCACCATGCGACGTTGAGTTCGTATGTCCGTCATCCCCCTTCAATTCTCCCTAGTTGAGCACTGTGCAAAAATACCTGGTTTAGAGATGTTGTAAAAGCTGTTTCTTTGCTAACAGTCAAGCTTTCTGTGCTACTTCAGACAGGAAAACTCTCTTAACTGTATCTAATGAGGCAAAGCAAAGGAGATTCTTTTCAAAACTAGTCCTTGAGATGTGAGCTATATAGGCTCTTTCACAGTGTCTTCCAGTTTAGTCTTCTAGATTCCCAGAGTCAGAGCTCTGTGATGCATGGGATATTGCCTTCTATACCTTAGGGATGGTTAGTGCTGCTCAGATATTCCCGTTTCTCAGTTTGTTTTGGTGAATTGAAAGCTAGCTTCTCATTCCCAGTCACTGAGAAGTGTGTATTGTGAAGGGTTAAAAGTCTGAACAAAACACTTAAAACTGCTTTTTTTTTTTCTTTTTTTCTTTATTCACAGATCTCCCTTCCCATAATCAAAGATTAAAGAATGAATCCATCCGTTGTTGGAGCAACATTCCATTTATCACCATGCCACTCAGCCGTGCACATGGAAAATCATTTGCGCACCGCAGTGAGCTGAAGCATGCAAAGCGGATTGTAGTAAAGCTGGGTAGTGCTGTTGTAACTCGAGGGGATGAGTGTGGCTTGGCTCTTGGGAGGCTGGCTTCTATTGTAGAGCAGGTAATTCTGTGACTGAAACTTGTGTTAACTTCAGGTACTCAGTGATTGTTGGATGCTACAGAAGATTGTAGTAAACCATCATAAAATATTGATAGTTCTTTGAAACAATGTATTAGCCTTTCCCTTTTCAACTGCCTGTGCTGCACTACGATAAGCCATGTAACTCAGTAAATTGTTTTTTGAAGGTGTGGTGGGTTGATTGTGACCATGAGCTGAGCATCCACACAGACTCTTGTTTGCTCTCTTCACCTCTGCCCCATCACCAGTGGGATTGGGAAGAAAATGGGAAGAGCAAAAGTGAGAAAACTCATGTGTTGAAATAAAGACAGTTTAATAAGTGAAGGAGAGGAGAAAAGATATCAGTGATAGCAATCACTACCTCACACAAGCAGACCGATGCCCCCCTAGTCCTTGAGTCATGGCCAGCTTGGAAGACAACCTCCTGTGTTTTGCTATTCTGCAGCTCTAATTTTATTACTGTGCTTGACGTATGGTGTGAAAAGTCCCTTTGGCGAGTTTAAGGTCAGCTGTCTCAAATGTGTGCTCTCTGAACTTTGTGTCCAGCTGCTAGCCTACCTGCTGGAATGGGCCACAGTGGGACAAGGAAAGCCTTGATGGCTGTGCAAGTGCTGCTCAGCATGGGCGAAAGATAAGGCTTTGATGCTGTGCAAGCACTATTTAGCAATAGGCAAAACATTGGAATGTTATCAAAACTGTTTTAGAGCTGAAATCCAAAACACAGTATCATACAGACCCCTGTAAAGAAAGCTAACTCCATCTCGGCCAAACCCCAGTATAGAGGGAGAGATTTGCACAGTGAGATTTTTGTGCAATAAATAAGACATGGCTGGGGCATTAGTTGTCTCTAGTGGGAAGGTGGCACTGAAGTATGTGAATTCTGCAAAACGAGTCAACCCTTTGTCTTGGGCTGACGCCCTTCTTGATCACCTGAGCATTTGCAGAGTTGCTCCGGAGAAAAGCCTGAAACCTCGTTACTTGTAGGAAAAACGGATGGGATCAACTCCTGTATTTCTTCTCCGAAATGAAAGTGTTATCTTGGCGAGCACTGGACATGTCCTTTCTGGGAAGTAAAGTTAACATAATATGTTAAATTCATGTAAGACATTTAGCTTTGGGGCTTTGAAAGGCATCTGGCCAGATACATGTAAGGAGGAAGTAATCGAAAGCTTTATTGTTGAGAGTTGGCCTCTTCTCTTCTAGAATTCAAAGTTACTGTGTAATGGTAGCTTTGGGAATTTATGGATTCAAGCATGTTTATGTTACAAAAGCTGGTATTGTGAATAGATGGTTTATCAGAAGTTATAGATTGCATGCAGTCCTTGGCATAGCTCCCAAGCGGCTAGGAAGATGTGCAGAAGTATCTTGAAGGGTGATTGCTTTGTTTTGCACATCCATAGAGAAATCAAAACGCTTGTGTCAGCAGGAATTGGTGAGCAAAAGGTTATAGCAGCCAGAACTGTCTTGCTTGCACTTGATCATACACCAGGCCCTATTTCTTACTTCCTATACTTGCAGGTCTCAATGCTGCAAAATCAGGGCCGAGAGATGATGATTGTCACCAGTGGGGCTGTAGCTTTTGGAAAGCAGCGGTTGCGTCATGAGATCTTGCTTTCTCAGAGTGTGAGGCAAGCACTTCATTCAGGCCAGAGTCAGCTAAAAGATATGGTGAGAGGCTGGTGTCGCTCCTGCTTTTCCTTGAGTGTTGGATACTACCTGTTCAAGTCACTGCCTGACAGCTACTCTTTGTCTTTGTAGGCTATTCCAGTCTTGGAGGCCCGAGCCTGTGCAGCAGCTGGGCAGAGTGGACTAATGGCTCTGTATGAGGCCATGTTTACACAGTACAGCATCTGTGCAGCTCAAGTAAGGCATTGCTTCTTTCCTGGACTGACTTGCTACTTTTGGAGCTTATTATTGTCACATAAAGGGTAGCTTATGCAAGAGTGCCTTGTTAAATATTTCTGAAATGGAGTTATCTATCATCAAGAGTAAATTAATATGCTTTTTCTTTTTGGAGTTCAGGTGTGTCCTGCTCTTTTATAGCGGGGAGGGTCTGTTAAGATCTCTTCACAAAAACTGAAGTTGGTGGTCCAAAGAGAGGGTTTAAAAACCACAAGTGACTAAACTCCGACACATTCTGTAAAGCTGACGGAAGTGCATATCTGCACTTCAGAACTTGCTGTCCATCTGCTCTTCGAACCTTTCCAGCTTGTGGGTGATGGTGTCCCTGGCCTGGGTCTTATACCCAAGGCTGCAACTGTATCAGTTGAACTACTCTTAAACAGGCATTGCTTATCTTAGATACTCTGAAAATACAGAATTGCTTTAACTGTAAGGCCTTATTTGTTTAGACACTTTTAACAAATTTAGGAGCCTAGTGTGACGTCTTCTTGGAGGAACTTCTTACTGTAATATGGTAGAGCTGATATGGCCAAATTGTTTATAACATAGCTAAAAATCACTATAGATCATGCTGGATTGTAATCTTGTTCAAATCTGTAGACAACTATCAGTCCTTTGATATAAAAGAATTAATTGCCCATGCCAAAAAACTTAGCATACACATTGATTCCAAGTGCTGTTGTAACATTTGAGTGGTGGAATAGTTTGCTTAGTTCTCCAATGTCCAATGACAGAGTAAAAACAAAATTTAAAAAAGTCTCTCCAGAGCAGACATTGAGGGGGTTTTTTGTCTTAAAACACCAAAAGAAAGGGGTGCTGTCTGCATGTAGGATGCATGCAAGATTGTTTCAGAAGAACAAGTGAGTTATAGTGAGCAGAAGAAAAGTCTTGATATAAAGCATCCCTTCTGCTCGCTACAAGTAGGAACATTAAAGTGGGAGAAAAACTGGAAAGGCAGTGTCTTGAGCAATCTATTGAATTGTCTAGGGTCTTAGTAGTTACCATCAGCATCTATGTTCTGATTACGATCCTTTTTTCCAAGTTCATTCTTGGAGTGTGTGACCTGTCAGCTTGAGGTAGGCTATTACAGGCTTTAGTGGAATAAACCTGATAATATTGTGGAAAGAATATTTCTCGCTTGTATTCTATATCTTTTAAATGTGGCTTTTGTTTCTTTAGTGACCCAAAAGGCATGACTGCTCTATCATGACATGTTAATACATAAGTTTATATAATGTTCTCATAGGAAGGGTGGTAGGCTAAGTAGTTTCTTTCTTCCTTTTAGATTTTAGTCACCAATCTGGATTTCCACGATGAACAGAAGCGTCGCAACTTAAATGGAACGTTACACGAGCTT
The DNA here is from genome assembly GCA_013400235.1 of Oriolus oriolus. Classification (NCBI taxonomy): domain Eukaryota; kingdom Metazoa; phylum Chordata; class Aves; order Passeriformes; family Corvidae; genus Oriolus; species Oriolus oriolus. The sequence goes on along the minus strand of VXBT01001578.1, from coordinate 25,686 downwards.
TTAAGGATGAATATCGTCCCTATAATTAACACTAATGATGCAGTTGTTCCGCCTCCAGAGCCAAACAGTGATCTGCAGGGGGTAAATGTGGGTAAAGTATTACAAGGGGGTCCTCCTTGCAGATGGTACAGTGCTAATGTGTACTTGACTAATGCCATAACTAGGGACCTCTGAAGTCTACAGCAGAGAAACAAAGATACAGAATTAGTATGTGGACAGAGGGTACTGGAAGACTGTGTTGACTTCTCTGTATTTGGCACGATATAGTATTGTGGGGTGAAACCAGGGCACATAATTGTCTGCTTTACTGAAAGCAAACATGCTTCTGCAGGTCATCTAATCCAGCACCCTTTCTCAAAACAGCTTCAGTTAGTGCCTCTTGCCCTGTCCCTGGGCACTAAGGTGGAGAATGCAGGTACTGATCACACTGCTTGTCATTTGGATACCACTTTACTAAAGCATATGTACTTTCACACAGAGATCACCTTAGAAGTTTCCAGTGGGTGTGAAAAAAGTAGCTCAGAAGGACTTGTTAGTGCTGAGGTAGATTGCTTTTTTATGTTGGCACCAAATACTTCTTAGTTCCTCACACTATTCACTGCTTCTGATATGCATGTGCATTGCAGGTAATTAGTGTGAAGGATAACGACAGTCTGGCAGCGCGACTGGCTGTGGAAATGAAAACTGATCTCCTGATTGTTCTTTCAGATGTAGAAGGTTTGTGAGTAATTTCTTTAATTTCTGGGTTTAGTGAAGCACAACCTCTTTTCCTGTTTTCCTGATCTCTTCGGTTCATCTCTTTTACAAGGACAATTGCAATGTACTACAATAACTCCTTAAGGCCTATACCCAGTGCTGACGCTGTGGCATAAGCCTGACGCACTGTTGAATCTGGGTGGGTGAGAATGCACGTGAACCTGAGACCTGTTCCAGAACCCAGAATACCACATGTACTATGGTACTTCAGCTAGCTTCTCAGAGTTGTATGATTGTCAGGAGTAGTATGCAGGATAAAAGCTATGTGTCTTGAATCAGGAGTATAAACCAAATACTATTCTACAATAGTTTGTTTCTTCTGGCAGCAGGTTCTGTCAGTGAATTATCAGTATTGCAAGTCCTGGTCATTGCTTTCCAGATACCTGGGTATTGCTAGCTTTTTCTGTCTCCCTTACTTTTGGCTTACACTGCTGTAGTCTTCTGAGCTGTGCTGTTGTGACATAAGCCTGTCACCTATGGATGTTGAACTTCCTTTTTTAGAGAGAGGAGGGTAGTGGGTACAGTTTCTGATCAATGCAGGCCACATCACCCAAGTCACATAGTCTTTTCATCTTCTCGAGATGGGTTTCTTTCAGTAGATCCTGGACTTCAGCACATGCTTGAGGCCCTGAGGAGGAAAGAGGTATCTTTCCATAAGCACAGTTTCTTTTAGCAGATGCAGCTGGGTTTCATGCTTGATTCTAGTCAAAATGAACAGCTGATAAAAGCAATAGTCAAAACAGTTTGTAAAAAACCCAAAAAACCAGCACGCCCGTCCTCCAAGCTTATTCATTCAAGGTGACAACTTGTTTACGGAAAGATGTGTGTCCTCTACTTCCCAAGCTATCAAGGGTGGACACAGATAGACTGCACTTGTGCTCTCTTATTTGTTGTGGCAGTATTTGTTCACTTAGAATTTCTGGGAAGTGTGGTGGTGGAGTTGAAGTTTAATATGTTAGGTAAACCAAAGTGTCATTCATCTCCAAGTGTAGTTACATTAAATTACTCAATTTTAAAAAATATTAATAAGAGTATGTCTCTGTAGTGTTGTGTTCTGTCTTAGTAGAATTCAATAGTTACCCTTTTTACATATTTCTGAATTGCCTGTTTTCTCACTCTGCAACCCACCATTCAAGAATATCGTCTGAGTCTTTGGGGAGGAGGACTATTCTTTGCCTGTTCAGTTGGGGGTTTGTGTATGTAAGCCCTGATTTTGAACATCTAAAAGCTGCAAACTGTTTCAAGCCTCAACCAAGTGTCATTACCTCCCAGCTTGCTTGCTGCTATTCAGCATGTGGGTTTTTGCTTTCTTATTTTTTAGGCTTTCAATAAACCTATACCTTTTGGGTCTGCCATTTAAGTATTTTGTGCTTTCAGTCCCACAAAAAGAAGGGTTCAGTGGAAGTTTTCAATCCTATAAAATGGAACACAGTTTTTTAGCCTCATGTTGGTTGTTTCTGTTGGTTTTTTTTCTTTTTTTGTGGGTGAGCTTTGGACGTGAGGGTATATAACTGATTTTTAATATTTATTTCAGGACTCTTTGACAGCCCTCCAGGGTCTGATGATGCAAAGCTCATTGACATATTCTACCCAGGAGACCAGCAGTCTGTAACATTTGGAACCAAATCCCGCGTGGGAATGGGTGGCATGGAAGCCAAGGTAGAAATACGGATCATCTGCTTCATATTCGGGAAGGAGAGGGAACTACATAAGATGATTGTGTTTTGTGCTGCTGTTCAGGTGGATCTTGGCAGGCTGCAGGAATTGGCAGGCAGGAACCTTAGGAGTTCGATAAAAGGAAATGCTGAGTCGTACGCCTAGGGACACTGGTATGGGCTGGAGAGTTGAGTGCCTTGAATGCAGGTTCAGTGAAAAGGGCAAAGGGGTCCTGGCAGACACCAAATGGAACGTAAGCCAGCAATATGGCCTTTGGCCAAAGCAGGCTAACAGTGTCCTGGGTTGTATTAGAAAGAGCATAGCCAGCAGGTTGAGGAAAATGATTGCTTTCATCTACTCAGCACTAGTGAAACCACATCTGTAGAGTTGTGTCTGGTTCTAGACACCTCAGTACAGGAAGGACATGGCATGCTACAGTGAAACCAACAGAGAGCCATGAATATGATTAAAGAATTGGAGCACAGTCACACTAAGAGAGGCTGAGAGCTAGGATTGTTTACACTGGAAAAAAGAAGGTTTGGGTATAAATAGCTGAAGGAAGAGTCTAGAGAAGACAGAACCAGATTCTTCTCAGTGGTATCCAAGGAACAGACAAGAGGCCATGGGCACAGACTGAAATAAAAGTGATTAAACTGAAATGTAAGAATTTTACAACGAGGTTGCTGAAGCACTGGAGCAGGTTGCCAAGAGAGCCTGTGGATTCTCTGTTTGGAGATGTTCGAAACCTGACTGGATGGTGTCTTGAGTAACTTGCTCTAGTTGACCTGCTTTGAGCAGGCAGTTGGACTGTATGATTTCCAGGGATCCTTTCCAGCCTCAGCTATTCTTTGAGTACCCTGACATGGCATATAGGTTCCTTTTGCTTTTGTTTTAGGTCCATGTGAACTGAAAAGAGCAAGTAATGAATTACACTCCAGTAGAATTTAAAATGTGACATTTGGAACTGTACTTTAGTGTTTTAAATTAAAATAAGAGTCAGTCCTCAGTTCTTTCTTATGTGATAATTCAAAGACTTTGGGAATCCCTGTCTCTTAAATCTGATACGGTACCTCCCTCTCCTTTCGGAGTTTGTAGAATGTACTATTTGCTTCTGAAGGATATATTGGTGGAGACCAAGGTACTTTAGTTTGTGAGTGCAAGGTTAGTAGAGGTGGGAGGGCTAAAGGTTTTTAGTGCTGTGTACAGTCAGGTGGTCTGAGTATTCATTGCTGTGAGTACATAAACATGGGTGTGTTGCGAGACTTCAGCACATGTCTCTCGTGAGGCTGAGGTACACGCTACTGTAGTATTAATTGCTGCGGATTTCCCAGGGACGTATCTGGAAAGTTGTCAGTAAAAACCAAAGCAGATCTCAGCAGGAAAAGACCAAAGTAAAATTCTTCACCAGTTATGTAATTGATTATTCCGTTCCCTAAAGAATCAGGTAAGGCACACTCTTAAGTATCAGAGCATGGACTGGAAGGTGGCAAAAGGAGGAGGCGTTTGTAACTATGCGATGTACAAAGCTTATTCAGAAATGGCTTTCCCTTATCTGGCTTCTAGGATAGTTTAAACAATTTCAGATATTGAAGGCAAAACTGCCAAGGTCAGAGGGTACTTTTATTGTAAAAGTAATAATCTGTTTTGAGTCACATAAAGCCAAATCTTGATGCAGGTGTTGTAACAAAAGTTTGCTACAGTTGAGAAGGTAGGTGACATTTTTGGAAAACTGTAGCATCAATAATAGAAAATGGATGGTGGCTCGAAGAACAAATCTCGATTTTCAGCATGAAATTTGAGCAACAGTGAAGCAGTTGATGGTCTTTTGGTAGCCAAGTTTGAAATGATAGGCCTATCTGACATTTGTGTCTCATAGTGACTATGGACTGTAATAGCAAATTATAGAATCATATTAGGAAAGCATAGAGGTGAGTAAGCAGAGAAGCTTTTGCAATTAAATAAATGACACATAATTAAATATAGTAGTGGGTAATATTGCCCAAACATTGACTGGGAAAAGAAATGAAGGAAACCACTGACAGTACCTCTTCCGCAAGCAGCATCTGGGATTTGAGAGAAATCATGTTCTGCTCAAAAATGTGGAAAGAGGCTAATCTTAGGACCAATCAGTACACAGGGATTTCAAAGGACCCTTACTAATATGCTAATCCTGATGTAAACTTCACCTACTGTAGAAGGACTAATCAAATTTCAGTATTCCAGCACTGAAGTTCAGAAATTCCTGAAGTGTGTTGAATGCTTTTTGAAAGCGTAAGTGGTCAATCTGGACATCAAAGTGGGCCAAGAAGTCTTGTTGAGATTGGCGATTCAAATAACAAGAGAATCTCTTGCAACTGGCTCTATCGTTTGCTGTAGGTGAAAGCAGCTTTGTGGGCCCTGCAAGGAGGCACTTCTGTAGTGATTGCAAATGGAACCCACCCAAAGATCTCAGGTCATGTCATCACAGATATTGTGGAAGGGAAAAAAGTTGGAACCTTTTTTTCAGAGGTAAAACCTGCAGGTGAGTACAGAGGTAATGTGTACCGTGAGAGTTGTAGAGATTTCCTGAAAACTTAGAGTTAAAATTGTCTAGAGCTATGCAATAACTGGGAAACCACCCTCTACTTGCAAAATGGATTTTGAAAGGTATTTTCTAGAGTAGGGATAGAAACTGCTGAATTCCCTCCTCTTCTTCCCTCCCTGATAAACTGGTACATCAGACTTGCATTTGAAGAATGCAGTGAGTAGAGTAGAAATTTTACCTTTTGTAGTCTTGCGAGTAATCATCAAGTATCTGTGATTTCTGTGTGAAAATATGGACACAGAATGTGCTGCTGAACTAAGGTTGTGTTTAGGTTTATTTTTTATCATAAATTTTTTTTACGACTCAGTCTCCTGGTATGGGAGGTAGGAATGTTTTCCTGCCACTGCATTGCTGGAACTGTGTAATAATTGCTGGATAAAATCAGACCAAAGATCCATGACCTTAGCAGAATCAATACTGGAGCGATACTTTTGACTTGTACTTTAAGCCAAGTGAATTTCTTTGTGTATAATAATCCTTAATGGATTTCTTGCATAAATATGTCAAATCATCCTTTGAACCCACTAGGTGTCGTTATGGTCAAGTGCCTTTTTGGTTAGCCCCACTATAATAACTTGGTATCAGCAGTAAAGCGTTTAATCTTGTGATCCCATTCTGAGTCACAAGTACGGTAAATAGCGGAAGTCCGTCCCTGTGGACTGTTGTGGTGTGTACTCCAATTGTCTCTTTGTCTTCTATCTTCCAAAACCCACACTTTGGAAATTCAAGTAACTTTTAAAAATGAAGTATATCTGCTTACATACATCATTTTTCTCCAAGAACACTAAAAAAATGCCGTATTTTGTAAAGTATGATGTCACTTCAAAAAACTGTTTTAAGACATCTTAAATTAGTCTAATTAATCTTAGGTCCACAAGTTCTTTTATTACACTTCCCACTATACCTCTCTATAATTTCTACTCTGGCAATTTCCATGGGACCCTTCTTAAATGGAAGCTGGGTTCAAGTCACCTGGTTTACAGGCTATTTCAGGAGAGTTAAAAATGGCAGTTTATCTGTGAGCTACTTGTGAATTATTTGCAGAAATGCTACGTGAACATGCTGACTTGAAACAGAAACACAACCTGTTTTATATAATTTCAGCACCTTGCTTCTAAAATGCATACAAGGAAAGACAGAGGGAAAGCAATTTTTCTGTGAGCTGTTACTAGGGTTTTGGCTTCCATTTTTGTTTGTGTGTTCCCACACATACATTTCTCAGCTGCATACTTAAACTTTTCAAAGTTTGCCTCTTTTCTTTCAGTAGCCTACTATGCCCTAGAGACTTAGTTATCCTGTTGTTCTTACGCCCTTCGTTAAGTCTTTTTGATACATGCAGCATACTGGCTGTGACACAGAGACAGAATCTTCGTGGTGATTTTTTATGTAAGAACCATAACAATTCTTTTGTGTCAGGTACAGACTTTTCTGTCTTAGCATACAACATTTTTCTTGAATTTATCTGTTAAAAACTGTACCAGCTTTCATGCTCTGAACAAAGAATTGGAAGACGAACGGACTAGTGCTCACTTTGTCTGCATATTTTTGGGTTTTTTTGCAGGCCCTACTGTAGAACAGCAGGCTGAAATGGCTCGAGCTGGTGGCAGGACCTTGGCGGCTCTACAGCCTGAGCAGGTGACAGAACAGTATAGCCAACTTGTTAAGACTGTGCACGTGTGGCAAGTTTTACNATTTCTGTGGCAAGTTTTACAACACAGACTTAAAACATAAATGGGCCCCTTGGGACAAGAATCTGTTATTTCTATGCCAGATCCATCGTTTGTATTGTAGCCTGCTTAAAGATGAGAGAAGCAAAAAGATCATGTTCCTTGGGGCTGTGAAGTAATACGGGCTTTCATGTGGGGTTTATAAAAATTTTGATAGCATCAAATAACACACAGAAGCTAATTGTGATCAGAGCTGCTGAAGAATTGACTGGAGTAACTTGCTCCATTCACACCTGTGTGGAGTTTAGCATACAACATGTATACAAAAGTGGAGCTGTAGACAATTACTGCTCTGCAGCTTGGTGGGTATGATGTGGTACAAGGTATTCTTAAAGGAAGGACGTGTGAGTTTGGGGAAGAAGACTGGGCAAGGAAAGCAAGATAATAAAAAGCAAGGTGAAGGCTGAAGCAGTGTTTGGTTTTCTTTTCCAATGTGATGCAGTCTGGAAAAATCACCTGGCCAGGTAGCAGGAGAGTGAAGATAGTGAGAGGATGTGGTCAGCATAAATGGACTACAGGAACTAGATGTCAAACAGCATGGACTTTGAGTAAGAAGTCGGTTCAGAAACTGTTTTCTCTTTCAGAGAGCAGAGATTATTTATCGTCTTGCTGACTTACTAACGGACCAGAGAGAAGACATTCTCTTGGCAAACAAAAAGGACTTAGAGGAGGCTGAAAATAAAGGTACTGTTTCAGATCCTTCCATGGTAATACTATGATGTCGGACCTCTCTGGGCCTCAAGACAAATGAGCAGAACTAGAATCTTCTGTCACCTGGGACTGGGCAGTGTGGCTGACACAGATTAGTGAACCCAGGACTTTGAGAGCTTGTCAGTGTAAATAGCTGCAGCTTCCTTCATTGCATAAAACAGATGCCTTCATCAGAGAAGATACTGAGGCAGTGCAAAACACCAAGTGGTGTATTGTGAAAAAAAAAAAAGGAACAAATATCTCTGTTACTGTCATGCATAAAGTGAATATTTTCTAGGCTGGTTAATGTAATATTTGGTTCCTGAAGGGAAGGCTGTCATCTCTACACTTAAATTGATGCTCTCCAAAAAGAGCTGTGTCCCCTTCTGATTGAGGAAGGCTCTCTTAAAGTGGCTCAGATGCAACCCATTCTTCTGTGTTAGATTGATGCATTCACTGAGAAACTGGAATTGAGATGTGTACATGTTGGCATAGCAAATACATGAAAAGGACACGTCATGAATTGTAATGCTCTGTGGAAGGCACCACTGACCAGAGTATTTGAGGGGACATTGCTGGGTTAACTTACTGTTTGAACATGTTCAGACTAGAAAATTCAAGTTGTTCTTGCCCAGTCTGGACAGAAATGCTATGCATGTGTCTGTGCTTTGGTGTTTCTGTTTGGAAAACAGAAAGATGAAATTACTGCCCGGACCTTCCAGAAATACTGCAAGGGTAGAAATTTGTAAGAAATTCAGTCATGCATTCAGTACATGAAATAGGACAAACCTTATCTTTCTGGATGTGGGTGGTTTGTGCGGTTGCTTCATGTACAAAGGACTTAAGCCACAATAATTGAAAATGTGGTGGGTGAAATCGTTATCATATTTTAGGGGTTTTATTGTGACCACTGGACTTAATGCCATGCAGTTTTAATCTCAAGTAGGTTACTTGCTAGGGTGTGGGAAATACCTTAATTTTTGGTTAAGTCACTTGAGCCTAGGAAGACCAATCTATCTTCAGCACAGCTTTTTCTTTCTTTTAGGGAGATTAGCACTCCCTTTGTTGAAACGCCTAAGTCTGTCTACTTCAAAGCTGAACAGCTTGGCTATTGGTCTGCGTCAGATTGCAGCATCGTCGCAGGACAGTGTCGGCCGTGTGATTCGACGAACTCGAATAGCAAAAGACCTGGATTTGGAGCAGGTGACAGTGCCAATTGGTGTCCTTCTCGTGATCTTTGAGTCTCGTCCTGACTGTCTGCCACAGGTATGTAAGGAAGGTAGATGACACTGTTGGGTATTTTCTGCTGGCGAGCAAGTAAGAGACTGTTTTCTTTTCAAACCAGGTCAAAACCTTTCTTTTAATCGTATGCCTCTTTATTTAAATAAGCTTATTTGTTTAGTTTTCCTTTGTGATACTGATCTGGAGGGGCAGATACTTAGAAGGTACTTTTAAAATACAATCAGACGGCTTTTTAATGTCTAGTTATGTAAGTTAAAAAGACACACAAATAGCTATGTAAGGCAGACTTCCCAGACTTACACTTCAGTGTGTTTTTCTAAAGTGTTTCTTATTTTTCAATATTTTTTCAAATGAGGTAGAATATCAAGCATTGTGATTATTATTACCCATTTGATACTAGAAGGGGAAAGATGTATCTGGCTGGTTGTTTCACGAGTCAGGATCTAAAGTGTGCCACCAAGCTAAGTTCTTGGTAGGTGTGAGCCTGGCTAATTTTGGCATCAGCATCTCAACAAAGTACAAGAGATACTCTAATGAGTGTAGGTTTGGTGATATATATAGGTGACGATAATGATACATATAATCTTTCCCAGAAGATAGTAATACAGCAAAATAACTTAAAATACTGAGTTTGTTTATTCTAAAGGTTCTGGAGAGGAGGTGATTTTGTTTTCCAAAGGAGCGCATGCTTTTTTTAAGTAAGTCGACAAATTGTGAGGCCGTTGTGCATGAAGTTGGGATGAGGAATACAAAAGTAAAATAAGTTTTGAAAAAGAGCTTTATTGCATCTGACATACTCCTAGGTAGAAAAGAAAGAAAACCTGTTGCCTTGCTGAACTTAAATGGGTGAAATCTGACACCTTAAACAGAAGGGCAGCAATATCTATCCGGTTCTTCTGGTGATAAACATGGAAGCAAAGATTATGCTGGGCCTATTGTCTGAAATTTTTTTTTCTCCACACTTAGAGCAAGTGTTGTCTATTTATGACTGGTATTTTAGACAGCATGATGAAAATGTTTTTCCTGTTCAGAGGAAGAGCTTATTTGCCACTCTGTGCTGGAACGGCTAGGGACAAGAGTTTTTGGTCCTAAAATTATTCTCCTTGGGGTGATTGCCCACACAGCTACCTAATTCATACAAAGCCCTATGTCCATAGTTTCTTCTGACTTGTTCACTGTAGTCTCCCCATGGCAATAGCACCCTGAAAACTGAAGTTTGTTCCTGAAACACTAGCACATTTAATTTCTGGAGTTAAGTGTACTGCTACTTGTAATGGTTTTTCGGAGCCATAAGAGGAAGACTGCAGATTAATATTGAGTGAATCAACTGAATAAAAAATCCTGGTTTTATTTTGTGGGTTTTATTCTGACAGAAGAACCAGATTACGTTTAAGGGGATTTTTTTTTTTTCCCCCGTAATAAACTCCTTTGACAGGTGTCCGCTTTGGCCATAGCCAGTGGAAATGGCTTACTACTTAAAGGAGGGAAAGAGGCAGCACATAGCAATCAAATCCTTCATCATCTGACACAAGAAGCACTCTCTATTCATGGAGTCAGAGATGCAGTGCAACTGGTAAGTGCCTAGAGTTAAATCAACTATTTCTTTGGTTTGGTACGTATAAAAAGCGTGGGCAAAACTTGAGAGTTCAAACTGTAAACTCTTTGTATCGCAACTACCACAGGTGAACACAAGAGAGGAAGTAGAAGACCTCTGCCGTTTGGATAAGCTGATAGATCTTATCATTCCACGTGGTTCATCACAGCTAGTCAAGAATATCCAGAAAGCTGCTAAGGGAATCCCAGTGATGGGACACAGTGAAGGGATCTGTCATGTGTATGTTGACACGGATGCCAGCGTTGAGAAGGTCACACGAATAAGTAAGCTGTGGGAGGGTGACTTGAATCTCATGGGTGTAATTGAACTTCGGAGTATGCAATGTAGTTTTGGTAATTTATAATTTATATAATATCCAAAATCTTTGTTGTAAATGTTATGTAACCAATGATCTACTCTTAAACCTCAGTCCGAGACTCAAAGTGTGAATATCCTGCTGCCTGTAATGCTCTGGAAACTCTCTTAATTCATCGAGACTTGCTGAGAACCCCGTTGTTTGATCAGATCATAGACATGTTGAGAGTAGAACAGGTTAGTCACTCATACTTGTGGTTTTTTGTGGGTTTTGTTTGTTTTTTTTTCTAAAACTTTAGAAGCATTTGGTCTGGCTGGTGTAGCCCTGTTTACATGGCATAACGTTTTAGTTACCTATATGTGTCTTCGTACATGTCAGTGAAATTTGCTTCTACACACAGCGTCAAGTGTTTCTGTAGAAACAATCTGAAAGCAGCTCACTCGGGACAGCTGCAGGCTGTTACTGGGATACCTTAGCTATAGACTTCTTTATATATATAGCAAAAATAATCTGCTGCTTTAAAAGGGCATATACACAACCCTTTCTCTACCCTTTCAAATTCAGCCAGATGCAAAGCCTCTTCTTCCTGAATCTGTTCATTTAGCTTCATGCCCAAGTGAATTCCCTTCCTGTTTTTATCCTTTCTGAATTTGCTTTATACATGTGTTTTTTAAAGTTTTCCTCTTGCATGCCCTTTTCCCCCCCTGGTATGTCAAAGGACATCAAAAGGCCAGCGTACTAATTAGTTGTCTAGACACAAGCAATGTCTTTTCAGTAAAGGTAGCAGAGATGCATCAGGAAGAAACATCCATGAAGTAGTATGAATTGCACATAAATCAAGAGTTTTCACACAGCACTGTGTATTTGACGAATAGAGTGTACAGGCAGTGATTAATGCAGGATAGAGAGGTCATACATTTTGATGATGTGAAAAGGGTTATAGTAAAAGAAGCTGATAGGTAGTCAGGAGCAAGTTCTCAATGTTGGGGCTTTTTAATGTCTTGTTTGGTCGTTTCTTGGGAAGGGTAGAGTGCAGGGTAAATGTTTGTATTTTGGATGAGAGGAATATGAGTACTAGTGCATTTCTACTGCCACCCACCCATCTCCTTATACAGTGGGGAGGATATTACCTCTGTCTAAGCTAACCTGACAACGTGCAAATATTGGGCAGGATTATGCAATTAAAGTAATTTATAGTTGCAGAAGAAAATGCTGGTTTACAGATATCTTCTTAAAAGCCTTCACATTTAGTAGACTTATGCCTTATTTCCCATTTATGCTTGTCTTGTAAAAATTTCTTATGTTTCATTTGCATGGGATTTCTGTGCCATACCTGTTGTAAATTCTCTCTCATTGTTTAGGTGTTTTGGCAGAGGTTGATAATATGTTAAAATCTTCTTTATAACAAATGAAAAATATCCATGTGAGTTTTCTTGGTTTTGGACCCAGTAACTCCTTTGTGTCCGAGATGCGCTTCAGACAGGGCTGATAACAATTTATAAAGTAAAAGGATAAAAGCTGTTCAAGATCTTAAGACTTCTGTAGGTGCAAACTTGGAAGCATTCCTTTCGTTGTTCTCTTCATTGCAGTTGCTGTCTTAAAACAAAGGCTGGCTGCAGATTTTAGCTGTTTTCCTAGCAGTGCTCTCCTGGCCCTTCCTGCCTGATAACTAAGTGATGCAATTGCTTTAAATAATTTCAAATGAGTCCTGAATTAGGAGCTTGTCATGGTAGGTAGCCAGCCTAGCGTGTCAGTTATTATACCTTGTAGCTAATTCACCTATATGCCATGTTTCCCAAAATATAGGTGTATTTTTCTTACACTGCATGCATGTTGTGGATTAACTCCAGTCAATGGCTAAGCACCATCCAGCTGCCTGCTTACACTCCCCTGCTCCAAGTGGGACAGGAGGAGAAAATTAGAGCAAAAGCAAGGAACCTTGTTGGTTGAAAGACAGCTTGATAAGTGAAGGAAAGAGGAAGAAGAAAGGGGACAAAGAGGAGGAAACAACCCAATAAAAAAGTAAACCCCAAAACAAAACTAAAAAGCCACAAGCCCCCCAAAACACTCACAAGGCAAAGGTAATTACTTGCTGTCTGCCACAAACAAACCAGTGCCCAGGCAGTCTCTTGAGCAGTGCCAACCTTCTTCAAAAGCTCCCTCCCCTCAGTTTGTATTGCTGCACATGACATTATATGGCATGGAATACCCCTTTGGTCAGTTCTGGTCAGCTGTTGGCTCTGTCCCCTCCCAACTTCCTGCACATTCCCAATCTTCTTGCTAGGGGCACAGAGATGGAGCAGGGGGGAAGAGAGAACCTTGATGCCGTGCAGGCTCTGTTCAGCAACAGCCAAAACATTGGTGTGTTTTTAACATTGTTTTAATCACAAGTCCAAAACATAGCACCACAGGGACTGCTGTCCATCCCATATTGAGTACAAGAAGCTACACTTTCACCTGAAAGGCTCTGGTATGACCAGTAGCCACAAACAAAATGTTTCTGGCATTGCAGGTGAAGATTCATGCTGGCCCAAAGTTTGCATCTTACTTGACATTCAGCCCTTCAGAAGTGAAATCTCTGCGCACAGAATACGGGGACCTAGAGTGCTGCATTGAGGTGGTGGACAGCGTTCAAGAGGCTGTTGAACATATCCACAAGTATGGAAGCTCCCATACGGATGTTATTATCACAGAGAATGGTTAGTGACCAGGCTCCTTCTTTAAGCTGCTGTTTTGGTTTGACTGCTAATTCCTGGTGTTAGTGCAACTAATTACATTGTAGTAGTTCTTCCCTTGGGTCTATGCCAGTTCAAAACCTTACTAGAGCTGTGCCAAGACAAAGGTTGACTCTCCAACCAAACCAAGCCCAGAACTTCTGAGAATCAGCTGCAGTAAGGTCATGCTGATCTGCGGCTGGCCAGTGCGAGTCAAGTAGGCTTCTGTTTCTGTACTTCTTGCTGAGCTTAAATGCGTGTCACTAAAAGGCGTGCATTTGATACCATAACCACTGTCACAGGACCTGGTGATCTAGTGATTTGTTCTGGAAATAGAGTTGCTCTTGAATGTCTGTGTTGTTGCTAAGGGCTACTGACCTCCAAGTTCACACACTTGCATGTGGCATTTCTGCATTGTACTTCTCAAATATTACCTGCAATAGAGTTTAGGATTTTTCAGTATCTGGAGATATTCCATGGTTGACACTAATGGAGAGCTGACTGTAGCTTAACTGTCTCAGTTGGAATGACAAATGCTGTTTGGGGCAGCAGTTCTTTCTCCCCGGTCATGCAACTAAATCCCTCTTTGAAGGTTCTAAACTGAATGGAGTAACAGTTAGACATCTTTTTGCTTTCTTCTAATCTTTGCGAACTTTATTCTAAGATTTGCAGTTGTGTCTATTTGATAAGCACACTGGGAGGAAGGTATAAATGAGCGTGGTTTAGCCCAGGCTGTTTAAGTACTGCCTGATAAGGTTGCACGTGATAGTTGTATTGTTATATCCGTTCACTGTTTTATGCTGTGTTTATTGGAATACATGATCATTCTGTATGTAATGGATTTTATTTTTGTCTCTGCCTCTTTCCCAGAGAAAACAGCAGAGTTCTTCCTCCAGCATGTGGACAGCGCTTGTGTTTTCTGGAATGCCAGTACCCGATTCTCTGATGGCTACAGATTTGGACTTGGTAAGAGGGAAGATATTGCAGGGTTGTGACTGCAGAATTTTCTGGTGTGTGAAAAGTGTGGCTGTATGAACCCTGAAAGATAGGCTTAGTCTCTTAACTTACTGTCTAATAAAAGGTTTTTAGGAACGGTACTGTACGGAAAGTTGAAGCCTAGAAATTTCATCCACACAAAGATGTTTTGCATCCTTTAAAGCTCTATTCAATTGCAATAAAGTATGCTGCATGCATATAGTGATAGAACAATGCAATACAGGATGTGAAACGGCTGAACAGCTTTCGTTTCTTTTTCTAATGATGCTGTAAAGAATGCAGTGCTGCGGTCCTGCTGGGCAGACTGAGATACCATTCACTGTGCCAGTCCTGCAGTGTTAAGGAATGAAGGGCAGGAACCAAACTAAGTATCAGCTGCTTAAATAAACAGGTGCACCTACTGTGTATTGCAGAAGACAAGGGAAACATTCTTTCATGAGGTGGAAAATCAGAAGTCTCTGCTACATGCTATTACTGTGTCAGCTGGAACAGTGTTCCATGTGACTAAAAAATTCCAGTTAAGGTCTTTCGGTATCTCCTCAATGTGATAAAAAAGGACATAAGATCATAATCTTTACTAGTTTCGCTTTTCTTTTTTTTTTTCAGGATTATGCCCTCGGATCAGTCTAAGATCAATGTAAAAGATACCTCTCTCTCTCTTGCATATTTCTTTCTGAAAGTAACTGTAGCAGCCAGAAGTATAAACATAATATTTTGTAATGTAATAGTTAACCTCCTCGAGCTTCTCTGTCAGGTAAATAGAGCTGGTATTTGGAGAGGAGCAGAGAATGGCAGGTCCTTGAAAGGCAGGAAGCTTTTTTTACTTAGAGGTGCAAAACCATTTAGTGTGAAGCGAACATCATGAGAGGATTAACTACCTTTATCTTGGGTGTTTCCTACAGGTGCTGAAGTGGGAATTAGTACTTCGCGTATCCATGCACGTGGACCAGTGGGAATTGAAGGACTCTTAACTACGAAGTGGTTGCTGAGGGGGGACAATCATGTTGTTTCTGACTTTTCAGAGCATGGGAGCATGAAGTTTCTTCATGAGAGCCTCCCTCTCCCTCAGAGAAATTCCAGCTAAAAACGCCGGGGAGAAAACGCAGGGGTATAATTATTTCCTGAAGATGTTCAGGCTTCAGGATAATCTCTGGTGGAGGAGTTTGTTTTTCATCTTCAGAAACATTGTCCTTGGTCATTGTGCAGTACAATGAATACAAAATGATCCCATCAATGAGAATTTCCCCTCTCCCCTTTCAGTTTCCTTATATAGTGTCTGCAAATTGACCTCGCTTCTCCCAGAGACAGATTTTTTCAAATCGTACAGGTAGCATAAGGAAGGATTTCAGTATCGACTACATTCCTTTTTTATCCCAGTGCTCCTTGTAGCAAGTATGTTTGGTGGTGGAGCATAATGGGTTTTTTTCTACGTTTTGTTTTATTCAAGTACCTGTTCTGGAGAACAGACTCAATAGTTTTGATTTTGAGGGTTTTTTTCTTCAGCCTTATGATCATGGCATCTCTTGAAAGCCACAAAGCTTTATGCTTACTTTCTTTGTATTTGATCAGTCTTGAGATGGGGGGACAGATGTTCCAAATGCATAGTAAGCTTTTGACCAAGAAACCTTTTATATCTAATTCTTTGTATTGTTGACTATTGTAGATAAATAACATAATTGTCTGCTAAATTTATTTTGTTACTTATTTGTACAAAAGGTTTCTTTTGCTTTGGTTTTATATAAAACTTACTCCAACAACACTTTGACAATGGCTTGTCAGGAATGAAGCTCTCCATCTGCAAGGACACTTCCCTCGGCACACTGTAGCCCCGCCGCACGGCTGGCGGGCAGAGCTCCCCACCAGCTGCAGGACATCCCGCTTTCAGTTTGGTGCTGCCCGGGGGTCCCGGTGTGGCACCCGCCCCGCCAGGGCATCATTTCCTTTCCTGCCTGCCGCTGTCTGACGCTGTCCTGGCATGGGTGGTGGATGCACCGTGCTCGGGATCCCGTGCTGCTGCACCCCTTTCTGTGGTCACAGGGGCATCACAGTGGGGCACGGGGTGCGTCTCCCCTCTGAGCAGATGCCGAGAGCCAGCAGACATGGGTGAGGCAAGCAAGATGCCTTGGTAGGTGTGGATGGCTCCTGGTCACTGAAGGCGGCACGGCAGGGGAGCTCAGATCGGCACCGGGGGGTCGCGACACAGAGGCTACAAGGGGGGCTTTGCCTGGCCGTGAGGGCCGTGGTGCCATCACAATGACGGGCGGTACGTGCGCTCAGCCCCGCGTACACGGACATCTGGCAGTGGGCAGGCCCCAGAACAGGGTGGTGGTACTGAGGCTCGCCTGCCTGGGCTTGCTGGCAAGTACCAAAGAAGATGGCTTCATACCCCTGTTCCTCCGAAGTGAAGGTGAGGGAAGGATGCTGAGGAGGCGGGGCAAAGTTGAGAATTGCAAGGAGGGGTTTAAAGTCAGTGTAGGGGAGAGAGCTGATCAGGAGCAGTTC
Organism: Oriolus oriolus; assembly: GCA_013400235.1. Lineage (NCBI taxonomy): Eukaryota > Metazoa > Chordata > Aves > Passeriformes > Corvidae > Oriolus > Oriolus oriolus. Next base: position 8,909 of record VXBT01001578.1, on the reverse strand, counting down.
CTTGGAGCAGGTTAGTTCTCGGCACAATATGAGGACTGTGCCCAGGAAGGCAGTTCCAGCACGTGTCTGTGTTCTGTAAACTCTGTTAGGCGGTCTTCTTCATTGTACACTGTGTCTTCCTCTGGTCTTGATGTCTCCGTAGCTCTTAGTGATCACTAGGCACCTTGGTCTGAGAGTGCCTAGTGATCTCAGAGATCACTGAGAGTGATCAAGTGCATTGCCTCATCAGCATAGTGCCCGTTGAGCCTTTCTTGTCTCGCAATTATAGCTTAAGGTGTGGATCTGTCTGGTGTCAATCACATTGTAGATGTTTCTGAGCGGTCATGTCTCACAGTGGTGAACCAGTGGTGCCTTCAGCTCCACTTCTGTGAGTTCTCTTTTGACAGAGTTGTCTTCGGGGATTGCATCCCCATGTTCATAACAGTCTTAAAGCTTGGTTTCTTGCTCATCTGTCATTCTGCTTTTCATGGCTCTCATCTCCGCTGATGGCTGCAGCACTTTCCGGGGCTGCTGTAGAGCACCTGCTCTGTCATGGCACTGTTGGACCTCTCTGCTGGTGGCATATTCCCTATGGAAGTCATTCTCGTTCAGGCGCTTATCGCATCTCACAGTCACGCTGCTTGGGGTGTTGGATGTCCGTGTCGTGGTTGGAGCTGCCCTACCCAGGGCTGCAGCACTACTAAAGACAGGGTAGCACAGGCCCAGGGTGGAGTGGTATTACGTTGGTCTGTCCAGATACTTCTGGCAAAGCTCATACAGTTCATCTCTGGGCTGTAGACAGCTGGCACAGTTATCTTCATTGTCTTTTGAGGGTGCCAGGCTCTGGCCTTCAGGGAGCAGTTTGTGTGGTAGTGGAGTGGGCTTGGTCTTGAATATGCCTTGGCTTTTACAGGTGGGGTTCAATATCTGGGTTCTTTTAGCTGTTAGTGTAATGTTTGTGACAAAATAATTCGTGCTAAATTTTGAGATTGCAAGCACTGCAAAGTAAGCACAAATACTGGAAGCAGGTGGCTACAGAAATTATGCATTCAAGGAGAATTCTGTATGAATAAGCCTTAGCAAGATACATTCCACAGATCTTGTGGGATTTCCTTGGCTGGCAGAGCTCCAGGATGTACAGTCCATGTGTGCATATACAACAAATGATATATGTCACCAGAAACTCATTCGAGCAGCAAAAATCGACTACCGAATTCAGGAACTGCCCGTCAGACGTGGTGGAAGACACGTGGTGGAAAAAACTACATTGTTGTATTGAAAAGATAAAACTAACAAAGAAGAAAAAAGGTATAAAAAGACACCTCATCAGAGCAGCAGGGGTGAACTAGCTGGATTCGGACCGTTAGTGTTCGGGCTCAGTTCACCCACTGCCGATCGCCTGGCTCGGCGTTGCTTTTGCTTCGTGGCTCTTCTTCAAATTTATACTTGGTTTTTTTAAAATAAAATTTCTTTAATCACAATATTGAGTGGTCATTTATAACAGTGTAGAGTAACCTAGAACTGGACAAAGCTGATTTTCGATAGACCTTTACTTGTCATGAATGTCAAAAAGAAAATGTGATTTTTAATGCTCAGGTATTTCTAGTGAATTTTTAAAGCCTACAGGCTTTTAGATAAGGTAAAAACTCTACTCTTTTTAGCCAGCCAGTTGACTGATGCATTCTTTGGTCAAAGCCTGGAATTTTGTTTTTCAAGGTTTGGAAAAAAGTTACAATAGGCTTTGTGTTGAGTGTGAGGGAATAAGAGCAGTGATCAGGTTTTATTTAACTGTAAAGGTTAACCTAAAATTTTGAAATACTTATTTTTTTCATTACAGTTTCCTTTGCAAGTGCACTTCTTTTCATCCAGGAAAACACTGTTTAGTAGATAGAAAGTTGCTATTTTTCCATGTTGTGTAGACAAAATGGAATCATCTTCAGAGTTTCTAGTCTCTTACAGACTGAGACAGCCTGGGAATTAATATGTGGTATTGCATAGCAGTGTAGAACATTTCACTCTAGATTGAAATCCTGTTAATATTATTGGAGTTCTCTGATGAAAGTTTGGTCAATGTAGTTTCCTAAGTCAGCTGTGATTTCTGAAGACCTTATAAGATTTTAGGTTAAAAAAGGTGTGAGTATATGGAGTGTTTTACGATGCAGGTGTATTTAAGTGCCAGAGACAAAATTGTGCCTAGTCAAAATGTGAATTGAAACATTTCAGTGGTGCATGTTACATGATGCTAATATACACGTGTTGAAGACAACTACAGAGGTAAACAAGCTTTGTGGTTATTTCGGTGATTTTTTTGTCTCCAAACTCCTGAGCGGGAAGAAAACGTTTATGAAGCTCCTGCTAAAACAGTCTGAATGGTGAAGAATTAATGCGGGGTAAATTACGTTTAAATGTAGTACTCCTGCTTTAAAGAGCAGAGCAAGCACTTTCCTCGCGTTCCTGTGGCCCTTCCATATTTATAAAGAAACCCGCTGCAGGGCCAGGAGCTCTGCTTACTGCTGTTATCGTTTGTAGCTGCAGCTCGACAACTTTTACCGGCAGGGCCCATCTCGGAGTGTGCGGTTCGGCCCGGGGGGGGCGCCCCGACAGCCGGGCCCGGGGTGCCGACATTGCCGGCGGTGGGCGCGGGGCCCGCGGGCCCGGGGCGATGCTGAGGGCTCGCACCATGGCGGGCGCGGGCGGGCGGGCGGCCGCCTCGTCCACCTCAGAGTCTTACATGGACCGCGGCTCTTCCACGCCGGGCGTGGGCGGGCGGGCGGAGCAGACGCCCCGCTACACCCTGGGGCTTCTGCAGACGCCGCACAGCACGGAGAGCACCGTGGGCTCCTCCAGCGGCGGGGTACGGCCAGGCCGCTCCAGCGGGGAAGGCCTCGCAGCCGGCAGGGCCACCGGGAGCAGCGCGGTGAAGCCGGCGGTTTCCGAAAGGGGAGGTAGGCTCTCTGCCCGGGCCTTTATCGCTTTCTGCACCCTCCTGCTCTCTTTGCTCGGGGTCGGGTTCCGAAGAAGCTGTTAAAAGCGGTGCTTACCGAGATGGGGCAGCAGCAACTCACAGTCAGAGAGACCTTCTTTCATTTAGACCAATGCACTTCTTTAAATAAATCTCTCTTATTTTCTGTAGATAGTAGTAGCTGAGTTCTCTGGTGGGATCAGTAAACGTGTTTGAAATGCTGCACAGTGTTTGCTTTACAGCAGAGAACTGAAACATACTCAATTGCTTACGAGTATCGGGTTTGTGTTTGATTTGTTGGTTGTTTTGGGAGTTTTGTTGCTGTTGTTTTTTGGTTTTGTTTTTATTTTTTTGCCTGGCCTTTGAAATAGTTTTAAGTGCCTGTCGTCCTCGATGTGTGGTAAGAATGTTGTGCTCCTACAATGCAATACTGCTATTTGCCATTCTTTACATAAATTTACCATCAAAGTCTGTATCTTGGCAGGCAGCAAAAAAGGTTAAAATTGCGGTGTTTTCAGACGAAAAGAAACTGGAAACAGTTGGAAATTACTTTAACGCTTGCTGCAGTTAATTCTGATGCACACATATCTCCATTATGCATAAACTGGAAATTAGGTAAAATGGGTTTGGGTAATACATGTGATTACTGACGAATCCTAAAAAAAACCCCAACAGAATGCTAATTCGAATAGGACATGACTTAAATGTTGGGTTTAAGAAATACCTGTATATGGTTTGGTTCATGTGGTCTTTAAAATTACTGTTTTCCCCCTGTTATGCCAGATTCGGTAACTCCTAAGAGAAATCTCTTCTGCCGAAACTCTGAGTGAACTTACGCCAAAATCTAAGTGAATGCTATTTAAAAATATTACTGATACGCATTGTGATGCTGATGTGTCCACTCTTAAAATTAAGTCCCCAACCAGTCTGAACTAGTATTTTTATCACTTGTCACAGTTTTAAGATGAAAAAAAAAACCCAACCAGATAAACAAAAAGAAAATCCCACCTCACCCTACAAAAAACCCAAACCAGCCCCAGAACCCCAGTACCGTAAATATTTTTGTACCAGCCAACCTTGATAAAGAGCCATGAAGTTAATTGATAATATAAAAACAATACTGAAGCATTTTGTCTTGTGTGTCAGTTTTTAATGTAATATAAGAAACATTTGTGTTTCCATGTTTTATAATACCTTGAGTTTTTTAAGTGGATCTGTAGAAGTCTGCCAGGCTCTGGCACCAGAGCCGTCTGCCCTCCCGTGGAGAAAAGGTGTCTGAGACCTGAGCCTCCCAAGAGATAAGAACTTTTTAGGTTACGGTGACCAAAAGTGGGCCCAGCATGCCTTGCTTCTCCTTATGGAGATTGTCTGTTGGCTAACCGGTGTCCACCCCACCCCTGCCTTTCCCTACATAAGCACCCTGGCTGTACCCCTGACCTTAGGAGAGCCTGGCCGCTGGCTCCCTTCACAGGGGTGGCTGAATAAAGCTTACCTGTGGAATTCACCACGCCAGGCTCCCTCGTCTCTCTCCGTCCCCGGGCCTGCCTGGGTGGCCTCATGAGCTGAAATCACTGAGAGCTGAAATCACTAAGAGCTGAAATCACTTGTAGCCGGAGTTGCTACACCTTTGAGGCCACCCTCTGCTCGGAGAAGCTGCACAGACCCCCTGGACGGGCAGTTCCCTTGCGGGACGCTCTCTCAGGAAGGTCGCAGCTTCGGCCGCCCGCTGGGCCGCCCCCGGAGCACGATATGGATCTTCTGTTTATATTTTCATTCATTTTTTTAATCTTAAAAAGCAATTATCTAAACTAGACTAAGGATGTCTTCAATCATCTCAAGAGAATTGAAAACAAGTAAATTATTTAAATTATTGGAATTTAAAAGTGTTCTGAGACAAAGATGTTTTGCAGGACTTGAAAACGTAGGTAGCTCTTAAATACGTGTGTAAAAGAAAACTGCTGTTAACAAATACATCACAGATTACCGTATGATTTCTGAGAGTTGATCCCCATAAATTCAAAGGGTTATCGTTCCCCAGTGGTTCTTTTTTTTCTTTTATTGTCCCGTTTTTTAAAACGAATGCTCAGCTTTTTAAAAAAGGCTTTTGTCGGCGATTGAAACACGGACCCTGTCTTAGTCGCTTCAGTCAAAGAACAAGCTGGTTTTATACACTTACGCGACCTATCACACACTGCCGTGTCAGCAGCACACCCTTTGAATGTCTTTGTATTGGGTGACTCGCCTGTCCAGCTTCTGGCCGGCTCCTCCCCCCAGGGTCGGGGAGACAAGTTTCTCTGTGCTGCCATGTGCTCGTTTGTGCTGCCATGTGCTTCTGCTTCTGCTCCCACAGCCTGCAGCCCAACTCCATCTCATCTCTCCCACAGGTTTTCATAAACGTGTGCAGTTTTAGCAAATGTGAGATAAAGTTGATTTATAGCATTCTTTCATAAATCTAGAATTTATTAGAATATTAAATGATACGTAGTAAAGTGACTTCTGTTGTATTATTTCAGTTCAACAGGGTAATTTTTTTTTTTTTAATTGGTGCTGCAGGTAATCTCATTGTAGAAAATAATCATATTAATGCAAGCTTGTTTTCAAAGCAGTCTGATTTTTATTTCATTTTATACTCTGGAGAGCTTTCGTAGAATGACATTTTCTTTGGATATCTGTGTATCTCCTAATAAAAAATGAAATTTTGTAAGCTGTTTTTTGTATGTTGCTTTCTGAATAAAAATTTGTTGTGGCTGTTTTCATAATTTACTTAATTCTCCCCTCAGAATCGTATTTTGGCGACAAAAGTTCTTGTGTAGAAAATGCTAACACATTGAATCTCATGAGTTCTTCTTCTGTGAGAGGCCTGAATAGCACATGTATAGGAAAAACACCTCTCTCTTCCGGTAGATCTGTTTGCAGGAGCCATACCCCTCTTATGGGATATTCGGGTAAGATTAACAGCTCTTAGAGGAAATAGTCCAACTTACATTTCTGATGTTATTTTATTAAACGTAGTTTAATTTTTAATGTGATATGTTAAGATAATAAAATAAACTCAAAACACAATGTGTTTTGTACTACAGAGGATGCTGCCAAGGAGCAATACGCCAACAAGAAAATACTACTTTACTTACTGAGATGTTTTGGTATTGCGTCCTCTTGCCACTTACTTTGCATTCATGTATGAATTATCAGTGTAGTTAGAATTCAGACGTTTTTCAAATTGTCCAAAATTGAATTATATTTGTGGACATGTAGTGTAGTCACTAAAGAGCCCAAATTCATGCACGTCTCTAATCGGGCTTTATTTTTAGGCTTGTAATGCACTGGACATCACATATAACGTAATTCTCAAATTTCTTGATGCAAGTTTTATGTATTTGATGTTGGTGTGTTCAGAGGTGTAGAACGCTAGTTCTTCAGAACACTTAAACAGTAGCTGATGGGGGTACATTTTGCAGTGCTTCGTATGAGCAAGATGGTGTTACAGGGTAATGATGCCTTGTGCCATGTTGTATGTATCATATGTGCTCTGGTAATGCAAAAGTAATGGGATTTAAAGTTCTTTCTGAACTGATAATTATTCTTTCATGCATCTGTAAATTTGTTTATCCTTGCTCTGTCGTTTGTGATGCTCCTTGATCAATCTTTCATTGATCTGTATTGAATGTAACTGAATATATACGACTGTTTTGCAGTTACATCCTCATCTGCAGTTTCTGCTCATACTGTTGCATCGGTTATTGTAGCTGTAGTAGAAGGAAGAGGCCTTGCCAGAGGTGAAGTGGGAATGGCCAGTATAGACTTAAAAAATCCTGAGATGATATTATCACAATTTGCAGACAATACAACTTATGCCAAGGTATTTTATGGGCTAATTGTTGTGACTTAATTTCTTGAAAAAAACTTAGGAGTAACGGGAAATTAAATTTCTGGTTTGCGGAAGAGATTTCTCAAAAGTGGAAGTAACAATTTCTAGAAAATGTGCAGTGTTGAAAAGACTGCTGTTTTCCTTACCGTGCCTCAGATATTAAAGAGGAAATAATATTTTTCAAAAGAAAAATAGCCTTTCTGCAAAATACACTGTTTGTGGGACTGAGATGCCTTCTTTTGAAGAGTGTTGGGCAATATATGGTAGTGGAACTTGCAAGTATTCTTCATCAGGCAAAACAACTCCGAGAACAGAACTGCATAGATGTGTGTGTGTAGAGTAATTAGAGGTCTGGCTTTGGTTACATAAATATTCCTTCTCAGTTTGAAAGGAAATTCACTCAATTTACGGCCAGGACTGCATGTTCTGCATTAATTTGGTGAGTAATCTCTGGTTTATGCAGCTGCAGCATTAGTGAAACATCTTCTTTTATGGTTTTGTTGTAGTTATGCATGCTAGAAAATCATGTGGCTCATAGCATCTTTACAATATTCAGAAAAACAAAGGCTTTATTAGGACAGTAAGTAGCTCTGGCTCAGGAAATCAACCATCAAATCTATTTACTAAGACATTGTATAATGCTTGGGGTTTCTTTGCTTTGTTTTATTTTTAAGCATTAGTGCTTTTAAAGCCTGTTCTGGTCTTAACACACACAGCTACATATTTATAACATATCCTTTATAACTGCCTCTCAGGCCATGGCCAGGTTGTTCGTTGTTTTCCTGCCTTACCATTATAAAACCTGGCATTTTTATTTGTGCGCGTATGTTCCTCATTTTCCATTTAGATTACCGAGTTCTCTGTTCTGTGCTCGTAGCTGATACTGCATTCACCATCCGGTCAAAAAAAGAGAGATGCTAGCGTGCAACTACTTTTCCCCTAATGCCGGAAACGCCCTAACAGCCTAATTTCTTGCCTTAATCTCTCACACCTTTAACAGTGTGTGAAAAAATTAATGTCGCCTGAGATTTATGTCCACAGAGGAGACAGAGGAGTCCTGTACCTTTTATTCATGAACACAGGGAGAGGCCATGGGGTGTTTCCCCATGAGGTCTCTCAGATTGTTGGAGGACTGCATCTCCTCCTTTTTATCCTAGTCTTCTCGGCTGCATCTCCTTTGCCCATTCCCTGTTGGCTGAGGTACTTGGGAGGTACAGACTTCCCGATCTGCCTACTGCATGTCCCCATTGATATGCTCCCCACTATATAACATGATACGTGACCATTAAAATTAGCTTTAAGTCCGCCCTGGGTGGGGAAGTTAATATTCATAACCCTGTTAAGTCTTTGTTCTTGAAGTTCAGGAGTTGAGCATGAGCTTGGCTAAGCAGGAGTCCGTGTCAGTTAGTAACATCTTTTGAAACTGATGGTTTGTCCTGTTACTTCCTTGTCTGCAAGCCTGCGGCCCTATCTGCAAGCAGATTCACGCGATCTGTTTGTAAAGACACATTCACCTTCCTCCTTTCACCAATATTGTCCATCTGCTGATCAGCTGTTTTCTTATGCTCTCAGAATCTGCGCTTTGCCTACTGAGTGCTATCCAGTCTACTGTATTTTCTTTCTTGTGCATACTTTTGTTTTTGAATCTTCTGCAGATAAATTCAGCAAAGTGTCTTGTATTCTTTAAGTTCTTCAAGATTTGTTGAACTGTGGTGCCTCTGGAAAAAAACTTCCTAATGATTAGCAGATATGAAGGGCAGTGGCAGCCCTCCTGCCCCAGATGCCCTTAGATGATTTATTTTGTGTATTTTTTGTGCTTGTTTACCTTTTCATTGTGACATCATCTGTCCCTTCTTGCACATCTTAACTTCCAAGCAGTTACAGTATAGTCTGTTTTTTCATGTTCTTCCCTTGAGAATTTGTGAATGCTGGTATAAATGAACATAAGCACATAATGTTGCTTGTCCTTTCTTATACAGTCAGCAAGTAGAAGAGCATATAGTCTACCTTAAATCCCTACAGGGCGCGTGCATAACATAAAGCTGGTAAAATATGCACGTTTTTAGCCATGTTAATACTGAGATAAATGTTACTAGAGGA
>VXBT01001577.1:481-36522 GCA_013400235.1 Oriolus oriolus | reverse complement strand
TTGCTTTTCAGGCTGGAGTTTTGCTTATCCTTAAAAAGATAATACCCCATGTATAGTTTGCAAAAGCAGTCTGAGAAAACTACAGTGTTCAAGAGAGAGGGAAATGTTACAGCAGCAAGGTATTTCTCCAGGCAGGACTCTGTTTTCCTGGTAGCAGTTTGGGAACCACGAAAGCAGAAGAAACCTATTTTTTTCAAATACAGAAAAGACTTTTAAAACCTGCATCTGACCGATATTATATGTTGTTGTCCTTTGTGCACATTAAGTAAAGTGGGAGGTACTGGAGAGAGAAAAAGAGGGTTTTTTGCTTTAATCTCTTATTATTACTTTTTACTTTTAATCCAATTAGTAATAAACTTCTTTATATTCTCTAAAGTTTGTGCCTGCTTTCCCTACTTCTAATTCTTATCTCACAAAAAGTTAAAAGCTGCAAATCAAACCACTACATAGATATATTCAGCTTAGTGTTTGAATTATACTCTTTGTGGATGTGTGTTCTTGCTGTAACTTGCAGGAAGCTGAAGTAAAATGTGAAATGTTTTTTTTTACTGAACTGGCACCGAGGTCCCATTATTTCAAGAATACAAAAGACAAAGAAACCAGAAAAATCAGAAAAAAAAAAAATAAAACTAGAACATTATGTATGCTGAGTATTTCTCAAACTAATAAAAATACTTAGTGTATTTCCACAGGTTCTATTTCTAACTAGGACATAATATACAAGTGTCTGTGGAAGACCAGTACCTCTTAGGAAAGCTGGAAAAGCAGATGCTGCTTTTGAAAAACAAACATATGTCCCTGATATAGTAAAAAAAAAATAAAACAAATATTGATAGGTAGGTAAACATTTATAAATGCTTAACAGAGGCCTGCAAGTATTGGTGGTGGGAAATAAATCCAGATTTCCTATTTACACCTGTGCAAATCCCTGTGTTTGTACAGATCTGCCAATTTGCTGGAAAAGTTGGGCAAAAGTAGCAGAAATCCTTTTCTTCATTCATCTTTCTTTGTGGCACGTACACAGCTCATGAAGTTTAATCCTAGTTTTAGGAGGCAAACAAGTTGGGATTAAACTGACAGAGTAGGATGGAAAATTTAAAAGGCTGAATATAAGTTTTCACAAACATGGTTCTGGCATCACTTCCACTGTAGCCATTGGAGATCTAGTCGGTACAGTGAGTGAAGACATTCAGCTGACTAAATGCAGATGATTGTCTTCTCTAGATCAGGTTGACAAGATCTCTGCACCCACTGAACATCTAGGGGCTTGATTCTGCCCTACACATTGCACTGACTGCCGTTCAAAACATGTTGGGCTCCAAGTTACCCATGTCACACATTACTCAGGATCTACAGGGTACTTTTGGTTAGCTGGAGATCACGCAGGATGCTTTAGGAATCTCAGAGTGTTGAGTTTTTGTGCCAAAGCTGCTGACTCATGTCCCTGTCCGCAATGAAAATGCACACACTGAGGTCACATTTAGTTATCTACATGCCCATCTCTAAATTTATGTACTTTAACCAACAGGTTGAATCATACCACTAGATGAACATGGTCATTAAAATCAGATTAGAGAGTACTCTATGCACTCCAGAAAGAATTTTGTTTTGGGAAATATGTTTGTTTATACTAAAGCATAGGGATGCTTTCTGACAAGAAGGACAAACGAAGAAAAAGGAAGAAGTTGGGAGAACTGAGGAAGAAAAGAAGAGGCATAGAAAAAGGAGCAAAGAGAAGCTGGAAACAGAAGAAGAATAAACAAAAGAAGAAGACAGAAGGAATGAGAACTGGATGAATAGACACTCTACAATCGCCGCCCTGTCTGTACAAAACAGGTTTCATGTGTTCTCAGGCAAATTCCCAAGAATTTGCTGTGACATCTCTAACTGGTTGTATATTGTGCTGCAGGTCTGATGATAGCAGGAGCTAGGCAAAACTGCCTCCACCTTAAAGCTCCCAAAGCATAAATAGCTTTAGTAGCAGTTGTCAGGGAAGTTCTGATGGGAAACAAAGCACATTGTGAAGCTCTGGAGGGCACCGTGAAATGCACCTCACGAATGAAACCTGAAACTAAAATCCATCTATCCCCATTTGTCACTGTGAGTAAGTTAATGGCCTGCTCCGCCTGATGCAGAACAGGAGACAAAGCCCCTTTGATTTACTGATTATTTGGGCCAATGTTTGAGCCACATGCACTGCTAGGTAACGCTGTGTATTCTCCCTGCCCCCTACAGCCTATTTACCAACTTCTGGCTTCCTGCTGAGACATGATTTTCTTTGATTAAGCACTTCAGTTTAATTGTAACATGGAAACAGCAATGTAAGACATGTAATCCTTTTGAGCCGAGAAAAAAAAACCGAGTAACTTTTGGGTGGGAAAGGGCACATAAACTGATTTCTATGTCCTGTGTTCAACTAGAAGCATGTGGGATGGTAGAGGAGAGGAAAATAAATTGAATCCTTTAAGTATTTAAATTGGTCCTTGTAACCTCTTGCAGTGCTGCACTGTGTTCCCACACCACAATCTATGTTTATCTTCTGATCTGCTCCTCCTGGAAAGAGTTTGGGAACATCATCTTGTTAATTCCCATCAACAGATGTTGGATCCTCTCTCAACATACATAGGGGTTGCCTATCTGGTTGCCCATCAGATTAGTCACTGGTTTAATTTTTTTGGCCTTCCATGAAATTAAAAATATCTTAAAAGCAGTGAATGGGGCATAATTGAATGGACCTCTGAGTATAGCACATACCAGAAATCTGGCTAATTAGAATTTTTACAAAAATAAGGGAAGTAGTCTGAAACAAATAGCAAGCAATATTCTGATGACAGAAAGGTTTTGTTTCCCGCCTTGCTTTCTGTGAGGAAGAAGAAAATACAGCCTGTAGCAGGTTTATCAGATTATAGTGATGCCTAAAAGGCCAACCTGGAAACAGAGACCAGGCAGGAGTAAGGGAATAAAGGTGGATATTTATTCAAAAGGCCTTCAGAGGCACACCCAAGGTGGACAAGTCACGAATTCTTCACGCTGTTACAGGTTTGGTCCATTTGCACATCAGCATAAATTTGCCAATTAAACTTTAGCTAATGATGGAACTGCCCCTCAGCTCGCCCCCCTTCTCAAGGTGCTGGGTTACACATTTTGGGCCTGGGACAGGCTGGGTGTCCTTGGAGAGCAGGCCTGGAGAGGCTTTGTTATGTCTGTGTGAGCATGAGAGAGCAGCAGCTGACAGGCTGCAAGGCAGCTCAGAGTTACACACTAGGGATACAGATAATACAGAATTTGAAAAATATAAAAGCTAAAACCTAAGGCATCACTAGAATCACAGGTTTAGGTGGGAAGGGACCTCAAAGATCATCTCATTCCAAATGCCTGCCATAGGCAGGGACACCTTCCACTAGACAAGGTTGCTCCAAGCCCTGTCCGACCTGGCCAGCCTGCCCCCAAGGATCCAGGGGCAGCCATAGCTTCTCTGGGCAACCTGTGCCAGGACCTCACCACCCCACAGCCAAGAATTTCTTCCTAATAGCTGAAGTAAACCAGCCCTCCTTCAGGTTAAGACCATTCCCCCTTGTCCTGTCTATCCATCCCTTGTCCCCAGTCCCTCTGCAGTTCTCCTGGAGCCCCTTTAGGCCCTGCCAGGGGCTCTGAGGTCTCCCTGGAGCTTTCTCTTCTCCAGGAGAACACCCCCAGCTGTCCCAGGCTGGCTCCAGAGCAGAGGGGCTCTAGCCCTTGAACCATCACTGTGAGTTCCGCTGGACTTGCTCCAGCAGCTCCACATCCTTCTGGTTTTGGGGGCCCCAGAACTGGAGGCAGCTCAGGAGATGGGATCTCATTAGCATGGAGCAGAGGGGCAGAATCCACTCCCTTGACCTGCTGCCCACGGTCCTTGGGATGCAGCCCAGAACATGGCTGGTTTCTAGGATTCCATTAGCAGACCTGTAAGAACATGTGGGAGGAGAGAGAAACCTTGATTTAAGAATCATGAGTGTGCTAAATCAACTAGAAATATATACTGCAACAGTTTTGTGAGCAATAAAAACATGTAGCATTTTTAATGTATTTCTCAGTCCAGTCTGATTTTTTACCAAATGGCTTTGATTGGCCAAGGAAATTTCTGAGGAGATGGGTCAACTTTTGTGGTTAGCTCTGCTCATTCAAAATTGCTGTTTAGATATTCTGAACTGTCACATCGCATCCTAGCATGAAAATACTCTTTTGCCCTTTCCCATAAATCTTGAATTACATTATAAGACAGCTCAACATTATTCAGTATCAGCTTCTTCCTCCTTGTTCTTCTTTTCCTTGTATTTATTTATTTATATCCTGATAATAACTTCCTTGGGGGCATTGTATAGGCAAGACATGTATTTTGACCTCCTCCTTTCCCCAGGAGTGCAATTGCCTTGGTAATTATAAGATGTCGTCTGTTATTATGAAGGTGCCTTATTGCTCAAACATATCAGGGATATCTGATAATGTAATTACTTCACCTTATAAAACTGCTATAAATCATGCATGGGGAACACTTTTTTCATATTAAAGCTGTCTGAAGAATTATCACATTGCATGGAATGGGAATATCAAGTATGGCTAGCACTGTGTTTTGTAGGCCCATGGTAGGAAATGGCAGTATTAAAATATTTAACGTGAAAGATTAAAGAAAACAGATTCAGAAAGCATGGCTTCTTTATAAAGGTTTAGGAGAACAGCTTATCATCTAAGCAGGCATATATTCCATACCTGTGTCTTCTGAGACATGAATAACTGCTGCAGATCTGTGTTTTTCTTCTTTTTCTTTCTGACTTTTATCCTTCCTCCTCTAACTTCCCAGCTTTCCTGAGTGCAGTATAATTGTTATAAAAGCAAATCAATAAGCACTTGAAACATTGGCCATTGTACAAAGAATTGTGCTTCTATTGGCCATCACTTTAATAACATCTAATGATTATTTCTCCCTCTTTCAGCTTCTGAGGTTTCCCGGCACTTTATTGATTAGAGCCCATGACAGAGTTCAGATTATAATTAAAAATCATCAATGAGCAAACAGAATGCAGTTCTACTTAGCCATCAACTGAACAGATAATCACTAGGTAAGGTGATGTGACCACAAAATATTTCCAATAGACCCAGGTAGAGAATAATTGAAAGTCACCTGATGGGTCACAATTCAGTAGGGCTTCACTGAATCTCAGATAAAGGCTTTTGTATCCTAAGTAAATAGGTAGTGTTAAATAGGTAAGTATCCTGGGTAAATAGGTAGCTCTAAATCAAACTCTCTCACAATCAGGGTTCTTGACTAGTAAAATCACAAAATGCTTTGGGTTGGAAGGGATCCTAAAGCTCATCCCATTCCACCTCCTGGCATGGGCAGGGACACCTTCCACTATCCCAGGTTGCTCCAAGCCCCGTCCAACCTGGCCTTGGACACATTTAGGTGTGGGGCAGGCACAGCTTCTCTGGGTACCCTGTGCAATTGTCTCACCACACTCACAGTAAAGATTTTCTTCCTAATTTCTAAGCTATATTTCTCCTCTTTCAGTTTTACCCCTTTAGTCCTTGTCCTGCCACTACAGTTCCAGATAAAGAATCCCTGTCCAGCTTCCCTGTAGGCCTCCTTCAAATACTGGAACGTGCTGTGAGGTCTCCACCCTCCTTCTCTTCTCCAGGCTGAGCACCCCTAACTTTCTCATCCTGTCTCCATACAGGAGGTGCTCCCATCCTCTTATCCAGTTCACAATCTCCTCAGCAGGGCTTGCTTCAACACTTCCACGTCCTTCTGGCCCTGGGGGCACCAGATCTGAACACAACACTCCAGGTGGGGAACACAGGGACAAAGTGGGAAAATCATCTCCCTAGACCTGCTATCCACACTGCTTTAGATGCATCCCAGGATGCATTTGGCTTTCTGGGCTCCGAGTACACACAACTGGCTCATGAGTTTTTCATCAACCATTACCCACAAGTCTTCCTTTGCAGGGCGGTGCTCAATAAACTGTTGCCGTGGTGGACCAAGTTTTGAGACTTTTGGCTTGAGGGTGGCATTATACCTCTCCAGGATTTGGTCCAAAAATGCAAGGCTAGATTTGTTAATGTGACAGGCAAGAATATAAAGCACTAAAACCAGGGAGAAAACTTCCTTTGGATGCTCCTGGCAGTGTGTGTCTACTACTGGAGGTATGACCTTGAGGTCAGCCCAGCACTCACCTGTTATCTATGCCCAGTTTGCATGTTACAGAAACAGGAGCTGTTTTCAGGAAGGGGCAAAGTGAAATGTCTGCTAGGAAATTCTCCTGTGGAGCTAGGATCAAGTAAGGGGAAAGCAGGAAGAAAACTTGGAAGCCTGTGGTTGTATAAGGAGGACAAGGATAAGCATCAGTTAAAGTACTTGGATTTGGAACACAAACACTTCAGAAGGGTTCTAACCAAATTCAGCTACAAATTTAGTTGGTAAACTCATATTTACACCACTAGGTACATGGAAGCAATCTAATTTAACAAGAAGGACTGAATAAAGAGCCTAGAGACTTGAACTCTTTCACACCTGCTGCTTTATGATCCTCTTTCTCTATGCATTAACTTTTTCTGTAATAAGTACCCACATCTGAAAGGTAAATCCTGGGTACCATGATATATACTAGATCTTTTATACCGAACAATTATTTTTCTTACATATATTTCAAAGGCTGCATTTTAAGAGCCGGAAGCTGTAAGTATTGCCCACCCTTTTATCCAGCATTCCACACAAACTGATTCATAAGATGCACTGGGAATTGCTGAATGGCTTCAGCTTTGTCATAATATGCCAAAAACCTCATCTATAATTCCTTCCGGTTGTTAAACTTGCATCAAGCTAAACCATTAAACAAATATGAGGGAAGATGGTTCTTTTAATTTTATGGCCTGCCTATGGTACTCTATGTCTTCTCCAGCTGAGAGGATGCTCTAGGTAAATATGTGGAACAGGGAGGGAATCCCATATTTCTCACATTCAACCCCTCTGGGAAATCATGTTAGGTGCCTTTATCTGAGTCACTCTTCAAACCAGTCACTTTGCTGTAGCTCAGCTTTATGCTTCAGCTTAAAAACTGAACAAGATATTTTCTTAAAAGGTGGGACAGTTTCATTGTGAGGAAGTTAAACATACGTTACCCACTGTCAGTCTTCATATACCCTTTGTGAGCTTGCATGACTTATTTACAGAGTAATTTCCAGGCACATCAAAAGAAGTCAGTAGCCCACTTAATTTTAACCAACTGGTTATCAGTGGCTTGGTAACACTTTCAACATCCTTTTTTAATTCTACCTTTTGTGTGTTTCCAACTCAGAGTGCCAGAGCCAGAAGGAATCCTGTGCCATCATCCCAGCAGCAGAGCCTCCCTGATCTTTTAGGAGTCTCTACATGTTGAAACTGTGAAAGGTTACTCTCCATCATTATCCTGATCATCAATAAATGGATGAAAATTGTCCATGTGATGCAGACCTCACAGTAGGATATTTAGACCTTTTCATTGCTATTTGTATATAAAAACATGCATTTAGTCTCTCTTTTCTCAGGTTCTGCATGATCATCTGCTCACATTTTTTTTTTCTGGATTAGACTGATTAACACGGAATTAGGTATGAAGAGCAGATTTTTCTTTTCTATAGCAGCCTTCTGGAAGTGCTTCACTGAGGAATTTCTAGTCGTGGTAAATGGCATGTGTGCACATCTGGGCTTGAAATCTGCCTTGAGGGGCCTCCTCTTTGTCCAGGCACATACTGAAAAGAGTAATGTGCAAGCCCTTCTTCTCAAATGGTTGCTGCACTCTGGTGGTCGGCCTTGACGTGCCACTGAAAGCTTGTGTTTATTTGGAGAGTAAGGCAGTAAGGATGTGTGTGCAAATGCAGATGTAGGAATAAACAGCACCTATATACTGTCATGAACCATTCAGTTTGGAGTGAAAATTTGCTGTGAGGGTGTGGGGCTGAATCTGCGAGTCCATCTGATAAGGCTCATACTTCCTGTCCACTGGGGATAGAAGGGGTGCCCCAGTAAGCAATGGCTCAGACAGAGCATCACACTTGCACCTATTCAAGATGAAATCACAAGCAATGTCGGGAGAGGAGAACTCAATGCACACCATTTGGGGTAGGTGATCACAGAATTCCAGAATGGGTCAGTCTGAAAGGGGCCGCAGTGGGGTCAGCTGGTCCCACCTCCCTGTTCCAGCAGGGCCATCCCAGAGCACAGGGCACAGGATTGTGTCCAGAGGGGTCTGGAATATCCTCAGTGAGGGAGACTCCACACCCTCTGGACAATCTGTCCCAGTGCTCGGTCACTGCACCAGACAGAAGTTCTTCCTCATGTTCGGGTGGAACTTCCTGGACATCAGTTTCTACCATTGCCTCCTGTCCTGTTGCTGGGCACCACCAAGAAGGGGAGTCAGCTGAGTGGTCTCACAGGGGAAACTGCTTCCCTATTTATAAATCAGAAAAGAAGGAAACTCTGTAAGAGGAGAAAGCCTGAGACAAAACCCAGCATCCAATCTCTCATTTCTTTTACCAGAATAAATTCTCGCTTAAAATGTCCCACCTTAGACACCTCCACATTTCTTCAGGCAATGTTTGGGTGTTTGGAAATTTGTCCTCTTAGTTAAAGCCATGTCCTACTTCTCACGTTACAACTCAAGCTAGGAAATGCCAGTTGCACACACCTCATTGTCCTTCTATTTTGCATGGCAAAGCTACACGACTGATGCAGAATTTTACCAATAGCTGAGACAGTGCAATCAATTAACATTTACTCCGTCTGTAGGCTCCTGATGAGCTTAACGTGTTGGCTGCTATGTTTGCTATGGAGCTGCGTGTCTCCAGTTAGAACCTCTGTTGAGAGGAAAAAGTTTGAATATGATGGATCAGCAGCTGGTGCTCCTCAACAGACTTCAAAATGCTGAGCAGATATAAGGCTGTGCCACTGAGCTATTCCTTGTCAGTAGTGTGTAGTCTCACACAGTGATAGTAAACAATTCTGGCACACTGTCTACACTGCTGGCTTTACTGAAGGGGGCACTTTTCATCTGTCTGTTCTTCCTGTGCTCTGAGGAGGCCAGGTGTGATCCTGGTCCAGTCCAAAAAGAGCAAAGCAGCACTAGGCCTGCAGTAAACCTGAAGTGATGAGGACAGCTAGACAGACACCGAGGAGGACAGTTCATAGAAGCTATCTTAGATCATTACCTTGGGACTGGCTTTGTGTTCCTATTTCAGCTCCCAAACTTCTACTGCATGCGCACTGGAACAGCACTTTGGTTCTTTTTGTCTAGAAACAGTGTTTTTCACATTCCAGGCCAGACCAGGTGATGTTGTCCATGTTGGTTTTAGTAAGACTGAGAGTGGTCTTTATGAGACACGGCAGCAACTTGCAACTTGAAACTTGTAAACTTGTAGAAGACGTACAAAATATTGCTGAATGCAAGTGCCATGTGTAACCTTTTGGGCAGCCAGACACCTCAAGAGAAGCTTGCAGCACATAGTCCTGTGCTTGCAGAGTTTTCACTTGAGTACAAATCAAAGGGATTCTTCAAAACTGGCATAAAGCAGTTTTGTTTAACAACATAACACACTTCTTTTGCATGTATGTTCTCACTGGTGATTCCAGAATGCCTCTGAAGTGTGGCACTTGCTGATACATTCATAAAATCACAGAATCATAGAAAGGTTTGGTTTGGAAGGAACCTCTAAAGGTTATCTACGCTACCCTCCTTTGCAATGAGCAGGGACATCTTCAGCATTGGTTCTCATGCGTCATGGCCAGGGTCTGGTCAGTTTGCTCTCTCTTGAGTTGCTGTAGTCAACAGCATGATCCTTCCTTGATGAGTCTTATCCCTCTGAGAGAGTGAAGGTTTGCACTATTACCTTCATTGTTCACTAAATGTCCATAAGAGTGACAATATTCTCCATTAAAAAACTCACGCAGTAGCTGCAAGTCAAGGATAAAAAGGGTGCACAGAGAAAGGAGTCAGGATAGAATCCGCAAGTTCCGTGCTGAAAATGTGTTAGTGACCCGTCTAGCCGGTAGTCAGCAGGACTCAACCAGACTTTGTTTACACAAAATTCTGCGCGGCAAGGAACAGGAGTGACAAGAACATCCAGCTAAGTTAGAAAATCTGCAGAGCGCCTTCTTTAGAGTCTCTTTTTCTGTTCTTATTTTCTGGATGGTAGAAAGGATTGAAGATCTGCAACACAACTGTCACTACAAATACCAAGTGTTATTAACAATGAGTCTAACACTGAACTCCCATGTTTGAAAGTCTGGTATGGTCTTTTCCTCACTATCCTTGACATATCTAAGCCTTTGTGCAAATTTGGGGAAGAATATAAAATAAATTTGAAACCCAGGGTGCATCCAACTAGAAAGTAACAGAACAGCAACTCATGTGAGATTTGGGAGATCCTATTTTCCAGGAAGCAGACAAATATTCAGCAGAGCAAAGCACATTTTTGTTATCAAAGCAAGGTAGTTTAGTCTATATGCCCATGTGTGTATGTCACTTGAAATTATAGGTGAGCCAAATTACCCATAAATAATCTGGCTGGTCAGTGAACCACAGGGGCTGGCATTTCCCAGATGCCATGAACATTTTCCCATTCACTTCACTTTCATTTTATTTAAAATAAACTACTTGACATCTAAAATGACTGAGGTTATTGAAGATAAAAAAAAAAAAATACACTTAGAGGGTAAAGTCCTAAGCCTATTCTTGTTATTTGTATCAGCCTATAAAAGGGTGTGTTCTGATTGATATGAACAATTATGACACACAGGAAAAAAAGGTATTAGAAACTGAACAAGGTGCATTGTTGCTGATTGTTCTCTCATTACTCTAATATATCAAGCAAACATGTAGTCTTGATATAATACTTTTAAGCCTGATATAATTCTACTGATATCAGTGTGAATTTTTTTTTCCTGTGGCTGTTGAATCAGACCTTAATGAAATTGTAAAAGCCCCCCATTTGTGTAAAATATGCTCAGAAACAAATCAAAGCAAGAGGCTTCCCTAAACCCTTTACAAAAGGCCTTATAAGCAGCATAGATGAAGTCAAAACTCTGCACAGCCACTTCCCTTTGTGGTCTCTAATAATAATATATTTGTGAATAATCCGTAATTAAATGAGAAGAGCATAACATTAATTATTTCACTAGATTGTTAATCAGCAGGGTATTCTATGCCCCCCTCATCCTAGTAGCTAACCTGTCAGGGTCTAATAATTGTTGCCATGAACGGGGTTGGGTTAAGGTCCCTGAGGAATGCCAGTTCTCTTGTTCCATTAGTGAGAGCACATATAGATCATTTTCAGTACTAATCTAGGGCTAAAATCAATTATGTCTCTTGTATTTAAAAATTAAATTGACTCACCATGGGAGTAGGATAAAGGGAAAAAATACATTCCTCCTATTATGTGTAATTACAATTGTAAAACATTTTCCTTCGAAATGTAATTGCTGCCTATAGAGACTAAAGCTGGAGAGCTTAAACTGTTTAGCTGACACATTCAGTTGTCTTTCAGGTTTTTCCTTTGGATCATTTAATGTGCCGAAATAGTCTTACAGACTTTTTCTCTTTTAAAGGCTCTCAGAAACAGCTCAGGGTTTAAGAAAAACAAAAAGAAGACTGCACAAAGAATTAATTCTATCATCTTATTAAAAATGTGATGACAGTAATTTATTCTTATATATATTCTTAGTCTTTCAGGAAGAAAAATGATCAACTACCCGTAGCCGAAGAGTTTCCATTTTCCCAAATACTGTATAGCTTGCTGACTCTGTCTGGCTTTTCTTTTCATTATTGGGTTCTTATGAGACTTTCAAGAGTAGTTAATCAAAGCTATGCAATATGTATGACCTGCCACTCAGGGACAAGGCTTTGAAGGTCACCAGAGAGTGTAACACTGGTCCTTTCCTCTGCTGGGCAGGAGCACAGTGAAGATCATATCGTTCTACCGGATGGTCATGTAAGATATTGCTCAGAGACTCAAGTCTGAGGCCAGGCTGCCGTCCTACAACAGTGTTTATCACCAGTTTTAGATTTTCTGCAGTCTGTCTTGTTGGCCATTGGGGCCAGGCTGCCATCCTACAACAGTCTTTATCACCAATTTTAGATTTTCTGCAGTCTGTCTTGTTGGCCATTGGGGCCAGGCTGCCATCCTACAACAGTCTTTATCACCAATTTTAGATTTTCTGCAGTCTGTCTTGTTGGCCATTGGGGCCAGGCTGCCATCCTACAACAGTCTTTATCACCAATTTTAGATTTTCTGCAGTCTGTCTTGTTGGCCATTAGTCTCAGGTCTGCGCATCCACCAGTTATACATGCTACAGAATTAGTTTGATACAGCATAAGAAACTGCTGATGAGGAAACTTGTCTTCCTGTTTACAAATATATATAGATCTCTGAAAGAATCTTGAGTAGCAACAGTACAGAAATAACCTGCATCACTTGCCATGCTAATCATGTCCTGATCGTATAAAAGATCTGTACAATATCTGTATCTTACCCAAACCAGCTGAAAACCAGGAATATGTTTTTGAGGAGAACAGTAACCCTGTCTTCATGGGCCATTTTCAAGCTCCTGTTGTTTTTCGCCAGCTTTGAAACTTCTAGATGAATAAGATGAATAGTTTGCAGGAGTATACTCAACAAATGTGTGTGTTTAACATTTCATTTCTTATTGTATTATTCATCAAGCCTAGTTATATGCATATTATGGATATGAATGGCTTTCTATACAGTTGCAAGGATGATGGCTTCTGGACAGCTTATTATTCATGTAGTTTATTTGCCATGTTTAAAAGTAACCTCTAACCTGTGGATTCTATAATGATTGATTAGTCATTTATTAAGACATCTAACAATCCATTATTCATCTTCCATAAATTATTTATAAATGTGCTTCTTATTTGATGCATGACTGCTATATTTAGAGTACATAAATAAGTCAGGAAAAGCTAACTCCTGCAGTGTCCTAGCATTGATAAAGATTGTATCAATAACCAAGTACCAATCCAATGGGAATTTTAGTTCAAAATTAATATTTAGTATTAAAACAATGAAAAATTCCACCTCTGTCCCTTGCAAGCCAACCGGACAACTTGTTATAAATAGTTTTTTAAAATATAGAAGTCTATCATTCTATCCCCCTGAGTGGAAATAAAGACTAACCTTTGATTTGTGTGAAATTAATTCTCTGTTTTCCAAGTAGTGACAAATTCTATTTCTTCACAAATTTTCTACAGACATGGCAAGGTATTTACATTTTTCATAGCTTTGTGAAAAGGGTGAACTGAATCACAAGCATGCTGAAAATCCATGGGTGGTTTGACTTCAGCCTGGTTTAATAAACTCAATTTTTTGAGGCTCATGAAGGATTAATGAATGCGAGATAGAAATGGTTGTGCTGGTGGGAAGCCAACAAACTTCTGGGCATTCATCTAATTTCTGTCCTGTCTTGCCTTGTCTTATCTGACCTTATTCTGGTTCGTCATGTAGTGTCTACATCAGAAAGCTGTATGCATTTTTCCTTGCTTTATTCACACCATGTCAGGCAAAAAAAAAAAGCCAGTATTTCTTTGTTAATTTCTGTTTGATAAGAATAGACCCATTCCCATGTTATTTTTCAGAGCAGAGTAAATCTAAGATCCAAGAAGCAGACTTTGCACTTGAAGAAAAAGGGTTGCGGGTGCTGGTTTTTCTGAGGTCATTGTTTAAACTAGCACCTGAAAAAGGGTTTGTGACGTTCTGGCCACCACTCTTAGATAACGTGGGACAGACCTTGAGACATCCCAAAGGTAAAGATGAGAGCACTGAACTGTGTTGTATATTGTGTGACAAGCCCACACAGGGAGTGTTGTGGACTCACAGTTCTGATCTAACTGGAATCACTTTAAAAAGTTGAGACAACTGGACAGAGTGCAGTAATTTATTTCATCTTAGGAGTAATTTACAAGACCATGAAGTGATTGGATGGGGGGAAATGGCTTCAAACTTACAGAGAGTAGGTTTAGGTTGGATATCAGGAAGAAATTCTTCCCTGTGAGGGTGGAGAGGCCCTGCTGCAGGTTTCCCACAGAAGCTGTGGCTGCCCCATCTCTGGAAGTGTTCCAGGCCAGATTGGGCAGGGCTTGGAGCACCCTGGGATAGTGGAAGGCATCCCTGCCCAAAGCACAGGGGTAGAATTAGATGGTTTCAAAGGTCCCTTCCAACCCTACCATTTCTATGACTTTATGAAGCATTATTCCGAATTGTCACAACTGGAAAGTAACAGAGGAGTTTCAAAGCCCAGGAGAAATCAAAAAGCATCATCATTGCTTTAAAAATCTACATTTTACACCAGGTAGATACTACAAGGCACAAAAGAACTGCATTTTGTGCTACCTTCTTTTGCTGACTGTGCCCATTAATGAGATAAATTTCTTAAAAATCAGGAGGAACAGAGAAGAGCCCAAATATAAAAAGGCAGTGAAAAGAGAGATATTCTCTCTTCCTCCACTCAGAGATGACCAGTCTGTTTCAAGTCTGACCTAGCTGGGCTTGCGAGACAATGGGGAATATTGCACAGCCTCCACATCCTCTGCAGATAATCATCACTCTCCATTACTGCCAATATGCAGGTGCCAAAATAGATAGTAAGCAAATATAAGCTTTAGAAATGCAGGCAGACAGACAGAAAGAGTATGACACTCTCTGTCAGCAGGAAGCCGTTTTAGAACTCGTACCGTTTAAACAATTATTTCAAATCCCTTCTTGTTGTAACTGGTGTATAGAATAATGAAAGAGAAAGGGTGAGTGTACCTGGGTGTTTTTCATGGATAATTTCCTTTTGCTCACCCTCACCACAGAAATAAGAAGCAACATGTTCCTGTGACATTTGACTCCTTCGCTATCTTTAAATGTTTCCTCAGACAATACATTATTGTGTTTGTAACATCTTCCCTGTGGTTCCCACAGTAGCTTCAAAAACGCTGTGGTTTGTTGACAAAACAAACGAGCCTGAGACACTGTGATGAAGGACACTCTTCCCCAAAGTTTTCATCCAGAAAGGATCACTGCAGTAGCCGTAGACGAGCTGTTTAAAGCAGAGGCAGAGGGAAGATAAGAAAGCTGGGAAATTTGATCGGCTATACACTGGGACTCAGAATCTTATTTGACTGCAAAATATCTAATTGACCTTGAAGCTGAAACAACTTGTCAGGGGATCTATTGCTTCAATACCTCTCTGTCACCTCCTCAGCTAGCTGTTTCTCCCTTTCAGATTCCATCTAAAAAAACCCCAGGCTGGTGGAAGTGTGATAGCACCGGGCCAGGGCGAGAAGGACTGCATATTCAGACAGGAGGAAAGTGTATTCACAGTACTGGCATTGATTTTTGCATTGCCTTTTATGCAAAATCTAGTGACAGCTACTCAATCAAAAGATATGCAAGATCTGAAAAGAAGGTCAAAAAAAAAATTCAAAAGAAATGCTGTGGCAAAAGGTGGTCAGGCCTAATGTGTACGGATTAAAACAAACACTCAATTAATACAAGGACATTTATGATTATGGAACAATGCACAAAGCTAGAGGTAAGTTCAGTTAACTTTGGGACAGAATCTGAGGAGTTATTCACGATATACGATATACTACTCTGGGGATTATTTCAATTTCATGAGATTTTTGTGAGATTATGTATGTATATGGCTGCTGGGTACTTCAGGTGGCTATTTTCATCCTTGCGAAAATAGGAATATTCATATGTCAGTCCTGTGGTCTGACATATGCCCACTCATTTTAACAATCTCTAATTCTTCTTACCCTGGCCCAAGATTTTAACACAGGAAACTCAAAAATTTCCAAGATGTTCTCTTCCATGGCATTTTCATCTTCACTGATACAACTTCTGTTAACTCTCATTTTAATTTTTTTGCTGAAATTATGTGTTGACCTACCTGTCAGAGATGTCAAGAATACATCATTTCTTCTTCCTCAGCAGAAGTCTCAGGAAGACTGAGGAAGATTTTGTAGACCACTATCAGCAGCACCCCCAGGATATCTTTTCTAGACTAAACAACCTGAATCCCTTCAATCCCTCTGCTTAGGTCATTTTTCCAGACACTCTCTGACCTCTCTTCCTAATTATGTTTTCTGAATACCCAGACCACACTTTTCTTGAAGTGATATGTTCAAAATTTCTTAAGAGCCTGGAGATAATAGAAGACATTCTATCAATATTAATATTGTTTAATTTTGATCATTACAAAGTACCCTTATGACATGAAGAATTGATTAATCTACTCCAGAGAACTTATTTTATCCTGCTCCAAAACCAAGGAAGCTGCATAATGTCAAGCATTTCTTTCAACAGCAGAAATTAGTTCAACTTCACCAGCTCGAAATAAAAAATCAAGTCCATCCACTAAGGTATTCCTTCAAATCCATTTAAAGTTTTGGAATGGCACAACCTCACAGTAAAGTATCAAATTGCCCTTAGTGACAGTACAAAGAATGCAGTGGACTTAGATAGCCAACCCTCAAATGTTTGAACAGAGGTAAGGTGAGATTTACTTTCAGTCACTGCTTTTATGCTTTTTCAGTGGTGTTGCGGAGCAGTAGAAAATATCAGGACACTTCCATACCCCAAAACAAATTTTCTTCCCTAATCCCCATTCTGATATTTTTTCCAAGAAACTCCAAGAGATGAAACTCATCTTTAAGTTACTATATCTTAATTATTACTACACATCCTCTGAGCCACAGTCCATTTTCTGAGCAACTTCATCGAACTGAAGGTGTCCCTGCCCATGGCAGGGGGCTGGAATGAGATGATCTCTAATGTCCCTTCTAACCAAAGCCATTCTAAGATTCTGTGATCATATGACAATACTCTTAACTGCAGCACATAAGAGGTAATTTACCACATATAGGAAGGAGTTAATCCCAGCTGAATAACTTTAAATTTACTCATGTTAAAACCTGCATAGAAGGTATAGGCAACAATTTTAAATTACAGAATGAGGGTCCCTTAAACTGAAGAGACTTTGTCAAAAGTAATTCTTCACCAGTGTTTTTGACTGTTCCTAGAAAACAGCTAAAAGATAACAATTAGCCAATTAATTTTGGTAATAAAAGTGGTTTGGTATTAGTGGTTAGTCACAATAACTCCCACTTAATAACATCATTGCTGTGACATTTCTTTGTATTAATTTCAGATACCATCAAAGGGAACACGGTCACCTACTTTTTTCTCATTAGGGTAAATTGTGGAGGCAGTCAGGGCAATATAATTTCTGAAAGCTAGTACTGTTTTCTAGACTAAACAGGGTGTCTGCCACCGAATCCTTACATGATCTCTTTTCAAACAGATATGAGAAAGAGACTGCACCTTACATAATGTTAAGAAATTTACTTTTGAGGAGAGACAGTGCTTGTAGCGAAAGAATAAGAAATCTTCTTTCTCCACCTGAAAGTAGTTCAAAAGATTTGGGATGTCCTTTGGTACATCTTTTGGGATGTCTAACCACCTATCTCCAGATATGATGGTTCATGTTTCCATTTTGAAAATTTGGTTGGTCAGAGATGCCCAACAACCTATGATGAATGACTTACAAGTTTAAAGTTGTCTGATGGATTTTCAACTTTAAAAAGGCATAGAAAGAAGAGAACACACCCACCATTCCTACCCTGCCCTGCTCTAGTCTGGCAGCCAATGTCAGACCTGAAAGCAATTGCATTTGAAGAATATTCTTTCTTTTAAGGAGCTTTTGTGGGGAATTTTGACAGAATGTTAAATTGTTCATGGACTAGAATGACCACTATTTCAGCACTGTATGTGTCTTATAAGAAATAAGCAACGTGAGCATTGCATTTCTAAAAAATTCCCTTCAGGAGCAGAGTTTTGCTATTCCAGCAGTGGAATAGAAGCCAGTCCTGGCCATGGAGCATCACAGTTGCAGTTGAGGGAGACAAAGCTTCTACTGCAAGCCTGTGATCTTTTAAAGGTGTAACTGCACTGCAACAGCTACACTTTGCCTCTGAAAGCCACAGAGACCCTCTTCTAAGAAAGGTCTGATGAGACTTCTGTGTGAAAATTAAAGCACAAAAGTTATACAAAGGGACCAAGGGACTTTGGAAATATCAGCAGGAAACAGTGAAATGAGATTCAGCCCGGAAGATTGGAAAAAACCTATCATCTAATGCCTCTGGAGAGAGGTGTGTAAAGAGGTAATCTGAAGCAGACATTTGGCAAATGGAAGATGTGATATTTAGGTTGCACCAGTGAAGGAAACCTGTGGGGTGACAATGAGCCATTTCTCTGGCAGTAAAAGACAGGCAAAGGGAATAGCAGAGTGTGAATGTGCTTTTGGGGAGTCCTTCAAGGGAACATGACATCATGGCTCAGAGAGGAGGCATAAGTAGTGTCACTCAGCCCTACTGGAATTATAATGATCCAAAGATATTGTTACAATAAAAAGAATGAGCTCAAATAGTTGTTTTAAGAAAAAAAGAATTTTTGAAAAGCAGAAAGTGAGTGGGGGAGAAGTGTCTGATCAGACAATCGAGAAGCAAGAGGGGGAATAATAATTGTCAGCACAGTGTGGAAAGCTGTTGATACTGTGAAGGAAGGAGAATTATTAAGGATGGTCTAGGGGGGCTAGGCAGGAGAAATAGAAGAAACTAAACAGAGAAAAAAAAATTAGGCTGAATGAAGCAATTAACAGTTCTTAATAGAGAAGTCTATTAGATGAAGAAATGTTCTCCTAAGAGACACAGCTGTAAGCTCTTCAGTGCAGGCACCGTGACTGCTTATATGTTTGCACTGCACCCAGCACAGTTGGGATCCTGATCTTTATTTGATTCTGTGGGTTCTGCAGCAATAGAAATAACAAACAGCAATAATTACACACTGTGGTACAGCCGTAGGGCACCCGCTGAGGCTGAGCTCTCCTCTTAGCTACACTCAGCTGAAGTCAGTGGGATTGTTTGGATGCAGGCTGGTGGTGCTAACAGGACAGTTTGGACTGGTTCATCTGTAAAAATAGAATATGTGTGGTTTCTGCCCCGAAATCTACCTACTTATTCTTTGTTGTAGAGCCAGGCAGGCTGGACATTGTCCAGTTACACAATGGAGAATGTTTCATGCCCAAAGAACTCACATGGTGGGGCTCACTGGCAGATGTGCAGAGCCAGGGGCTGGAATGCCAGCAATTGTTTCTTCAGAGCAGTAAAATTTCCTAGAAGCTGCAAAGCAGAAATCTGCTTCTTCTGGACTGAGAGGGTAGAGCCTTTCTTCCCCAGCACTTGCATTTCAGCTAAAACATTGCTCAGTGTCTGATTCTTTCTGCAGTAGAGAGGAGGGAATTAATGGAGCAAATCCCAAGATAAGTCCTGTCATTCCTGCAGGAGCAAGGATCCTAGAGACCATGCAGACAAGGCACCCTGGGAGCAGGGGGTTGGAGGCGTTTCTGTGATAGGTTACTTGGAGATCACAGCCTTCACTGACAAGAACATGGTACTTTTCTCTCTAAAGTGCTGCCTTGTTTTTCTCTGGAGGCATTATGATTGTTGTTATTATTATTATTATTACTGTTTTAATGGCTTAAAGCTAAGAAGAACTTGGGCTTGTCAGAAAACCGAGCAATTGATGAAATAGCAGTTGATGACAGCAGTCCAATTCTAATAATTTCCTGTCTTACTTTGCTGGTACTGGGGTGTACTTTAGCAAAATGACTGAAATAAGTGATGCATTTTCCATCAGCTTTATCCCTGACTCTTGTGCATCTGAGAAAGACCCAGCAGTGGGTTTGGCAGATAAAGTGAAAAGCAAGTCAGGAACTACCATTATGAAATGCAGAAAGTCAATTTGAATGTCAACAGAAAAAGGCATGAGATGCAAGATTTAAAGAGCTCCACTTTGAGAAAATGAGGGCACCACATTGTGTATCCCTGACTAGCTGCTCACGTTTCAAGCTGTAGAAGAATGCCACATTTAGATGGTTTTTTATTTCACACTGATTTTTGTTATTTTAGACTAGAGGTCTCCCCAAGCTTCTTGCTGATGCTACATAAGTCAGAAGCAAAGGCTGCCCAAAACTATGAATTCTGTGAACATCCAAATTTTTTTGCTTAAGTTTTTGCATTTGTATGGAAAAAACCTGCATTCTGTCACTATTAGAGGGGCGAAAGTCCAGCAGCAATGTAATATTACATAATAATAAAATTTGTTTTTAGAGGAAGTTACTGGGCAGAAATGAAAAGAGAATTGTTATCTTACTTTTTGAGGCTGTAAAAGCAGTGAGTGGAGAGATGAAGTAACCTGCCTGGATTATAGGAGCCATGGGACACCGCTACAACTTGGCTTCACTCTTTCTGATAAATCACCAGAAAGAAAAGAAAAAATAATGAACAAAAAATGGCGTTAAAATTGATCACTAAACACAGTGAAGTTCTCTGTATCTCATTTAGCTCAAATAATGTTGTGACGCTGGAGAGATGTATCATACATAATGATCTGCCTTAGGAGGAGGCAGATGCATACAGGTCATTGATTAAACACACTGGTTTTTATCATTAATGCTGAAACCAATACCAAAGTGACCACCTTCATCCCTGACTCAGAGATGATCCTCTGGCCCCTGGGTTTTCAAACCAGTTGCCATGTGACCATAGATAAGTAGTTTATGTGGGTTTTTTTGTCTCTATTTACCTCTGTGTCCCACAAATACCCTTCTCCTGTGGTGCTGGCACTCAGTAACCTCCAAGCTCTAATTTCCTTCCTGACATCAGCCCTGTGTTTCCATCATTTCCTCTCACTGCCGCACAAAACAGACACTGTTGAGGCATGATTCATCCACATTTGAGATGTCTGTTTTAGGATAGGGTGAATCATGCTTGTTTCTTTCCATTGACTATAAAGGGAGACAAGGGTGACTAATCGAGATGTAGATGTCTGTAGTGCAGACATCTAACATTAAATGAGATGAATGCCGCTCTCAGAGCCAGCTCATGTCTGACAGAAATGGTGACAGCCAGCTGGGTCCACCAGAGCTTTGGCTCTGGCACAGCACTACATGAAAGAAAACGGCTTCCAAGGCTATTTCAAGACCAGATAACCCTCTTCTCATGGTGCTCAGAGACCAAGTTAATTAACACAGAGGACACAAGCCAGCCCCACACAGAACCAGGGTATCTCTGCATGTTTCTCGTGAATTAAGTAGTTCTGGGGAGTTTGGTACAGGGACAAGGCGTAGTAACTCAGGTTTAACATCATCTTTGTGGTCAGCCGCAGCACTGACCTTGCTGTGTGTGAGCTGGCTTCATGCAGAGATCATTGTGGATGTCTTTCCCTGTTTTAAAGCAGCAGTGATGCTCGATGCATTTCCACAGCAAACTGCCTGTGAAGTCACACTTGCTTCCTGAATCGGTAGAAAATTGATGGAACTGTGCTTTGTGACAATCAGTTGAAGTCTGGAGGGCTTAATGCTTTTAATGCCCTTTTTCTCTCTTATTTATTTATATTATGACAGACTTAATTATTTGAAATACATGTCTGAATAGGCCTGACGGTCAGTTTTATAACCATTTCACTGCAGAGAAAGAAATACCATGGGTAGTTCAGCTAGTCACAACCAGCATATTACTTTCTACATGAAACCCAAGAAAACTTAGAGTAGATCCTTAGGGTCTGGAATAAAATCACTGCAATTGTGTCATGACTGAGAAATAGTCACATTTGATCTCTTCTTAGGGTCCACAAACTCGTTAGCTGGAGTAAAGACTTGCAGAACATGATGGAAATGACCACAGCCTAGTTTTCCTAATTGTGTAGCTGCTGGAATAATGGCTTTTTCATCTTACCTGTACATCATTTACTGCTGAAAGTGTGTAAGCTGAACTCTCAGGGATGCCAGAATATCACTGAATTGTCTAAAATCAAATACTACCTCCATTTCCAGAGTACATCATCTGGTTCCTGAAATTCTCTCTGCCATGACACCTCATCTTAATCAAGCTTTGGAGGGAACTGAAAAATCCACAGATAAAATTTACAAAGAATAAAAGCCCAACACCATACACTAAAAAAAAATCCAGTTCACAGCAAATATGTACCCTTATTCTCAGCAACAGTAAATGCCATTTTTTAAGACCAACATTTCGGAGAATGTTTACCTCCATACTTTTGAACAATGTTACTGCTCAAATATATAACTTGTCTAAGATTGAACATTGAATTTTGAATAGGTGATTGAACTAAAATCTTCTTTGTGTATTTTGCTCTGAAAAATGTTAGTTGCACCGCAAATGTGTCAAGAAATTTACAAAAAAAGGCATGAAAAATGTTTCACTTTTGTGACATTTTTGTATGAGTCAGTCACTGAAAACCCCAAACGTACAAAGTTTAATTTTCTTGGGTATTTAACTGCTAAGCAAACTTGGAAGGGAATGGTCAGCCAAGCTACATCTTCTCTCCTCCACCCCTTATTTGTTTAGCTTGTGAACAAAACAGGAGTCAATTTATGTTTTCAATAAAAATATGAGAATAAATATTTTATTTCTACAGACAACTCTGTCTTAGGTTGAACACATTTTTCACCAAAGGCAACATTTCAAGTGAAAACAAACACAGAATAAATGTGTTGTTACACACAGTTAAGTCTGAGCACAGGGGAAGATGAATGACTGCTTGATGGGAAGAACTGGAAGACCAACAAGGAGGGCAGAACAGTAATCAATGGAAGCGATGACTAAACCAGCCTCATTTCTAGCAACAGAGGTAGAGGGAAAAGCAAAGAAACACTCAGGAGATATTAAACAGACATAAGTGACAGGATTTGGAGCCTGAATGTGGAGTTCTTCCGTAAGAACAAACCGGCTTCTGAATTAAACCATCCATCAGCGTGGTGTCTTCATAAGGAAATGAAGCAAAAGCTGCTTCATAGGCATCTTCCCACTAACAAAATTATAGATCATTACAACCCAGGAAACAGATCTTGGGCTGACAGATCAGTTATGAAGAGAGTTTCCAACAGCACTGACTACGGTCAAGGAAAGAATTAAAACATGTGCTAAAGTTCATCCATCCATCAGAGAAACAGAACTAAATAACCTAAATGTGAGAGTAACTCAGCAGCTCCAAAGTTTTAATATATTTATTCTCTCCATCGTGCAGTTGACAGTGCCATCTATTATCCCTGATTTACAGGAGGGAGCTTAAACACACTTAGAGTAGGTTTCTAATTCCCGTGGAGTTCTTTTCTTTTGAGGATCTGGGGCTATAGATCTGGACAGAGCAGTGAAACATGGTACAGAGGGACCTGAATCACTGCCAGCTCAGCCTGCTCGAGAGCAGGGCTTGTTAGTGTGGGCACAGCAGCATTCTAATGCTGTGGGGATGCTGCCAGCCCTGAAACAGAGCTTCCTGGAGAATTGTGGGGTCATTTTTCTCATGGACACCCCAGATCAGAATAATTTGAGCTGGAGACCAATGGCATCCATAGAGTAGATTTAAATGTCTTTGCACTGGTGACCCATCAATTCCCCAGAATACAGCAAGACTGAAGCCAAGACTGTTGCCTAATATCAAAAGACAAATCTCTTTCAACAGTGTTAAAATAGTAAGATAAAAGGAAGGTCTTTATTTGGAGCTTCCGGGCTCCCCCATGGTGGTTATGAGCACACCTGGCATCAGATTTCTACAATTTTTATAAGTTTAAAAAATTAGCACATGTAACAAGTATTGTTCAATTAGAAGAGCAGTTGGTTTGGTAATTTTCGCCCAGCTACTGCCCCATTGGAGTTGGTCCAGGGACTTCTTCCCCCCATTTCTTGTTGTGTCTTCTCAGATTCTGTTTGGAAAACAAAATGTCCTTTGTGGGGGTCCTGTTCTTTAAAATGAGACTGAACAGTATTTCAGAAACGTGTAAGAAGGTGAGCTTATTATTCCGACATCTAAGAGAAAGGGTAGGAAAAATACTGTTGTTTGTATCAATAGTTCACAAAGCTACAAATATATGAAAAATGTATAGAAAGTACAAATGTTTAGGCATCATTATGACTTTAACACTATTATCCTAATGGATGGACAACTGGTCTCTAAGGATACAGAGTGCATTTGGCTTTGACTGGCTTATCCATATCTATGATCAGGGATGCATGCTCCCAGCTGCTTTCTGTAACTGGAGCTGAGACATGGAATCATGGAATACACTGACTTGAAGGGACCCACATGGATCACCAAGCTGTTACTACAGATAGGGATTCCTGGGAAACTGAAGAAAACCTGAAGAAAAAAATTGCTGAACTTCTAGTAAAACGGCAAAGTCAATGACACTAAACAGAAAAAACCTAAAAAACAAAACACCCCAAAAAAAACAGGAAACAAAACAAAACAAAACAAAACAAAGCAAAACAACAACAACAAAAGGAAAACCTCCACATTTTCTCTTCTCTTTTCTTTAAAACTTGTGATTAACTCTAGACACAAATTCTGGAAAACCATTCCAGCTAACAACAACACATTAGACAGGAGTCAAACTTTACATTGCAGCCCTTAGTGATCAACAACTGACTTGAGCATTAATGAACTAACTTTTCCATTAGGTAACAGCCAATAGATTGCTGCACTCTTATATTGTCTCTGTGTTCCAATGTCCTAGTTTTCTCCAACTGCTAATTTAAAATGCTTTTCACTGTTGCAAAGAGCGTAGTTAACTGCTATAGAACAATTTTATTGCCCTAAAACAGTCATATATTTGCATTCATTACTATGAGTCTTAAAACCTATTACTGATATAAAAGACAGGATAACAACATGAAGGGTTTGAAGGGCAGTAGATAATAGTCTGGAAAGGGCTCTGAAATGCCTGAAGTATCAGACATAAAATAGCAATGATAAACAAGCTCATTATTTGTTAGTGATGGTTATGCTGGAAGGAACATTTTTTATATCATTTTTCTCCTTTTTAAAGTTTTATGGAGAATATATTTCAGTCCTAAGCTGAGTATAAATTAAACATGTTTTACCCGGCTGTTCCGTTAAGAAATAGCAAGAACTAATGAGCTGTGTAGTGGCAAAGCTGTTAAGGCAATCTGAAAGGACTCTGTAGGGCAATCTATGAAGTATAAAAGAGAGAAGAGTGCCCTCTCCATAGTCATTTACTCCTCAGACGTTTGGGTCGAGCTCAGCTCCACACCACCTTCAGCTATATGTGATCAGAAGAGACAATCCTGTCTTGTCTGTTTGCCAGCCATAAAGGAAAAATATAATTGTAATGTGAAGGGACATTACTTAAATAAAAAGTGAACTTCTGAATCCTTCACCATGACAGCTTTTAAGTCAGTTTTCAGGGCCTGATTTTTAAAGTGCTGACCAGATATTACTCTGAGAAGCTTTTGTTAACAAGAGAGGTGAGCTGACCAGCTTCTCCAGAAATCAAGTCAGTGAGGGCATCTCCCCTGTTGAGAAGCCTGTATTTAAATATTTCCCTTGAAGCACCTTGACACATTAGTGGGTTTGAGATCATGTTTGATAGTTAGACACACCTTCTTCTTCCTTGTCTAGAAATTTTATTCCTCAAATATTAGCTGAGTTGTTCTTTTTTTAGCAGTAACTACTCATGAAAGCTTGGGATTTCCACATGCTGTTTTCAGCATAAGAGACAGAACAGCTTGGAGGTGGTTGCAGTGCAGAATAGACATCTTCATTGCTTTCTTTACTGATCCTAGTGTGAAAGGTTGAATTCTGCTCATTTTAGTCTCTCTAGCAGTTAAGACTGAACAGTTATCTAATCTATTTCCTTTAACTGTTGCACAGCATTACTTCTCAAATGGTGGCAGCTTCAAAATCAGGAGCTCAACCAGTCCTTGCATGTTCCCAGATTTTGAAACTGTAAATGCTGAACAAACCCCAACCTCTCAGCTCCCTCTGGGAAGAAGTTGAAAATACAAGTTTACCAGAGCACCTCCTCTTGAAGGATGCTCTGTAGAGATGGGCAGAGGACTTTTGAATTACTCACCTCAGGATTACATACCAAGAGTTTTGCCATTACAAGACTAAATGGGACCGGCTGGTTTATCAAGCGATTGCAAGGATGTACTCCACATCTATTCCCTCCCTGAAACATGAAGAAAAGGCTCACATTTTGTGTGTGTGTGTGGGGGTGTTGGTTTTTCAATCTGAAATATTTGATTAATCCCCAAAGTTTCTATGATACCTAACACAATAGGATCCAGACTGCATAAAATTGTTAGATAGGTACCACTGCATTTTCTCTTCATAATTATCATAATTATCATTGTCATTATCATCATTCATATTAGTATTGTTGCAATTATAGTTGTCATTAAAGCATCCTCACTCCAAAACAAAGTTCTATCAGTATAAAAACCTTATTAAGAAAGGATAAATACGTGTTCAGTTGGTGCTTGACCTAAATTTTAAACTCTCTTTATAGCTGATGAAGAGAAACTCACCTGGCCTGGTTTATAAATCCACTTGATAATAAGATGAATTTGTCCCTAACAAGTTTGGAGATAGCAGTCTCCATTGTAGATGTTTCTGCTGGATAACAGCACCAGTTTTAGGGGATGGTCTGTTTCCAAAGCACTCAGGCACCTTTTTTTTTAAACCCCTCACACAACACACCCAAGAAGTTTTTTATAGTGTTAGCAGGATGCAGAAACCTGTTCTCCTGTGGTTTTGATTTCATAAACTGCATCTCATAGATTATTAGGCTGTCACCATAAAGCCCTGTGAATCTGTAGTTCTACAACCAGCAATGAGGAAAGAAAGTTATGAAGGGCCTTTCTCTCCCATTAAAAGAATAGCCACACAGGGAAGGTGATTGTGAATTGTGGTGAAAAGGAGTAGACAGGTAGAAAAATAAGAAGAGTGAAGAAAAGGTAAAAAAGAAAGGAAAAAAGGAAAAAAAAAAAAGAGAAAGAGAAAGAGAGAAAGAGAAGGAAAAAGAGAAAGAGAGAAAGAGAAAAAGGAAAAAGGGAAAGGAAAATAATAGAAGTAAAAGAGGAAAAAGGAAAAGACATCGCTATGTTGAGCTTCCCAGGTTGTTTTTATTCAGCTGTGCTGGAGCTTCTGAACCCAACAATCTGCACTGTATTTTGGAGACCTGGGAGGTTGCTTTGGCTTTGTACACATGTCAAGACTGTTTTTAAAAATCATTGACAGGACAAAAGAAAGCTAATTAAATACAGGTAGAGTAGAAAAAAATACAGCACAAAGCTTCCACAAATATCATTCAAAGTTTGTATTACTGTGATATTGCTGTCGCTAGAGCATTTCTGTTTTCTCCAGACCTAGCACTGATTTATTTCAATTTTTTTAAACTTAAAATTAGTTTTGTTTTCATATGAGGTGAAAGAAACACCATCTGTGAATGGTGTACATGAAACACCACAATTTTAATGGAAGAAGAGATGACCTCCGGTGAGTCTTCAGCTGATCTTTTTGTGTTAATCAATCTCCCTGTGGTAATGATCAGGTTCCAATCATTACCTAACTCCTTTAAAAGGACAAAATGTAAGATTCAAACATTCCTAAGGAATCAGTCAGACTCTCCAGACAGGGTACCAGGGGTTAAAGAGTGTGAGATGTAGTCATGCTATGTAACGTGGTGGGACTGAGGCTAACACAGTCATAGATGGATCACCCAGTCTGCAAACGGTGATTCCTCATAAATCATCATGAAAAATAGACTGACTCTGCCAGTTCATAAATTCAAGGCAAGTGTCTATTTCCATAAGGCCCAAGCAGACAGGCAGTGTTAGGGATGCAAACATGCCACCACCACATGCAGTAGTTAATGTGTTAGCATTTTAACAAATTGAGCCACTTCACTGGCCTATTTATCAGTTCAAGCTATTTAGAAATGTTGCTACCATATGTTGTCCATTGAAATGAATGCTAAACACTGCATTTATAAATGGTAATTTATGACTCATAAACGTCTCAGCTATTAGAGTCATTCTGCCACTGTGAATGGAATTGATAGCAGTTTCTGCACTTCATGTTTTGTTTTTTTTTTCACTCCCCTCATTTCAGGAATATCGTTGATATTAAAGCTTTAGTGCCTCATAGAGGATGTTATTTAAAAGACTGTGTGTATCAGAGAGAGGCTATTTTTGTGTATTATCCACCCTACAAATTGATTTCAGCTTTTGAGTAAACTTCTAGGACTAAATATTT
The DNA here is from genome assembly GCA_013400235.1 of Oriolus oriolus. Classification (NCBI taxonomy): domain Eukaryota; kingdom Metazoa; phylum Chordata; class Aves; order Passeriformes; family Corvidae; genus Oriolus; species Oriolus oriolus. The sequence goes on along the minus strand of VXBT01001577.1, from coordinate 8,310 downwards.
TAAAAATGTCCTCTGGAGTATGAGAAGTGATCGCTTTTCAGTTATAATAAACCTAGTCTAAAAATCAAATAAGGCCTTTTTTATCTTCCCTACAGAGCCTTTTCCCAATCTATACTGACCTTGGTACAGAGTAGATGGGCATGAAGTTACATCCTCTTAAATCCCTCCCATGACAAAGTTCAAATGCTCAAGCAGATTTGATGTTACTTAGCCTTGAAATTAGTTTTTGGCGAAAATTTTTGACTGGATATTTTAAATATACATTATGAAAATATTATCTATGTGTTTTCCTGTGAATGCTGTTTCCTGATGATAAAGAGCCTCATAGACAGTCTCATTGAAAACTGAACTTGTCAGAAAGGGTCGCTTTTACCAAGTAGGTTGATCGCAAGTTCCAAGGTGCTTTTAAGGCTAAATTTCCAGACAGCCTTTGGAGTGCCACTCCAAAGTGGAAATATTCTGTAAGTTTTACATCCAGGAGTTTGGTGAGTATAATTTTCCATCATGGAGAACATCTTGACAGGTCAGTTCATTCTGTTCATCTTAGAGAGATCTTCACATGGCATGAATGTCTCTCAAGAGGGGACTAAAGCAGAAGCCTTATGAGTTAATTTAGACAAAATACTTGATTTTTAAGTGGCTCTTATTAGACAGATGGAATTTCAACTCTGGAAAACACTTTTATGTTTCTTATGCTTCTGTACAAATACCCAAAGGCATCCAAGGAAACTAAGAAGGTCTAGAAGGACTGTCCCAAAATGCATCAGCTGTCTGCAGATGTAAATCTCATGCATGTGAACAGCTCAACACTCTTCCTGAAAATTTCCCCAGAATAGAGAAATGATTTCTGTAGAGCTGCCTGTGTTAACTAGACTGATGAAATATGTATCACTGTGGTTATGTCACCAGTCAGATTTGAGACATCCCTGATGAAGACACGCTGCACTGATACAAACAGTTCTGTTTTAGTGCTCAAAGATGGATTTTGTACAGAACGTAGTCCCCGACCAACATGAGCCTAGAAATAACAGTGCAAACTCTCCAACCAGCATCTTGGTGTAGGAACATGCCTTGGTGTTCAATGTGTTTTGGGGGGTAAAACTTCTAAAGATCTATTCATGCAAATCTTCATTCCTTTTCCTGGCTGGGTTACAATGGATAACAATAGATTTTACCTTTTTTCTCCTTCTTGAACATGGCCCCTGTGACTACTGACAAGTCTTTTGGCCCACCAAATTTTATTCTTCTGTGGAATAGAGAGAATTCAGAGGGGTTGTAAAGGAAAAAAACTATACTTGAGTGTGACATACCCAAATGGTATGACTGCGGTGCTCAAGGCAAAGGATGCAGAGAAAATCATTCAGCATGAAATAATCAGAATTTTAGGTCAGATACTAATCTCAGCATGAACCTAGTTCTCAGCTTAAGGAGTTTGATAGTATTGTCTCAAAAAATACCTACCTCAGGATCTTGAAATCTCTTTTCATGTCTAGAATAATACCTTCAAGTAGCCTCTATTATTGCAAAGAAATTAAAAAAGATCATATCTGCTCTTTGGGGTTGCAAGCACAGAGGATGTTGAAAAACAGGCTTCATTAAAAACAGGATGTATGGAACAGAAAACATGAAAAGCAGCTATTAAAGGGATATGTTATCAGTGGCAATAATACTAAGTCATATTACAACAGTTACAAGGAAATGTCTTTGAAATATCTTCTGCAAATATTAATTCAATCTAAAAATTAAACCTCTGCAAGCCAAAACATATTTTGTCAGTAGAATGTAAGGAAACAAAACTACTTGCTTGACATGCTGACATTCAGAAGGCAAAATCCGGGGCAGAAGGCAAGGCTGGAGCTCCCTCTTGCCCAATTTTAACAAGCATTTTGGGATGTTATATATTGAGCTTCTGGCTTGTGCTGTGAGTGTTATGGCTTTTACAGCTGATGTGGAGTCCTGTGTGGTCAGCAGACGAGTGAGAGTGTTGAAGGAAGTAGAATTGGTATCATGCAGTTTTATTTCCTCTTTTTAAATGTTGTTAATTGTGCTGTGAAAGTGCCAGTTTGGGGTTATTTCTTCAGTTTTTTGGGGATCCTTTGTGTTTCCACCCTCATATTAAAGTAAATAGATTTTTTGAATTTCAACAGAAGAAAGTAAAATGTTGTGATTCCCATTGAAATGGTTCCTCTAGAGTCTATGTTTTATTTATTTTTTATTCAAAACAACATCTGTTTGTTTGTTTGTTTGAATGCTTGTGAAATGCCAAAACAATTCATCTATTTATTTTGCAAAGGCCGAATTAAATTCAGACTTGAGAGCTTGACTTCAGAAGTGCAGGTCACTTACTGCTCTGGCTAAAGTTAAAATCACATTCATGAACTCAACACCTCTGACTCATGAAAACGTTACTTAGAAATGTTTGACTTTGCCTTAATAAGTCCATTAAAATATTTTCATCCAGGGACTGAAAAAAAAAAAAAAAGCACTTTGTAGAGAACAAGTTAGAAGTCTGCTCTGTTATGTATTGCTAAATTTGAACATCAATCCTCTACAGCAAGTGTCATTTTCATTCAAAATCAATAAAACTTAAAACCAACAGATGGCAGATGTTAAAGAATATTTTCTGGCAAAGAAATTGCTTTATGGCTGAATAGAAAATATGGAGATCTTATTTATTTTACTTCTAACTTGGACCTGCTCTTAGCTTCTACTGCAACTACCTTTTCTGTGGCCCCACCTCTAATGTGTGTGAGGACAAAAGATCACTTCTGTTTTACTGAAATGGGGTAAAACACTGAATTAGTAATAGTAGTTCCAATGCAATTTGGGATTGTTTTTATACTCAATATTTTATGCTTATTCTTCCAGCGGCAATACCACGTAAAAAAATCCAGAGAATAAATTAGATATTAGGCTTTCAAAGTGAAGTTGTTTCATTCAGACCAAGGTGACAAGGGATTAAACACACACGGTTTCAGTATGCTGTGCTGACTTGTGGTGTCTAATAAAGTCAGTGGGGAGGAGTGGGGATTTGAAAAGAATGATTAATTTGATTTTCAGTGTCCAGAGACGATGAGGTGAACTGCACCCTAGCCCGACTCTTCCCAAACTGACAGCAAAGGGACTCTAAGGTGTCTAACACAGACATATCATCTGGAGTTTAATATTTTTCCTTTTTATGTACTAAATCCCAGAAAGAAAGAAATGTTTCACATCTTTGATGATTCTCTCAATAGCCATAAGTAACACGAGGATGTAGGGGAACACTGAAAAAAACCAGATTTCCTTTAGAATGATAAAAATCCATGAAAGCTGAATCACAGGATCACAGAAGGGTTTGGGTTGGAAGGGATTTCGATGATCATTTTGTTTCACCCTCGTGCTGTAGGCAGGGACACCTTCCACCATCCCAGGCTGCTCCAAGCCCTGTCCAGCCTGGCCTTGGACACTGCCAGGGATGGGACATTTAACTTCTCTGGGCAATCTGTGCCAATGCCTTAGCACCCTCCCAGTAAAGAATCTGACCTTAAAATTACTAAAAAAGCAAATAAATAATAAAATAATAATAACAATGGAATAGAAGATAAAATGACACGAGTGGAATGCAAGTGTCAGTGAGTTTTCCTTGAAATATTGCTCCTCAAGAAAATTATCTAGCAGTTTTGTAGGTAAGTATAAGCTTCAGGGCATCTGTTGTGGTAGAGCCATGCACGAAACTGGCTGTGGAAATGGTCAAGTCAGCTCGGAAAAGGAGGAGACCACTCAAACCTCAAACTGTATTGTAACAGTTTCCAGAATTCTATTGCCAGCTCCACAGGGAACCTCTGAGCTGCTGATAGATTTTAGGGTATACACACAGGTTTCTAAATATGGATTTATAAGTTTAATTTTAAGGATTTTTTTTCAGCCCATGTTTTGGGTCCCAGCAGGATGATGATACAACATTGACTTTCTTTCCACAACCAACAGAATGAAGTCTTTTTTTATCATTTACTTAAAGAATTGATTAAAGAGTGATCTGTAAATATTTTCAGTTATTAATGCTAATTTCCCAATGTGATTTTTCACTATAATAGGTTTAACGAATGTCAAGAAACCATGGCAGCCAGAAAATGAAAGTGAACACATTGTTATATCTTTTCAAGAAAATATTTCTCACTGTTGTCTGATATTGAAATAACTGAAATTATCAATTTTCAAAAGCTGCGACTGTGTTCCAAGGTGACACCAAATCTCAAAAGCATGAAGGCAAAGATCTGTCCTGCATCAGTTTGTCTCTGAGGCAAATACTGGCCTTTCAGAAGCTTTTTGTGTTCTCTTTGAAGCACCTCTTAATAGTCATATGAATAATCATTCTAGACCACCTGGCCATTGTCACCAACATTACTGGAAACCAGAAACCCAGGGATGGGCTACAAGAAAAGGCAGAGGCTTTCCTCCATGAATCAAACTCTGTAAGAAAGTTAGAAACTTCAGCTCCTGGAATTCTTAAAGCTAGATATTTGTATTTAATAGACAGATTTTTTTTTTCGCATTTGTGAAGCCCAGTCTCCCCTTGGGGTGATATCAACCTGTAGCACCCACAGCATCCCATTCAATTTAAATGCCAAGAAACGGCACTTTAAATGCGTGTTGTGCAAAGATGAAATCGCTCTTGTTTCTTCAAAAGCCACCCTCTGTCAGCCTCTTTTGATACCCATAATTCTTGCATTATAAGATACAGTAGAAGTCTTCCCACTCTTTCTTGTCCATGTCACAGCTTTACAGACTTCTGTACTAGTTTCCCTCAACTGGAATTTTTCAGGCTGGAGATTCCAATATATCTCAGTCACTCCACATTGTAACACCCATTTTCCTCCTTCCTGTCTGATCACCGTTCTCTGACCACCTGTGACTGACACACTGAAAACAATGAGATTTTGGAACATAGACCTAATGCTGATAGTCCAGCACAGCAATTCCTGGGGGTCTTTCTAGCCAAGTCAAGCTATGCTAATCTATTCCTGAGAGCTGATGGGATTTTCATTCATTTCATATTTTCAGTTTAGGGATTGCTATTACACTCACTGGAAAACTGTTTCACAGATAAGGATGCCCCTGAATCAGAGCTGAGTCCCTGAAACTTCATTAATTTAATTTGTTTCATTTCAATAAGAAAATCTGAGAAAGAAAAAGGAAACAAACCTTATAAAGTAAAATTGAAATCATGTAGTTGGTTATAGCCTCGTCTCTCTATCACTGGGACAATGAGAGACTGAATTGTTTCTTTCTACACACAAGATGTGTGCTCTTTCTTGGGTTTTGAGGCCATATCAGATAAAAAAGCTTGTTTCCTCAAGTTTTTTGGTTCTTTCTTGACTGGCTAAAGAAAAATGGTTGCGTCTCAGCCACAATAGGGCATCTATATTTGTAATCTTGTTATGATAGCTTAGTTTGACTGCCAAGTACAAGAACCACTACTAGAGAAGCCTGTCATGGTGTAGATGCACTAATAATGTCATCCTGTACTCTGGCAGATGGTTAGAGAGCAAACCAGTAAATGTAGAGATAAAAGAGTGATTAATTTTGGCTCTGAAGGTACAACAGTGGAGGAGGTCATAAAACAGAAAGGTTTACATGGGAGTGAGTAATTTTCTTTATGACCCTTTGGCTTTCTTCATAATTACAGAGTCCACACAAACTTGTGGGGCACAAATCAGAGATTCAGAGGTGCTGGAAGGGACTTCTGGAAGCCTTTAATCCAAACCACCTCTCAAATCACAACCAATTAGATGAGGTTCCTCAGTGTATTGCATAGTCAAGCTCTGAACACCCCCAAAAAAGGAGATCTCACCTGGACAACCTGCTAAAGTACTTGACCACCCTCATCTCCATCTAGATATTTTTTCCAAATATGTAGCCAAAATTTCCCATGTCTAACTTGGACCAGTGATTCCAGCTTCCCTACACTCAGATTGCTGCAGACAGCATTAAAATCCAGCTTATTCTTCTCTTAAAGTGGAACGTCCACCTTCTCCTTGTGTCTCACAGATTCTGTCCCCCTGATCATCTCCTGCTCACATGGCTCAGACTGACACTGGCCACCTTCACTGCACAGGAACACTGGTGACTCCTGTTCACCCTCTTGGCCATCAGAATTCCCAGCTATTTTTTGGCAAAGCTGCACCCTGTTCGCTCAGCCCCCCTAGTCCTGACAAATAAATAGATTGAGACAGACTGCACCCACAAGCAGTTATTTGTCTCCATAAACTGTAGAGGTGATCTAGAAGGATTAGCTCACATGTAGTTATCAATTCTGAAAATACCTAAATTTCAAAATTCTGCACTTGATTGAGAAAAAGTGTAATTCTGTGGAAAAAATGCTAATAATGCTAGATTAGAATTATGGAGAGATATCACAGAGAGATGTCAAGGAGCAAGAAGAAATAAAAACATAAGGAAAGATTGCCCTCCTTCTTGGGGTCTTGCTTAGATTTATCTGTGAACATTAAATTGCTTCCTAGGAACTTAACACAGGGCTAAGATTCCAAGAAGAATAGATTATCTTGCCTGCTGTTTGACCATTTTATGCCAGGCTTGTAAATAAAACAAATTACACTTAGAATACATATAAATTCCTTATCAGGGATTTCTTTCCTATTGCTCTTAGAAAACAAACATGTTTATGTGACACCAGCATCAAACTAAACAGTGAAATAGGGAGGTACAGTGAAACAATATTTTAATTTCCTTTTAACTTCAGTTTCCCCTCCCCATTTTCCTGCATTTATTGCAAACTTCTTTCTTTTTTCCCAGTTCTTGGCTCTGAACCAAAGAGGAGTGCTCTGAGGAAAGACAGCCCACTTCCTATTGAAAGCAGCTGGTTTAAGAGCAGTCAGACAATTTGCTATCATAAACATCCACCCAACACTTCTGTGAAGTTCATTTTGTTTCATTCAAAATCACTCTATAATTTCAAAGTGGTGTAGTGATAATGGCAGAACAATAACCTTTTTAACTATTCAGCAGGTTCCTACCTAGTGAAAAACATCTTAAACATCAGTTAAAGAAATAGGCATATATTTTCTGTGAAAGATTTTTCCTCCATCTGTTCAGATGGTGCATTTTCCAACTAAACTATCACCAAGCTTGGTATAGGGGGAAAAAAGTATTTATAAAAAAAAAGTAAAAAAAATAAAGCCTCACTTTGTGACTTACTGAGCTGGGAAACAGATGATTCTGCTTAACACAGAAGAGCTATGTGGGATGTGTCAGCTTTGCAACACAGTGGTCACTTCAGTTTGGATTAAGACACTTTTTTCTTATTTCTTAATGTAGAAAAAGAAGAGAAGTAATAGAGCTCACCCTTAGTCATGACGAAATTACAGACTGTGGAAACTTTTCCAGAGTGTTGTTAGAGCAGGGTGGATAATAGGGACAGACAGAGCAGCGGAAACAAGGTCTCAGAGGAGCTGTCACTGTCACAGACGAGTTTGTAACAGCACTAGAGCCAGTCCTGGAGCGAGGGATGCAGAACAAACAACCCATTTTAGGATGATGTGGGCCAGTCTGTGAGAATACTGCTCCAGCAAACACCCCAGCAGTGTCCCAGGAGCCCACCTGGAAGGGGCTGGGTATTTACCAGGCAGCTTTGCCATTAGCTCTGTAGACACAGTAGCACCCAGGAAAAGTAAGGGACAACAGCACAAAGTCCCTGACCCACAAATGTAACTAAACTCTGCATTGATGGAGTTGTTTGGCAGCAGCAGGACCCCAATCTCCAACAAAAGTATTTGGAGCTTTGGTGTTCAAAATTAAGTTAGTGATCCAAAGCTCTTTCTATAAGCAGG